>OZ004712.1:7342012-7709555 GCA_963924515.1 Vespertilio murinus | reverse complement strand
CCCCTGCTTTCTCCGGGCAGCCAATCTTGACATTTCTTACCCTGCAACCTCCATCATGGACTTTGATGAAGGCTCTATACTATACACTCTCAAACAACAACAACAACAACAACAACACACACACACACACACACACACACACACACACACAATTTTGCACTAAAAGAAACAATGTTGCTTTGGAACCTGATAACATTTGGAAGCATAGGAGGTGCTACAACTGGCTCCCATAGAAAATATGAAACTTAAAAGATAAGCATGTTCGAGAATATACCAAAAGTAATTAACCAATGACTAAAAAGTCAAGATTGAGTTCTTCATTAGATTATTAGGCAATTAACTTCCTCAGTAGAAGGTAGCACAGAAACACTCATAGAATAAGAAACTCCCTTGCAGGAGAGAACTAGAGAACTCGTCCAACGATCTCATTTTACATTTGGTTGGGAAGGCAACTTGGGACGCCAAACCCTATTATTCTTAACTTGCAGTTGAGAGTTCCTTTTCCACAGGAAACTTGCCCGGTGAATTTCTGTGGCCGTTAGACTTGGATTCAGTCCTTATCAGCATCGTAATTATGGGTGTATGGGCTAAACAAGAGGACTGATTGTTTTTCTCTACCGAGAATATTAATCGACATTCATTTCCTAACTACAACATAGCTACTATAGTAAATAACATAATTACTAACACACTACATTAAGAAATATGTCCATATCCACATATATCTTTCAGTGATGGCCAGTTGTCACAGTACTTCCAAGCTCCCACATTTCTACAGACCTGCACAACTCCTAGGGCCTCAGTTTCTGTACTTACAACGTACAGGTTTATTAACAAGGTGCTTTGCTATCTACAGACAAAAATGCCACTGCAGTCCTATGTTCTGTATGGAGCTTCGGTTATAGGCAGGGATACCACATGTGTGGTGGTGACTGGTGCTGTTTTATCGTGGCCTCTCATGAAAGCGAAAGGTTTATTGTGAAAAGATTTGGGGTATGCCAAGAATTGTGGGCAGCAGTTAACTCCTTGCCACTGCAGAAACCCAAAGAACGGAACTCCGAGTGTTTTCCTAAGGAAGGGGCAGAGAACGCTCCGTGCCGGGGAGCTGGGCAGTGGAGCCTGAGCCTGCCTGGACCGGACGGCCCAGGACATGGTGGGGGGAGCGTGGGGACCAAGATCAGCCTTCTGAGAGGGCCACAGAGTGGAATTTTTCCTTTCTTCCCGAAGCATACGAAAGTCCTGCTGTTTGGTTTTGTTGGAAACACTGTCCTGATTGGTTGTTTCCTAGATCACAGGAGGGCAGTGTGGGTGGACGCTCTACAACTGGGAACTTGACTCCACTCTCTTAGGCACCTTTCCCTGCATCCCCTGTGGCTGAGTTCCTTCTTGGGGGGCAGGTGCCCAGCAGTTGTCCTTTCAGAAAAGGGGCATTTCTGGAGTCCCCCTGAGAACCACATGGCATTAGGCAACCAGGCTCGATATTCATACATCTAGTTTTCTTTTCTCATTTTCAGTTTTGTTTTTGTTTGTTGTTTTTAACCTGGGGCTGCCCTCTATATAATGATCTAAAAGTATCTCTCTTTACACAAGTTATTGTGAGCAGAGGGGTAGCTGGTACAAGCAGGGGAAGCTGTGTGAATTTAAGCGGGCATGAAATCAGAGAGGAGAGAATTCGTGTTTAGGGCTGAAATAAATTGTCCTATAAATAAAGTTGTCCCACTGACCCCGGAATTGACAAGGGTCACTTTGAGCTGTGATCAATCACACTCATTTGGAGGCAAGAGGTACAACTCACCTTGCTGACTGTTCTCAGATTTAAGAGCAATTTTCCTGTGCCATGAAGTGATTTATTCATTAATAATGCTAATTTCGTCCATAGATTTATTATTATTAAATTTTTTTGTAAATTTGAAAGAGAGTAAGAAACGCTCTGGAATGAGATGTTTTTTTTTTAATTTTGTTATTTATGTTACTCAACATCTGATTGCCTGTAATGCATTTTGCTAATGAATGTGGAAATGGGAGGTATTGTTTAAAACAAGTTTCCAAAAAAATTTTTTTAATTAACTTCTAGAATCCCAAACTTACTTTTCTAGGTGATAAATACATGCCTGGAAAGCCAAGCTCATATTGAAAGTGTAGCTACAACTTAATGACAGCAATGTTAAAACACCTTTCCTGCGTGCGTGTTTCTTTAACGTCTCCTGTGCACATAACGCCTGGCAGCCACTAATGAGCACGGGCCAGAGAGGGGGTGTTATGTATCACGACTGTGAAACGGCTTGTTTGAGATAGTGCCGTGTTCCTAGGTTACTTTTATCAAGTGGAAGCACCTTGGAACCAACCATCTATTCTAAGTATCTGTAGGCAACGGTGCCAAGTAAATTATTATGCAAAGTCATGGGCTTATCCTTTGAATTACCACATTAAGTGGAGATCTGAGGCACTTATTTAAGTGAATAAGAAACATTCACATACAACCCACAACACCCTGCTACTGATGGGGGGAGAGGGAGGGGGCAAGAGGAAGACTTTATAGATTGGAATTAGCCAAAATAGTTAATGAACCCATGAAATTCATCCTGTCGTGATCCGGAAGTCCATGGCCCCACGTCTCCCTCGGCTGACCTCACCCCGCTAGTCCAGGACCAACACCTGTGCTGGGTGCCTCCATGCCTCCTGCTAAGTGAGCGTCAGGCAGGGGGACATGCTCTGTTGAACTCTAGCCCATTTGGAACTTGGAGGAAATCTGGTGGTAGACTGGTCAGCTTAGTCTGAGGGTATTTTCAGTTGGAAGCCTCACAAGTCTTCCCATTGCCTCACATTCACCTTCTCATCAACCTGAGCTGGTCAGACAGCCTACAGATGGTCATCACCACAGCCAAGTCTTATCGAGTGCTGACTGTGTGCTAGGCATTGTTCTGAGTGTTTTACATCCACGACCTCATTTAATCCTCACAAGCAGCTCAGGGAGCTTTGTGCTATTCTGATCCCCATCTTGTAAACAATGTCACTGGAGCGAGCTCACTGGGTTACGTTACCTGCCTGGAGTCACTCATTGAGTGGAGATTCCCACCCAAGTGACCTGGCTCCAGAGTAAACCTAAACGGTGGACTCTGCAGTTTTGAGAGGACCCAGCTCTTAAACTGAAACCCCATCTCTGCAGAAAGCACAGGGTAATTAATGTGAGGGGTGAGGTCCAAAGTGAAAGCAAGCTACACCTTCCCAGGCGAATCCTGCTGAATAATATTCTCAATGCCATTCAGACGGAGCAGAAAAGCTCACCGATTTCCCTGTTGGAAGTGCCCGGGGACCTTAGTCTGTGTTCTCTGTCTTTTCAACATGTCTCTCCTACGTCTCTTTCCAGAATGAAGTGTCCATGTTGAAAAACGAGGTGGCGCAGCTGAAACAGTTGTTGCTAACGCATAAAGACTGCCCAATCACAGCCATGCAGAAAGAGTCACAAGGATATCTAAGTAAGTCGTTGCCTTTCTTGCTGTTTTTCATATTCAGTGTTTGGCCTCTAATTTTGCACTCGATTGTATTGAGGGAGCAGGAGTGAAGTGGAGGCTGTACATCCAGGCAGACGCACTAGAACTCCAATGGCTACAGACGATGCCACCAGAGGCAGGCCTCTGGCATCGCCACGCCCACCACCTCCCGATAATTTCTGGCTAGACTTTCCCTGGCATCTCACATTGTAACCACCCTCCCCCCCCAAATCCCAGCTTTGCAAACAGTAGAAAAAATGCCCTGCTGGTGCCCAGTTACCATGGGCCAGCAACCTTCCAGAGAAATCCATGGGCTGGCAAACAGGCGTTGGGTGAATCACATCCAATGCCTCAGGATGTGCAGCATGTTATTCCCTGAGCTGAAAATCTGGTGACCTTGCCTCAGTTTATCAATAGGTAAAGTGGATCCCTTTTCTGAAACCCCAAGTTCTGCAGCTGGGATGTCAGTAGATTGGTTAACTATTAGTTGAGTAGGGGGTGGTGGGAGGTGCAGGGACTCATGGCTGAAGGTCAATTTATTTTCAAATAATTTTTTAGATTGAGCAACACAGAGTCTCCCACCACATGTGAGTATTTTTCCACATTTGATGTATGGACGGCTATTTGAAAATACCAGGTGGGGAACGTCACATCCCAAGGCTCAAACACGTCCAATCATTCTGCTGATCTAGAAAGCATGGCTTTGCTTGTAGCTCTAAACTGGGAAGGCATAGCTTTGTGACTACCGTTTAAAGTTCTGACATTAACCCCCAGGAGAACATGTGTGAAAACTCTTCTATTTCTAGTAAACGTCTAGAAGTGCTTTTTCTAGACTCGAGTAGTCCACAGGTCACCCAGGAAAGAGCTATATTGGGGCGTGTGTGTGTTTTCTCCTAGGTCCTGAGAGCAGCCCTCCTGCGAGCCCGGTCCCGGCTTGCTCCCAGCAACAGGTCATCCAGCATAACACCATCACCACGTCCTCGGCCGTCAGCGAGGTGGTGGGGAGCTCCACCCTCAGCCAGCTCACCACTCACAGAACAGACCTGAATCCCATCCTTTAAAAACCAGGGCTCAGACCTTGCCTCCAAGAAGAGCGGCCGCGTCGCACGCGTCCTTTCCTTGAAGGGCATTTTTAGAATTAACGCAGACCTGGAAGACTCCTCAGTTCTTCAGAGACTGGCTTTCGTTTTTATAGTCGTTATGGAAATGTTGTCTTTTATACTTAGCTCTATGAGAAAAAAAAGGGAGTTATGCAATTACTATCTATCAGCTTGGGAAATGCTTTGGTGCTTTTCTCCAGTTTTCTGGTACCAGTTACATGTTTATGAACTGAATGCTTTCTGTATATAGTCATGGTTTCATCGCCAGTCCAACCCTTTGCCTGAGACATTGACTCTTGTTACGCCGCAGCTTATAGCCAAAACGAGGCATGCTTAGATGTCAGCAGATGCAAGGCAACTGGGTGAGAAGTCTGATGACATCATATCCCATGTTGAGCTTGTGCTGTGATGTCACCAGAATCCCAGATAAACACAGAGCCTTTTCCACAGCTTTGTTTCTCTTACTATAAAAGCATAAGATCCACTGATGTCCAAATAACGCCACCAGGCATCTCCCACCCCTCCCACTCCCATTGGCCCACTTCCTCCAATGCCACTTCCTTCTCCATTTCCACTCCTTCCTGGCCTCCCCGTTTACTCTACATCTTGACTTTCTTCTGCTTTTTCCCCGCCCCCTTAAGCGTTGCATGTAAAGAAGAAAATAATGTTGAAAGAAAAAACTAAAAGCAAACCTCAGCAATGCGGACCTAGCCATCGCTTCCCTTGCCCTTGACCTGCAGCTGGAGTTCGTTCAACTCGTGCTTCTTACAAAATAGTAACCAGGAGATGTTTAATGTGCCTGATTTAATGTTTTTAATAATCAGAGCAAATAAAAAGTGGCTTAGCCCTAGGTGAAGCACTGTGGAGTGCCAGCTGTGGAGACACTAGGGACGGGAGCCTTGTGAGCCTCGATTGTGAAAGTCCAGATCATGATGCGAGGCTATAACATCACACCCCCAAATCACAGCTGGTTTTATATGGCCTGTCTATAACGTCAAAACCCCATGTACTTTCTAATAATTCAGAAGGGCTCTATTCACTACACAAATTACATTGTTCAATCATCAGCTACTAATAGCCTAAGATTTATTGTTGTGCGTGTTTTTTCTTAAGCCTATGGAACCAGCTTTGCAGTTCTGGTGGGTGAAAGTACATGAACTAGTGGAGGAACAAAGAGAGAAAGAAAACCTAATGTTCCATTGGGGCACTTCCCGCCCTCCCAAGGCAGCGAAAGAAAGGACCCCATGGACATGGCTGCTCCACTCTCCTGAACAATTCTGATTTACATTTTCAACAACTTTTGTGGAATTGCCCATTATACAAAGCAGATAGTTCCAAACCACAGTTGTGCCTCCTTGAATCAAGCCATTCTACTGTGCTAATGTTTTAATATCACATCTCACAAATAACCAGGCTAATGTTTCTCTTTAGCAGTCTAGACAGGTGCTGGTGTTTCATCTCCATTTGAATGCTTGACCTCCTAACATGAGTGTGTGTGTGTGTGTGTGTGTGTGTGTGTGTGTGTGTGTTCATGGGATTTAAAGGAATAGTATTTTACAAAAGGTGTCGCTTTTATAAGAGTTCAGAAAAAGGAAGGATGTGTGTGTTTTTTCTCTCACTATAGTGCAGGAATCTATTTTGGAGAAAAAAGAAAATATGAGAGTTGTGAAGCATGATTTTTATAACTAGTTTCAGTTTTATCTACTAACTTACTTTTTAAATCAATATTTATCAGCAATCTTTTCATGTATGCAGTGCTTTCAAAAGAAACTTTTTTGAGTATCCAGTGAAACTCATGACTTGGATATATGTTCTAAAAATCAAAGCAAAAACAAACAAAAAAAGAAAACAAAAAAGAAAAGAGGAAAAAAAAGAAAAATGTAAACAAAAAGGATTTTCTATATTTTAGACAAACATATCATTTTTAAGTATTTTAAATACTGAATTCAAAGTTGTTTTTTGTTCTGTCTTGTTTTGAATCCCAGCAGTAACAGTTGAGTGGTTTAACCTAACTGGCTTCCTAAGAAACATTGAAGATTTAGCTAAAAAGAAGTTAACATTCTTATTTCTTTATTGAAATGAAAAATAATTTTTCATAACTCCTGACTAGGACTATCTGTGTGTCCCTCTACAAAGGAAAAAAGAGCTCATTGAAATGTTTATTTGAGTTTTTTAATTTTAATTTTTGCTTTAAGTAAACAAAAACTTTTCTTTCTTTACTGCATGCATAGCACTTATGAAATGGATTTTTTAAAAATCCACTGGTGTGATACCAGAATGTCCAGGGAGTGGATTGTCACTAAAATTATGGTTTACTGTTGTTCCACCTCTTGACGGAAATATTTAGTTGCTAAACCCAAAGCCTCTGCAGTTAAGAACTTGCCTGAGTTTCCCTAATTCAGCAACTTGACAGTTTGACTGATGTGCATTCTATATAGCTCAATTATGTCTGTTCTTTATGCTAAGTAGGCAAGCCAGCCACACACGTTGGCCAACGGGCCTCCGCATGTAATTAGAAGGAACTGTCTCTTTGCTGCACGCAGGGCCGTTAGGTGTGTTCGTTAGCAATGTGGACCCAGTCCGTGGGAGATGCCCGCTCGTTCAGGGCTTGAAATCCCAGACAGAAAGGCTCATGGGTCACATCCAACACTCGGCTTATCAATATGAAGTGATTTCCCTTGAAGGACCCGCTTTCTCCGGACTATGGAATAATCAGTCCTCCCTCTTGCCCTACACTTTTTGCCAATCTGGGAAAATGTCTTTCTCCCCCTTCTTCTCTGGGTCACCCACCCGTGATGTCATGAATTGGTTGCAGTGAGCTTCAGAGCACTCACCCCGAGGGCTCTGCAGCGCTGCCTTCCCACTCCCTTGGCATGTTTTTATCGGCAGGAGGTGCCGCTGAAGTCACTGCCAGCCTACTGGACACATCTACCTTTTCCTCCCCTGCCTATGTGACGGGCGTTCACATCTTAGATGAGTACACCTGGTAGTGCTTCTACCAGCTGAGGCCTCCCTGAAACTGAGGCGTCCACATCTGAGTTGTTTCTCCTTAAGACACTTCCCAACATAGACAGGGACAGGGATGGTGGAAATCCTAGCCATGGATGAATGCACTTATTTCTTGGGGCAAATGCTCTTTGGAGCCAATTCGGTCAAACGCAGCAAGTTCCCAACAGAGGGGCATCCACGGTGACTGTTCAGCTGGTGGTTGCCTGTTAGTGAAGCACATTTGAGTGTGTCTGTTGATTCCTCATTTGAGATCTTCAACTAGCTGCAGCAAAAGACCAGCCCTTGGCTGGGGGTGGTAGGTTAAGCTTCAGTAACAGCTATCAAACTAGCCATTCGGTTAGAAGGGAATGTGCTTTCTGGTTAATAAAAGTCATCTAAGAAAATATATATGTATGTATGTGTGTATACAGTGGAAGTCAAGGACCAAAGCAAAATTTGAACAGGAATCTATTAATTTAGAATTTTATAAGATATTTATTAATAAATGTTATTTTTAAACATTCCATTTGAACAGTATTCTTCTGTAGGATCTACTTGTTTTTTAAAGTATTAGCTCATGATAAACTACTCTAGTGTATGTAGCCTCATTTTTCAGGGTTTCAATGGCCGCGCTCCATCCTTTGGTGGAAATGTTTGCTTGGACCTCTTTGCATAGAAATATCAAGGATTATTATTGCTCTGTGAGTTATTTTTTTAATCTGTTCTGAACAGCTTTTTAAAAAAATAAAATAAAAATGCATTTATTCCTTGGTGCATGTGTAACGTAAGCTCTCCCCTTTAGGGAGCAGAGTTCAGCTACAGGGGCTCTGTAACTACAACTGGAACACTTCCTTGTAAAAGTGTAAAAACAACTTCATCTCCGCATCTCTCCACCCCACCCCAATTTCCTCGAGTGCTTTGCACTGTTCAGTCTTTGTGCTCTTATTGTCCCTTCTCAAACAATGTGCAGTAGCTTTAAGCCGCTCAAGCGCCTTTATGCCGTCTATCTGAGAAGGAAGGGGAAACAAACCCATTTAAATTTGAATGAAACTGTGCCTATGCGAACAGTAGCAAGTTAGAACCTCTCTCCTGCTTAAAATAATTTATATTTTAAAGTTGCACTTTAGCTTTTCTGATCCCTTTCTCTTGTTCTCTCTTGAACCTCCACCCTGTCCTCAAACTTGCCTTCCCTCTTCCCTCTTCACCAAACCCCCGCCTTTTCTCCCAGGCTCTGAGCTGCATCATTTAACATCCTTTACCTAATATTTGCACCAGGTACACTTGCGTGTGGTCCTCAGTAGCCTAGCGGATACATGCTGCTCACATCACATCCTAGATCCTTGGTCGGCAAACTGCAGCTCCTGAGCCACGTGCAGCTCTTTGGCCCCTTGAGTTGGCTCTTCCACAAGATACCACGGCCTGAGCGAGTCTATTTTGAAGAAGTGGCATTAGAAGAAGTTTAAGTTGTAAAAAATTGGCTCTCAAAAGAAATTTCAATGGTTGTACTCTTGATATTTGGCTCTGTGGATTAAGGAGTTTGCCGACCACTGGCCTGGATGAAGCCTGCTATGAGAATGCGCAGGAGAAGAGCCAGTTTGTACTCTATACCTTTCTTCACCGCATGTTTTTGTAAAATGTTATATTATGCAACTGATGTGAGGCAGCAGCTGAGCTCCCCTTACACTTTTCTGTCTTACCCTCCGAACCGAAGTGTCCTGAATGAGCCAGGAGACTTCTGTGGTGCACATCACGGTGCACGGTGGTGGACTGTCCTAGCCATGGCATCTCTGAGGCTGCTGACATAGCAGTGGTCCTTTCTAGTCCATCCCGGGGTCTCAAAACTGCAACGTTGCCTTGTAACAAAATTAGGGACAGCGCCTTTATTTTACAGTGGTAATGTGAGGGAGGACAAGACGACACTGAAGCAATAAACTTACAAGTAAACTCCAATACCAAAACAAAGAAATGAAAAGAGAAAAATAAACTCTCGCTCATCGTGTTGTGAAAATAAAAAAAAAGTGTTATGTCCATTCAAAATATTTTACTATTTCTTGTGGAGTTTCTCGGTGATGTAATGCTTATAGCCAAATTGCTTAAAGAGTCTTTATATATTTTTTCCTTTATAAATTGTCTATTTTTAAATAAAAACTATTTAACCACACATTGAAGAGAGGGTGGGGGGGTGGGTAAGGCCAAATTGCCAGCATTTGTTTCAAGATGAATATCCTCCCGAGGCACTCTGATACCTTTCCAAGCTTATCACCAGAGGGAACCGATCACTATCAGCTGTTCCATGTAGACCAACTTACAGTATCTAACTCATTAGAAGTCAGGACTTAGAAAGCTCTTAAGCCATTTGAGATTTTCTCGCATTGAGTTTCATGTTCTAGAACTTCATAGAACTTTTGTTTTTACAGAATTGCCGTAGCCTCAGGACAGAGGATGTGAAGCCTGGATGAAGTAGCTTTAAATGCATCTTTAAAGTCATATCACACTAAGCTCCCCGGGCTGGTTTGCTCCTTTACAATGCCAGAGCTCTGGACACGTAGGAGGTCGAGAAAGGTATCCCAGTGCTGAAGTGGAAGGCATTCAGAGAAAGGACTCTTACCAGCCAACCAGTAAAAAAATAAAAAATAAAAAAAGAGCCTACCTACCCTCTTTCCTTCTACGTTCTGCTAAATCACACCTGCCTCATAGAGTTCTGCCTTTGAGGCTTGTCTGGAAGAAAAAATAAGCTTTGAAATGTTCTCCATGGGGAGGACATGGGGTTTGGGATCTTCTGGAAAAGCCCAGAAAAAAAAATGGCTCAGTTCAAACACAGTATTCCAGGACAATTGGAATATAGATATTGTGCAAAAATAGAACTAAAAGAGAAAATGTTAGCATTGTACAAAGTAAGTGTTAACTAAGGAAGTCCCCCCCAAAAGGTGCTGTCACTTTAAGTTCTAGACTGGGGGGGCTTGTTTGTAACTGTAAACAGCAAAGCATTTGTGTTTGTTTGTCTATTTGTAAAGCAACCACCTTCCTTACTGGGAGGAGAAAACAATTTTGGGGTACATACCTGTAAATATTTGCTGCAGCATTTAATATGTTTAATTTTATGTTAAGCTTTTTTGTTGCATAGTGAACACATTATTGTTACCAATGGACAATGAGTTCATTAAGACTGTTCAACTAGGTCAGATTTTTACATCTCTTTTTAGCAAGAAGAGACAAGATTTTGTGCATTTGTACAAATGTTAATATCACTGCAATTCCAATATAATAAAGCACTCAAATGCAAATAACATACGGAACCTTTGTATGGTGAAACTTGGGTTTGGGGAAACGACCTCTATTCTACACTTAATCTCATTCATGCCTTGTAAGCCAGGACTTAATCTTTCAGGGTCCCCATTATCACACCAGGACAAAAGAGGGTGAGACTTCCTCCTTCCCAGACCATCCTGACACTTCCTTCCACTTCCTCTTCCATCCACCTTCCCAACTGAGGCTCCCAGTGGGTTGGTCATACAACTCAACTTCACGTTGGGGTTAGCAGATTTTAACAGTCAAGAAATGCAGCCAGCATAAATTCACGTACAAGTTTTATTTAGGAACCAACAATCACCGGCTGGCCACTCAGGCAGTCAAACCCTGGAGTTCTTTGCTTGACCTCCAGAGAAAGCCTAAGGATAGTCTTAGCCCCTTTGTGCATTCCTGTTTCTAGATGTCTACCTACCTTCCTTTCTCTTTCTTCCTCTTCTTTGTTCTCATGAAGTTTTTCCTTCCGTCACTCCTCTTTCTCTTGCACTAACTGTCTGACCCATCAGCACAGCGGGAATCCAGCCATCATTTTCCACCAATTACTTGATGGTTACAGCTCCACCTAAGCTACCAGCATCTCTCCCCTGAATTATTGCAATGTTCTCCTACCTGGCAGCCAGGGGAAGCCTTTGAAAATGAATGTCAGACCATGTTCCTCCACTGCTAAAACACTACAAGGACTTCTTCCCTCATTCGGAGCAAAAGCAACTCCTATAAAGGCCGTACCTGACCACCTACCGCCCCCCCCCATGTTCATTCCCTAAGCTTATCTCCTACCATTCCCCCCCACACACCTCTCCAATTTCATCAATTTCTTTAAGGTTCCTCAAACACCCCTTGCACCATCCACCTGAATGAATGTCTTTATAAATGCTGTGTATTCCTCTCCCCAGAATATTTTCCCCCAAAAGTCGGCGTAGCTCACCTGTCTTCCTCTCAGTTAAGCCCTCCTGGCCATCCTACGGGAAATTCTATCACCCTGCCTCTTTATTCTCCTGGCTTTCCCATGCGCTGTTTTCCATTGCATTCCCTGCCATCCAGCATAATTTACATTTCGATGCTATGTTTCATTGACTGTCTCCCCCAAGTAGAATGTAAGCTCCACAAGAGCAAGGGCATTCTCTGTGTTGTTCACCCTTGGGACCCAAGAACTAGAACAGTGGATACACAATGGGTGCACAATAAACATCCGTGGAATGAGTGGTCTGTCGTTTCCTTACTGTTTTATCCAACCCACCCCCCAGGTCCTGTGGCTACAGGATATGCCCTCTGACACCTAGCCTGGCGGTGAGACAGGATATTTGAAATTGGGGCGGGAACAACAATTTGGGGAGGAGGCTGGAAATGATTGCTGTTCTAATGGCAACCCCATCTGTTACAGTTACATTGAGACCACTCAGTACTCTCAGAGTCCCCAAGCGAGTCTTTCTAATGCCCATCCCATGCTCATTTGCCATTTCAAAGCCATTACTATTGGTTAAAAAAAATTGTTGTGAGCCCACATTTAGAGTGTGCAGAGAGACAACTTTAATTCTTACCGAATCTCCATCCCTGAGTGTCTCTTGAGTTTCACAATGTCCTTTCTCTGACACTTGCTATTGTAGTTGGTTATTGGTTGGTTACGGGGTCACCTTTTAATTTTACTTTACATATTTTCTTATCCAATAAAAACAGGTGTGTGTGTGTGTGTGTGTGTGTGTGTGTGTGTGTGTGTGTTTAAATCAGGGTGGCCTGCTCTGTGGTTTGGGACCTAAGTATCTTCATTATGAGACCATAAAATTCTGGAGCACGATGGGCACCCCCTTTGAAAGTAGTTGAACATAAGCCACTGTGTGAGCCTGTTCCCGTGGCAGTAATGCTGCCTTCGTCAAAACAAGCATGGGACTTAGGCTGCAAAAGAGAAAAAGATACTGACTTTAAAAAGATAGAGTTCCAGACTTGTACACCTCAGAAGCTACTGCCTTTCAGCAACTATAGATGGTTGGATGAATTATAAGATTTAAGAAATAATCTTTTAGGAGTTCGACCTAGCAAAATATCATCATCATCATCATCATCATCATCATCATCATCAAATATAGTTATATTTAAACTTGGGAATTAAGCCATAAAGCTTTTTGTCACTACGTTTCATCTTTGATGTTGTCAGCTACCATGTTTTGGCTCACATCGAATTCCCTGTACTGAAGGGAGGCTGACTCATAGCACCTGTCAGGAATCTCCCCTATGTCTTTTGAAATCATCATTGCTACAACAGGGGCCCGAGGGTGTTACAAGGACTCCCTTAAGGCACCTGTGCTTTCTCAGGAAAAGATCTGCCTACACGTTTATTTAAATGAATAAAAAACTAAAGATCCCGCCGTCACAACGTAGTTCAATTTCTCAATACTCTTCTTTTATATTGACACATTTATTTATTTTCATCAAATTTATTAGGGTGACATTGTTTAATAAAAGTATGTTTCAAGTGTACAATTCCATAATACACCATCTAGCAAGGAACTTGTTGAGAATAGTTAAACATGATTTTATTGCATTTACCCAGGATAAGTCCTTGATCATCTTGAATTTTGTATCATCTATGGCTCTCCCTTCTTCCCCTCGCCTTTCTGTCTTTGATTTAATCTGTCAGGCATCTATTTAGCACTTCCTGTGTGCTAGCACTCTGGAAGGCACAAAGGTGGCTTAACCAAGTGCTGGCCAAGGATGCAGGATAATGATTTTTTTTAAATTTATTAAGGTATTATCTGTGTACATAGCTTACCATTCCCCCCTCCCCCCAGGATAATGATTTTCCTAAACACGGTGGACAAAAGGCCAGGCATGGTCTGGGAAGATGGTGTATCTCGTGTAACAAAAATGAAGGAAACTGAAGCAAGACGGCAGAGGTCTGAGGAGTTTAGACCTTAAGCGACAGACAACAGGAAACCATTAAGATATTGAGGCCAAGTGTGATCTGAGGAACAAGTTAATGTTATAATGCTTGCCAGTTTGCAAAGTGCATTCACCTATTCCCATTCATGTTGTCAGCAAATTAATTATGAATAGGTTCCAAGCAGGTTTCAGCTGGAGGAACTTTCCTGCACTCAGAGTAACAGGACAGAACCTGGGCTCTGGCATCAAACCGCCTGGCTGTTGCTGGGCTCCACTGCTTCCTAGTGTGTGACCTTGGGCAAGATCTTTAACCTCTCTGGGCCTCGTTTTCCTTATATGCAAAATGGGGATAATAATAGCATCTACGTCATAGGGTTACTGTAGGGATTAAATGGAAAAAAATGACTATATATATATATATATATATATATAGAACTGATACATGGATGTATCAGTTCTCAAAATATTATTGCCTTGTGATGTTATTTCTAATCTCAGATTACTATTACTAATAGATATTACACATACATATTACATATATACATATTTTGCACACACACACACACACACACACACACACACGTGTATCCTATATAATAAAGATATAATATGCAAATGGTCCTTATTTCATGAAGCATAATGACCCGATCACGGATCAGCAGGAGGGTGGTGCAGTGAGCTACAAGTGGGCAGCAGAGAGCTACAGGAGGGGGCAGGGCAGCAAGCTATAGGGGTTGGGGGGGAATGGGGGCAGGAGGAGCTACAGGAGGGTGGGGCAGCAGGCAGAGAGCTACTGGAGGGCAGCAGCTAGCTCCCAGCAAGCTACTGGCACGTGGATTTGTAAGCAGGGCTACTAGTATATAAATATATATAAAAATAATTGTCCCCACTAGAATTAAGATTCATAAGAAAAGGGTAATCTATCATGCGCCAGTGTCAACTATAGCACCTGCCATATAGTGGCCACTTAATAAATATTAGTTAAATGAATGAACTGTGGAGGAGATGATGCATTTTCATTTTCCTCCTGAGCAGTCATGGGGACCACCTTTCCTCGGTGGAACCAGGGGACATGGCCAAGGGAAAGTGCTCTGGCCCCTAAAACCTCTGCGGGATCCTCCAGACTCTTCACTCCCCTGACAAGGCTCTCGCAGAGGATTCTGAGGCCTGGAGGATGAAGAAGCACCATTTGAAAGTTGCCTGGATCCTTGAGTCACTGCATGTACAACAGACAGATGCCCAGGAGAGGCCAGAAATAAGCATATTGGAGTCTGTAAAAATAAGAAGTAACCTTCCATTTTGATTATCCATTGAGATTTTTTCTAGTAGCAGTTTACCTAGTCTGACTAATGCAAAAGAGAAAGAAAGGGAGGAAGGAGAGGGGAGGGGAGGCAAAGGGAGAGGAGGGGAGGGGAAGGGAGGGAGAACATTTACTTTCATGTTTTTGTCTAATGGGAATTAAAAGTAATAGCAAAGTAGGACTTAGAAATAGAGGAACCTTTAGAGAGAAGCTAATTCAACTTTCTCACTCTACAGCAAGGAAGCAGAGGCCCAATATGGTTAAATAACTCATTCAAGGTCACGCAGTGAAACTGGACACCAGGTATTCTGATTTCTAGGCCAACATTTTATTTTGTTCTTCCTCTTGGCCCCAATGACTTTCTATTTTGTTTTGCGCTGGTGCAAGCCCTGAAGCCAGCCCTGCTGACCAAGGACCTGGGAGCTGGTCAGAAATGCAGCGTCTCGGGCTCCGCCCTAGACCTAATGAACCAGGATCTGCATTGTAATAAGAACTTCAGGTTATTGCCAAGCTTTTGTAGAGTTTGAAAAACACTCTTTTAGGTAGACCTTCTCCGTCAGGTTTGGAGAACCTGGTCAGGAAAGGAACTAAGAGGAAAGGAGCCAAAGGGTCTACGGAGACCACACATGTCCACTGTGCAGCTACAATCTCATTCACTCCTGAGCACACAGCCTCCACCGCTCAGGTCTAGTTCAGCTTTTTCTCCTCCTCTTCTCCTCCCACCCAACACGTGCTCAGGTCTTCCTTTCACGCAGTAACCCTGCTTCCTTTGAACACAGGCCTCCCGTCTATACCAAGGAGAACTATTATCCATATTGAATGCCTCGTCTCAATTTTGGGTAAAGCAGAAAACTCATTCTGCTGATTACAAAGCTCATCAATAGGAATTTCAATAGTGGACTAGCCCTTCTCTTGAGAATAGAATCCAACTTTAAGGCCCCATCACTCTACCTTATTTATTTATTTATTTATTTATTTATTTAAACTGAACTATATTTGACTTATAGCATTGTGTAAATTTAAGGTATGCACTATATTGATTGAATATCTTCATATACTATAATATGATTGCTATTATAGTCATAGCACCACGTCACATAATTATGTGTGTGTGTGTGTGTGTGTGTGTGTGATGGAAATAATTGAGATCCACTCTGTTAGCAAGTTTGATGATTATAACACAACAGTGTATACTGTGCCTTAGGTCTCCAGGGCTTATTTACCTACAAGTTGCAAGTTTGTGCCCTCATCAACATCTCTCGCATCTCCCCCACCCTCCAGCCCTTGGTAACTGTTATTTTACTCTTGTTTTTGTTGATTTGGTTTTCATTAGATTTCCTATATAACTGGATCATACGGTATTTGTCTTTCTCTATCTGACTATTTCACTTAGCACAGTGTCTCGAGGTCCATCCATGTCGTTGCCAATACTCTACCACTTACTCTACATAAAGGCACTTGGGAGAAAATCTACTTTCCAGTAGAGGTCAGCTGGTTTTCTGACTAACAGAAAATGGGAAGAGGTTGGATTCTTTTTAGTTGATCAGCTAAATGAGAGAAAAGCCTCCGCTAAGCTCATTGATTGTTCAGAGCTGCCAAGGGCTCTCAGGAATCCCCAAATTCAGCGGTTTGCAGAGTGCGGGCCTGGCATCCCGGCAGTTGGATCCTGTAGGAAATGCAGAATCTCAGGCCTCGCCTTATACCTTTTAAACCAGAAACTCCGGGGGCGAGGCCCAGCGACCTGTATCTTTGCGAGCCCTTCCGGTAATTCTGACTCTGGCTCACATTTTAAAATTACCGATTTAACTTAAGAGCAGATTGGCTCATTAGGAAGACGGGTCGGGCCACGGGAGCCAAGGAGCTTTCGTGGAAAGAGCTAAAACATCCTGACAGCAAGCGTTTCCAGCCAGAATCTGGACCCTCACCCCCAGAGGCAGGTGAGCCAGAGGCAGAACTGGGGGATTCTGCTGTTCAGATAGCCAGTAGAAATCCCTGGTTCGGAGGGCGGGAAATACTGAGACGTTCATTTGCATGAGAATAGTCTGAAAGCAGGCACTGCTGGATAACCAGCTAGCAGCCTGGGGAAGCTCCAAAAGGCCCCCAGGCGGTGTCTCTCTGGTGGCATTGCTTCCCTCCTTGTAAGGTCTAAGAAAACATTCTGCTTCTGGGTTATTTCATTTTATTCTTGTTAACTTTGTTTCAGATTTAAAAAACAACAACAACACTTCATAATCCAATAGAGTGGCTCTTCTGCACGGACAGCGCGCCCAGCTCTTAGGGCTGATGGCTGGCCGCCCACTCCCCTTGCAAGTGCTCACTTACCCTAGGAAGCCTTTGAACCCGAGCTGGGGAGCAGGCCGCCGCCGGGCCATTAGCCCACAGCTGGCTCTGCAGAGCCCGGGGCGGCGGAGGCGCGGGTCAGGGCCCGGCGATTTTTATGTCCCCGCGTCGATTAGACCAGCGGAGGGAGAAGCACTTAAGTAAAGTGCCCGGCGCTGTCACGGCCGTCTTGACGACGCGCAGAGAGCCAACATCCTAATACCTGCAGCCTTGTTATCAGCTTAATCAAATTCTTAATATCAGAATGTGTGTGACACTTATGAACCTCGGTGTAGGCCCAGCCGGCCCCTCCTCCTCCTCCCTCCTCGCCTGTCTGCAGGCCATACGATGCCATGTTATGAAAACGACCCTTTAAACCTCATAAAATATTTAAGACATGTGTCCTGAGAGCGTTATGTAAGCAAACACCAGAAAGGTCCAAGCATTAGTGAACCTGATCAGGCCAGTCTCCAAGGGCCCGGAAGACAATCTGGCCGTGGCCACGGGCGCAGATATGCGGGGAGAGATGCCAGAGGCGTGGGCTCCTGCAAGCTCGGGGCCCAGACCCCCACATGCTCCCCGAAAAGCAGTTCTGTAATGTCGTTGTCTCTTACGGCTCAGGAGGCACTGAACATAGGTAACTTTATTTAGAGATGAACTATTGGTGCCTGTGGCATTGAAACGATAGGGAAATGTCGGTGATGTTGAATGCAGGGCAAAGGTCATATATGCTGTATATGCACATGCGTACATATATGTATGTTCTGTATATGTGCATATACATGCAGGTGCTCACTCTTGTGTTTGAATGGATATTACAATGGAAAACAATGGCTTTACAGACTATGCCTTAATAACAACAAAGCATTCTTAAGCATAGCTTTTAGACTGTTTCTGACTGTAACAGCTTATATTCGAAACCTGACTGTGGAGAGCGGCTACAGCCTTTGGACAGGTCCAAGCCTGGCACTAATGAAAGGGCACAATCCTCTCATGGCAAAGCCACGTGCAAGTCCCAACAAGTTATAGCTAAAGGCTATAGTTTTAAGCTTGACCTTATGGTCTGAGCCTGTGGTCCCACGTGGCTGAGCGATGTAGGCTGCGGGAGGGGCGGCAAGTAAACAAAGCTTGATCAGGTGCATGTAATTGATTAGATTCAGAACCCAGGAGAACTTGTAAACATCTTGACCACGCCCTTGCTTTGCCTCATGGGATCTGGCTATAAAATAAAGATTCGACTTGCAAGCTGTGGTGCTGTCTCTCCATCAGAGAGGGCGGTGTCCCACCCAGACCCAGTTTTCTTCTCTTGTCTGTCTTTTCTTAATCCTTCACTGCCCTCCTCAGGCTCACCGAACCTGGCTGGGCTGGTGCGGCACGGATGGCGCCCACGTGGAGCTGAGTATGGGGAACAGGGGCCTGAGTTTGGGGGATCTGCAGGCTCACCCACGGCCGTGCGGACTCGGCGCACCTGAGAACAGTCCCTCCCATCCCACATGCCCTTCTGCAATGTGACCTGGGCCATCTCCCATTGAGAGGGAGTTTATACCCCTTCAATGTGGATGGGCTCTGGGACCACTTTCGCCAGGAGAGCTCCATGGAACTAACTAACGCCAGGACCATTCTGTGCATCAGCCTTCACCAGCTTGGCTGCCTTTACTTCTTGTCTCTTGAAAGCCAGCCCCATGTAAGAAGCACACCTTCCCTGACACTAGTGGGCTATAAAAAAGAAAAAGGGGGCCAGGCGGTGAGGATGAGATGCCACACGGAGAGAGAAGGGTGCCAGGGAGAAAGGAGAAGGAGACAATCACAGCCACCAGCTCCCCAGAGCAGAGGGACCAGACACCTGGGGGAAGCCCCCACCTTGGGAAGGCTCCTTCCCTATCCCCTCCCCCCACCTTCTCCAGCCGACTTCAAGTGGACCAGAGGTGAACTGCCCCAGACAATCCCTTCCTAAATGCCTGACCCACAAAACCATGAGCAAAATGAAATAGTGATTTCCAGCCCTTACGTTTTGGGATAACTGGTACAGTGAACCATTTACAGAACAGAAATGTGGAGGTCCTAAGATGGGCATATGATGCTAAGGGAAACAAAATCCTTATGGACGAAGGGTGTCATCTCGTGAGCCCATAAATCTTGAGATAAAAGAGAAACCTAAGTCCTCGTGTGTTCTTTTCTGTGTTGTGGGTACTTCCATCCCATGGCTGGAACTAATCTCCTCCCTTCCCTGCAGGTCAAAGGCAAACAGCGCCGCAATCCACAATATGCCCTCCCAATGCTTGGAAGACTTGTGTGGAAGCTACAGAAGCCACCAGACTGCTCTCTTCTCGGGCCCTACCTGCAAGTAAGGAACTGGCTAAGCGTTCAGTGGGAAAACAGTGGGAAAAACACTTCTGTTCATTGTTCATCTCTGCTGTGAACTCCGAAGGTATACCCACACCCAGGTTAATAGAGACCTGGGTCTTCATCACTCATGTGACCTCGGGAGCGTGATTACCTTGCTCAGAAGGCTTTTAGAGTCTCTCGGAGAACAATGGAATATTTCATTGCGCTGTAGGGAAAGAGTCACTCAAGTTTTTATGCACAGTTAATAGGAAGGAGGGGGGCAAAAATCTGCCAAGGGCATTGAGTTTTACATTAAGCAGGGAATATTTTAGTCTTAGAAACAGCAGAGTCGGCTAGAATCACTCACTCTGTGACTACGGGGGGCCACACCACGCCACCCACCGAAAACTGGGGTGCCCCCAGAGCTTTCCAAATGCAATTAACTCGCCCAAAACATTATAAATGCGGGGAGGTACAGTGAATAATGCGGCCCTATTTCTTGCCTCCCTTCCCCCACTCCCCAGTCCCCTCCTCGCCCCCCCCCACCCCACCCCATCCTGGGGTCCTGGATCCATGGAGCCTGATTTCATTCCAGTTGGAAATTAGCAGAGGGCGAGGCTGACCAAGAAGCTTGTCATCAGGCAGGGCCGTGGTGAAATGGCCCTCCAATTAGCCACCGCGTGCTTTGTTATTTCTTCTGCGATTCATGTTAAAAATATGTCCCGGGGATGCCAGCCTGCTAGGCTGCAAGGAGCCCTTGTCACTGAGCATAACCCAGTGAAACAATAAGTCACCCCCCTAGCCCTCCCCCCGAGGCCGCGTGGCCAGGCCCCCCATACCGGCCATGGGGGGGGGCACAGTGGTCCCCGCGCACACAGACGGCACCCGGCCCTCCCCGAGCCTCTCTCTGCAGAGGATTCTGGTCGCGTCTGCCGAGCCCGAGGTCACCCAAGGCCTGGGCGGGAAAGGCCGTGCTGCCTCACACGCCGCTGTCACCAGCAGCGTCTCTCTCGAGTGAAATGTCAAGAATGGGGATTCCTTGGGGAAAGATGCCGTTTCACCCCCGAAGCCCGGTCCGCTGGAACTGGAACTGGGAGGCCGCAGCTCCCATCGGTGGGGCGGCGTGGGCCGGGCCAGGACCTTGTGTTCCGGAGCTTTTAGGCGGGGTCCACACTCATCGTCCTTACTGAGCATCTCAGGAAAGAAACCGGCTTCCCCTCGGAGGCTCACCCTTCCTCCTCAGCCTTAGGAAAACAGGCGAGGACCATCAAAGGCGGACAGAGAGGGCGTGGGCTGCGGCCGGGACGCTCCTGATAGAAAGAAGCCCACGTGGCCAGTGACCAGGGGGTGACAGAAAGCAGCCAGGCAACGCTGAGCCCGGCTCAGAAGGCTGGATTCTCCTTTAGGGCCCAGGGCGTTGGTCCAGCCTGTCGCTGGAGATGTGGACGGCCTAAGACAGTTCCTTGGCCGCCTTAGAATCTCCGCTCCCCCTGGGACACTGGGAAGCACTCCTGGTCTTTCCAGAGCCTCCTGTGCATGAGGACCGGAGCTGTGATTGCAGACTCCCCTTCCCTTTCCTCTGTGTCCTCCTTAGCAGGCGACCTCCCGGGAGTGGGCCTTGGCTGTGTTTAACTTCACAGCGTTCGCGATCACGTCAGTCCCTCCGGCCTGGGCGCAGGAGGGCGAGGCCGCCCCTGAGGAGTCTGTGGGAGACGGGAAGGGGCAGGAAGGGGGAGCTTCTGTCAGGCCCCGGGGGTGAGAGGAGAGAAGGCGGCCGGGGAAGGGCTCCGGCACCTGCTTTTCTGCGTGCGATCGTGGTGTTTTGAGCAGTGGTTTTGTAATCTGGACATCTACAAACCTCGGTCCTCTCACAAGGATCACGGGTCGTTTCTAGAAAAATACGTTTTTCATAACTTTTCCGAAACGTGTCAGGGCTGCCTGTGGTTGATTTTAAAAATAGATTTTTTTTTTCTTCTCAAAGCAGCATGAGGTTTCACCGAGATCCTTGCGTAAGCCCACTCTTGTGCAATGCCAAACACATCACAGGTGCTTACTAAAAGGATTTTTAAAAAATATATTCTTATGTATTGTTACAGTGCATCCAATAGTGCATTTTTATATGCAAATTGGGCATGTTTTTTACAAATGGAAGTTATCCATAAACATTCAGCCAAACCCACTTGGAAGTGGCATGGTGGAAAGGATGCTTTTTATACTGAAAGGCAATACCGCTGCGCTCTATGCAGGCTTTGGGTTAATTAGTTTTCCTTGATTAACCTACAAGAGAAACAGGTTATATCATTTTAGATTTAATTAATAAAGTTTCGACTGCTAATAGAATGTTAAGTGACTAGAAATCAAGTACATTTCATCTGGAAATTGAGGGGTTTTTTTGTTTTGTTTTGTTTTTGCCTATTTTGCTTCTTTTGACTGCTGACTATTTGATTACATGAACATTTTCTCTCCACCATAATCAAGTCAAACAATTCTAACACGCAGTGTAATTTTTTGGCCACGCATCCCCACATTACAGCATTTTGTTCATGCATAGCGTTGTAATTAGTGTTATCTGCTGTTGTCATTGAACTACGCTCATGATACGGAGGTGTCAACTTTGCAAAGAAAGAACATTTGGGATGCGACAAAGAAAGGGACCTTATTTGCAATTTCATTGTCAACAGTGATGATATTCGAATGGAATGAAAAGTAGTGTGTGTGCATGACGCGCCCCGGCAGCCACAGGATGGGAACCGAGCAGCGGAATGATGATGATGAAACAGAAGGGCGGGTGTCCTACAACTGTGGCCAGTTTTGAAAAAGAAAGGAGGGGCGGGGGTTACTTCCCCAAATAATATTCTTCTCTTTTAACACTGTAAACAGGATCGTAGGAAAGGGGAGCATGCCGTGCCCCAAAACGGAGGCTTTCTGCGTCCCGGATTCTTCTTCCCTTTTCCCTGTTGCTCTGTCTTCTTGTGCCCCCTCCCCATCTCACACAAACACAGGCATGCACACACACATACACAGCATTATGGTAGCTAGAAATGCATCAAAAGATAACAGAAGCAAAAAAAATTAAGATAGTCATTGCACTATCTTAATAACTAATATCGCTTAATAACATAATATCACTGAGAACAGGATGGAGCTATGTCCCCGCGAAGAAGTCTGCGTCCTGCCCTCCGGCCCCAGCGCTGCTCTCTGGTGTGAAGTCAGAGGTGTGAAGTCGGAGGCCCATCGCCAGGACGCAGAGCCTGACTGGCTCCCGGGGAAGCAGCGGGCAGAGCCACTCCCACTTGAGTCCAGATTGAAACGTAAACCATTGGAGAAAAGAACTGAACAATCACACATGGGACAGGGGGACAAGAGGTCCCTTTCAAACCTGTCTCACTTTTACTTCTGTGGCTAACTAGTCCTGTCCACATGAATACGGTAGCTAGACATTGAATGGAGATTACCCCCAAAATTCTGGGAATCAAACCATTTTTTCATTTTAATGTTGTTTATAAGCATTCGTATTTTTGGGTATTTCTTTCATTCATGTGTACATTTTTCGCATAATCAAGTAAGGGAATCCCAGCATAAACTCTTATCTCCCTGAAATGACTCATTAAGCTAAAACGCCCTTTCTTTGTATTTGAGTTCATCTTTTTCTTTTTCTTTTCTTTTTGGATGGTGGAAAGAAAGGGTAAGATTCTGACCTAAGAGAATGGCAGTGTTTCAAAGATTCTTTCTGCCATGATTTAGGGCAGTTTACTTTTAAATGCACCCAGACAGGGTTTGAAAAATAAAGAATATCCCCTCTGACCATTAAGAAAACCCAGAGAAAGAGAAACATCGATCAGACTGTCAAACCTCAGAGGGAAAGTAGGAAGGGTAGGGATAAGGGGGAGAGATCAACCAGAGGACTTGTGTGCATGCACATGGGCCTAGCCAGTGGCCATGGACAACAGGGGGTGGGGGCATATGTAGGGAGGGATTTGGGATGGGAATGGGGGGATGAGGACAATTATGTGATACTGTAATCAGTAAAATAAATTAATTAATTATATATAAAAAAAGAAAACTACCTGGGAGAGGTTTTCTAGACTCTCCCTTCCCACACCTAACAACGCACCTTCCAGTGCAGGCCAGGACTTATCGAGATTGGGCACAATCCCCCTCCCGTCCCCCCCAATTATTGAAAAGTCTTCATTGTCGGGACTTCCTCTGAAACAGACCACCCCTTTCATTAGGAATATTTATGGGAAATAATATATTTGTACAGTTGAAAGCATCACCTGTTTTGCTAAGTCAGTTCTTGTCTGAATGCAAGCCGACTGTTAGAGAGTTTACGCCAGAGCACTTGCTAATGGAAAGTCCTAATCAAAACGTTTCTGCGGCAGTAAATGTTTATATTTTTTACCACTGGATTCCAATTAAGTGTATTCAATATAGCAAGCTTTGATTAAAAAAAATTTTTTTAACAGAGATTATGTACACAGCGCTGTGGAAAACAAGGCCGGTTAGGTATGCGGGCCCTTGTGCGCTCTTAATAGAAGTCTTTACCTGAAGGGAAAGCCCCATAAAGCGCGCCCTATAATGTGCTATGGACTCAATGTTGATTTACCTGGGTTACCCCGTCAGCAGAAATCAGCTTTACCAGGTACAAACTATGCTTATATATTTAGTGCATATAAAATGCATATAAAAGACCCTTTTTTCTTTTTTTTTTTATAAAGAAGTACTGAATTTCATTAGGGCACATTTTTTTTTCTTTAAAAAGTTCTTTGTTAACCATGGGATATACTGATTGCAAATAAAGGAAGTTATGGCAACGGTGCTGGTGTTTATAAAGGAAGGGAAAATCCTTAATATGAGCCTACACATTCTATGAAAAAAAAATCGCATAAATACAAGGTTTGGCTTTAGTCGAGTACACATTAACAACATCTTTCAAAGAATCTCCTTGCTTTCACTGATATGTAAATATTTTCCTAAATGACTCAAAAAAAAAGATGTTATTTTATTTAATTGAAGTCTATGAGGAGAGGTCTGGGGAGAGACGGCTAAAAAATTATTTGGGTTTCTTTGTGGGGGAGAAATCCCAATTTTCCCTCATCTGAGAATATTTAAACACAACATTTTTGCACATTTCCCGTAAGAACGCCAGACCTTTCATACGCGAGATTCTTTCCTCCACGTTGAAGTTTTCAGGAGTAGAGGCAGCCTTTAAAAAAAAAAAATTGAATTCTCTCTGCTCTCTGGCTTAATGAATCCAGGTTGAGTTTCTTTGGGAAACATAAGAAGCCCCTTGACAACTGAGAAGTCTCCCAGATACTGGTTCCTGTCAGAGTTCCCCCAAACCACACAGAAGCGGGGGCCGCGGGGTGCCCACATCAGACAAGGAAAGAAGAACAGCGCTTCCCTCCCTGACCCCGGCCCCGGGGGAGAGAGAGAGTGTTTACTGCTCAGTCTCCGTGAGTGTTTCCACGGCCCGTGGTGCTGGGCGGGGTGCCCAGCCTCCCTCTGTCACTCCCCACCCTCCCATCCGCTCGGGGTCCTTGTCCCCGGCCACCTCTGAGCATCCAACAAGCCAGGTCCCGCCGCGATGCTCAGTAACAGCCCTGCCTTCACCCCTGGGTCGCAGGCCTCCAGGGATTGTTCTCTCCCCCAAGATCTATGTTGCTTTTCAAAGCATCTCATCAAGACGGTGCATTTTTAAAAGATATATATTTTATTGACTTTTTACAGAGAGGAAGAGAGAGGGATAGAGAGCCAGAAACATCGATGAGAGAGAATCATCGACCAGCTGCCTCATGCACGCACCCCCTACTGGGGATGTGCCCGCAACCAAGGTACATGCCCTTGACTGGAGTTGAATCCGGGACCCTTCAGTCCGCAGACCAACGCTCTATCCACTGAACCAAACCGGTTTCGGCCAGACGGTGCATTTTTAAGGAAGGGAGAGAGAGGAGAGAGGGGTGACATTAGTCCACGGCGACAGACATCATTTGTAACCCATAGACTTTTTTAAAAATGAAAGGAAAAAAAAAAAGAAAAACCCTCCAGGAAAGACCTGCCTCTTGGCTTTGGGCCCCGGACTGTCAGGGGTTAGGGCTGCTGCTGAGAGGGTCTGCTCCACGGGGAGAAATGCTGCCCAACGGGGAGAAAAGCTGGCCGGACCGCAAACTCCACAGCAGCTGGAGCCCCTCTCCTGTGTCCTGGCCGGGTCTGCAGCACCCACAGGCCCAGAGAGGCAGCGCGGGGACGGGTGGCAGACGCCAGGGGCCTTCCTCCCCGGACAGGACAGGACAGTGGGCCTGCCTCCCTGCGGAGCACGGAGACCAGCTGCAGGGCTTGAGGAGAAAGGAAGGAGGCAGGGCCCAGAGTAAGGTAAAACATATCCCCACGTCCCCCCTCCCACATCCTGGGGCCGCCACTTGCCTCCCCAGCACGTGCCCCCTGGCACTCCTTAGGGAAGAAAGGGCATCTGTCCACCCCTGAGTGTGCACATCAGGGTGGCAACCTTGATAGGCATCGTGGGGAGAGCAGGTACCCGTGCCCCAGAGTCTGGGAGTGAGGGGTGTTGGGGGAGGGGGGGAGGGAGCTAGGGGCCAGAGGGCCGGGTCCTGGTCCCAGAGTCACTGTCACAGCAGCTGCTGGGCTCCTGCAGCGTTTTCCTCAGCTCGGGCGCCCTCTGGCGCCGCCGAGGAGAAATTCACCTGGCACGGGGACCAAGGAGGAAGAAACACAGAGCAGCACAGTCAGGGCTTGTGGCTTTGGCCTTGAAGGACACAAGGTGAGCCGCCGGTTCTGTGCTTCCTCATGGTGTCAAGGTTACAGAACCTCGGGTCATACTTTCCCTGGGCGATATGTTAGACATCAGTGACCTCCCTAAACAGACTTCGGTGAGATTCCAGATTCAAAGGGAGAACAAGGTCACAGGACTTCCAGCCACCCTCCACCCCCATCCCTCTACACACGTACACACAACACACACACACTTTCTTTACTCACCCACAGGGTCTCCAACATAGTATGGCTTTTCTTATGTCAACATGACTAAGTTAAAGTCAGCAGTTATTTCATCAAACCCTAATCTTGATGTGACTGTGAAGGGGTTTTGCAGATGTCATTAGAGTCACTAACCAGTTGGCTTTAACATAAGAGAGATTACACTGGATGATCCGGACGGGCCTGGCTTAATAAATTGGAAGCCCCTAAAAGCCTGACTAAGGCTTCCCAGAGGAAAGGAGAGAAAGGAGAAATGGGTTGTAAGGGGGGGGGGGTGGAGAGAGAGAGAAACTTTGGACATTCCAAACCTGGACCTGAAGCTAGCTTTGATAAAGGGTTTGTGTGTGTAATGGTGGCATGCTTAGAGCTGCACAAAGGTATAGTAAAAGGAGGAGCCACTGGGAAGCACCAGACAGCAGTTTTGCCCCGAGGGCCCTTCATCTATCACCACTAAAGGCAACAGGCTCACGTATCCCATTGCCAAACACCCTGAGTCATCCGCCCCCGCGGTGCCTTTTCTGTTCACTTACTGTTTCTATATATGGCAAAGGTGTGATACTTACTGATTATGGATCAGAACTGCAGGAAGCTGGCAAAAGCAAACTCAATCAGGCTGAGAACTGGAAGACTCCTCTCTAGATTCATCAGCAGAACCGCTGGTTCTTGGCCAAACTGAGAAGCCCAATAAAAGACCTCATTCCCTCTCTAGCATCTTCTACCCTTGCCTCAAGGCTCAAGCCTAGCCCATGATAGCAGTATCCCAGTGCATTTCAATTCAACGAACGTTCAATGCATTCCTTCCATGCTATAAGCCTACCTTCTGCAATCTAGTGTCCTGAAATAGTTTTTGTAAACATCATTGGCCGGCAAATGGATTGGTACATTCAGTGATAACTTTCAAGGGCATCCTATTGGCTTCTGCATGGTTTATAATCTTGGGGGTGATTTTCTTCTTGATAGTCATATCTTCCCTTAGGCTCAGTAAGAACCCTTTCCTGATCATACTTCCTGTTGGTCTCTTGCTTCTTCTCAGCCATCTTTGGAAAAAATTTCTTCTCACCCCAACCCTTATGATTATAAAGCAGAAATATTCAAGGATTCTTATTGGTCCACGAATCCCCAGCACTTGCCAGAGGGAAGTAAATAAAGGGATGAATAAATATCCATTGAACAAATTTACGCATAGATGTTTCCGTACCCAGTAGGCCTGTGGACCATTCTTCATCACGTTGGAATGCAATCTCTCATCATGGTGCCTGATTGACGTGCGATGCTTTCAGCAGTATTTGATTCTAACAAGGTACTCTGTTCTCCAGAACGGTTACCTTTAATCAGGGGTTCTCTATGTTGACTGCACGCTGGAATCAACTAGGAGATATTAGAGTGCTGATATCTTGATTCTGTTCCGTTATTCAAACGTAAGGGGTGAGATGCTGTCTAAGTCTTGGGTTGTTAAGAATCTCCAGGTACTGCTGAAACCCGTTTGGCCTGCAGACTAAAAGGTCCCAGGTTCGATTCCGGTCAAGGGCATGTACCTTGGTTGCAGGCACATCCCCAGTGGGGGGTGTGTAAGAGGCAGCTTATCGATGTTTCTGACTCTCTATCCCTCTTTCTTCCTCTCTGTAAAAAAAAAATCAACTATATATAAAAAATCTCCAGGTACTTCAATGGACAGAGAGGTCGAGAACCTCTATTACTTCCTCTGGGGCATATTAGCATTAGCAGCAGCATCACCACTGCAATCGTGAGCACTGGCTCTACACCACTGATGTACATTATTCATTTCTTACCACAACCCACGTATTTTTATCATCCCCATTTTACCGAGGAAGAGAGTGACACTCAGAGGGCTCAGGTAACTTTGCCTAAAGTCAAACATCCCCAGGGCCCTGCTGTTCTCACTGCCCCACCCGTTCCTACGAGAGCCCCGTTCTTTAATTGGGCTATGGCTCCTACTAAGCCCAGGATTAATAGAATTTCAAATACTTCTGGAGGAAGTCATGGAAGCCTGGCATTCCCGTGCTCTCTAAACCCCCGCGCTCTACCTGCTAACCCTGCTTCCTTTTTGAGTCATTTGCTCAAACTTGCCATACAATCCTCGCTTGAGCAGCTGCCAGAGACTCAAGAAAGCCAAGTGTCTGCTTCTGCCCACCACACCCTCTGTGTCTATCAGAATTACAGCTCTCAGTGACATTCTTTAGCACGCTGCTCCTCCCGCCCTTGTCCTGCTGGACTGCTTTGCCCACTGCTCTCTGTCTCCTGTTCTCCCGAGACTGACTTGGCATGCTACCAATACACCGAAAGCACGGAGACTTGCCACTGAAGACCATGCTTCTGCCTCTTTATTCTCCCTCTGCTCTGTGTGCACAAGCAAGTGTAGGAGGGACATACATACACACCGTGTTTACTGTATACAGATTTCTCTATGGGTGTAATGCACATGCTTTCGACACTCGTGTTCCAGCAGCAGGATGTCGCTGCAGGAGAAACCAGCATACAGCATCTTGGAATCAGAGAACATGACCTTTTGCAGGGATCTTGGAGATCACCTCACTCAGGGGCGCTGCTTGTACCAAAAATGTTCAGACCTGAACTCTGTGAGGTGGCCTCCGTACACAGCGGGGGCATGCATCTCAAATTTTGGGAAAGTGGTTCTCCGTGTTATGTAGTCTGTTGTCTGCGGTCACATAGAAGACACAATTGCAGGCTCCAGGAGAAGGGGTCGCTCTAGACCATATGTGGTAAATTCTTAGAACAAAGGGGTGAGCTCCATAAAGAACTGACTGGCTTGCAAGAGGTAAAGAAAGGAAATAGAGTCCAGAAATCTGAGGCCTGATGAAGTTGGTGAGGGGGCCACCTCTTGTTTTTCATAGCCCGGAAAAGACACCTGAGTAACAAAGATCCAAAGCAGCTCGGGGGTGAGTGGGGGGGTGCTAACGGTGTGGTGCCCAATGACACCTTTCAGGTGGACAAAAAGACCCGGGGGAAATCCCAGGAAAGGAGGAGTTTTCCCAAAGCAGAAAGTGAGGTGGGGACATGGAGCGCCACCATGGAAGCGAGCAAGCAAGGGAATAAAGATTAGATGCTTTCTCTAAGAGAACTGTGGGTGTGGTTGTGGGCTTTGACTCAAAGCAAATAGATGAGAAAGCTGTTGTTGGTATGAAAGAGACTCTTAGAGACTTAATACTTTGCAAGCAGGAAATGGGCTGAGAACGCCACGCAGTTCTCTAAAAGGGCATGTTCCCAGACGCACACTTCATTTTGACCAGGAAAATAACGAAAAAGGAAGAAAATGCCAGAGGTGGGACCAAAGGCCATAGAGAACCCAGACCTCATTGATTGTTGACCAGAGACGTCCACATGTCTCACAATCCCCTCTTTTCCAAAGGAAGGTGCATTTTGTGGTTGTCTTGTCCCTGTATCTCTATCCTACATGGGGTGTGGGGGAGAGGTAGATAATAGGTCCTTTTAGTTCACAGGTCTCTGGACCATGATGACCATCACCCTGATCTGATGCAGATGCCACATACAGCACATCCTCTGGAGATGCCCGATTTAGAATTGGATGCAGTTAACTAGATCGAATTTAAACCATTCCTTCTGGAGAGGTGTTCGTTTTCTTGTTTATTTGTTTTTAATACATACTTTTATTGATTTTTTTTACAGAGAGGGAGAGGAATAGAGAGTTAGAAACATCGATCAACTGCCTCTTGCACACCCCCTACTGGGGATGTACCTGCAACCAAGGTACATGCCCCTGACCGGAATCGAACCTGGGACCTTTCAGTCTGAAGGCTGATGCTCTATCCACTGAGCCAAACCGGTTTCGGCAGAGGTGTTCGTTTTAAATGTGCTGCAGAGACACTTTCTACTCACCAAATAGTCCCTCCCCAAACCCCTAGTGCAAGCCCCTTGCAAACAGTCAGTCCTATGGGCGGTTCAGGCTAATGGGCTGTGATCAGAAAGGGTTTGCCATTTCTGGGTCAAAGCATTAGAAAGCTGGTGTGTGAACTGTTTCTCCATCTCATGAGCTGACTTTCTTGTTGGGAACAAGGAAAGGAAAAACAAGAACAAGGAGGATCACTTCAGAGAGTGGAGAGCTGCAACTAGGAAAGTAATCAGGGCCACGTGGTAGCGCGTGAGAGGACGGTCAGGGACATTTGTGAGGAAGTGATAGTTAAGCTGGGACCTGAATGACAGGAACTGGCCGTGCAAATATCTGAACATGGAACTTCAGACAGAGGGAACAGTAGCTGCGGAGCCCTGAGGTGAATGAGTTCTTATTTGGTGGGTTTGAGTCTTCCGTTTGACCGAAGTCTGGTTGGGCGGGAATGTGGTGAATGAAGGAGACAGAGCATGAAATCGGAGAAGTAGGTAGGAGGTCACTTCTGGCCTTCTAAGCCATCACAAGGTGGTTGGATTTTATTTTCAGGCCAATGGGAACCGGTTAGACCAGAGATGGGCAAACTTTTTGACTCGAGGGCCACAATGGGTTCTTAAAGTGGACTGGAGGGCTGGAACAAAAGCAACCTGACCATGCTGGCACTCTCATCTTGGGCTGCTGGTGAAGGAACGGGCCAGATAGAACAGCCGAATTGGCCGTAGTTTGCCCACGGCTGGGTTAGACAGTTTCAAGGAGGGAAGCTTTAAGACTCGACTGCAGACTGATTCGCAGGGAGCGGTGGCAGCAGCTCAGGTGAGAAAAGATGGAGCCTCAGAGGAGGTGCATGATCTCAGGTACATGTTGGAGAAACGGACTCGGCATCTGGTTGGGGTGTGGCAAATTAGAACAAGAGAGGAAGGAATCAAGAACAACTAGGTTTTCCGCTCCACTGAAACAGCAGTGCCGCTTACAGAGACGGCAAAGCTCAGAGGAGCCTGGACCATGATGACCGTCCTGGGAGGGAGCAATGCCAAGAATTCTCAGGGAGAGATGCCGTTAGGCATTCACGTGACTAATGGGGAGAAGCAGGTGGAGCTTCAGGGTGAGGTTTGGCCCAGGGTTATAAATTTGGGGCCCATCAGTGCATAAATGTTATTTAGAGTCAAGGAGCTGAGTGAGCTCACCGAGGGGGAGAGTGTAAATCCAGGAGAGGCCCTGAGCCTGGGCTCCGGGCTCCGGCATCGCCCTGGAGGTCAGGGAGAGGAGGAGCCGAGCTTCCAGAGAACCGAGACCTCTCCCGCTCCCGAGGGCTGTGTGCATTTTGCAAGAAGCCCCGAGGCATATAGATTTTTCCACATATCTTCGTAATAAATGTTACATCAGAGTCTCCTGTGACTTTCAAGTCACACGTGTCACTGTGGGGAAGCAGCTGTGCGGCCGAGGGTCAGACAACTCTGCAAGCTTCCCACCACCGGCCACTCACAAGTGAGGTGACGAGGATGGGCCGCAGTTTCTGCAGCCTCACTTCCCTCCTTGTAACTGAGAAGCCGTAATGGCTCCTCGTCGTCGGGGGGCTGTCAGACTCAAAGGAGGCGGTGGACATGAACGCGTGTTGTACACGCCGCAGCCGCCCTGTCCCTTACAGTAGCCACTAGCCTCGCATGGCCATTAACACTAAAATGAAATGGAATGGAATATTCAGTTCTTGGAGATGAAGAAGACATGAGGGCCCTGGAGCAGAAGGAAAAGGCAGCACTGCTGACACCTGCACAAAGCCTGTAGGTTAGCGAATAGCACTGTCCCGAGGCTGACACGTGGAATGGGGTAATGTCAGTTGTTAATACCGTGAGAGGCTGGGGGAAGGATATACAGAAAAGGTAAGAAAATTCAGTTTCTCAGTCACACTATCACATTTTATTGCCCATTGTTCACCTCGACAGTTCTTTTTTAAAAAAATACATATTGATTTGATTTTTTTTTTTTTTTACAGAGAGGAAGGGAGAGGGATAGAGTTAGAAACATCAATCAGCTGCCTCCTGCATACCCCCTATTGGGGACGTGCCCTTGACCGGAATCGAACCTGGGACCCTTCAGTCCATAGGCTGACGCTCTGTCCACTGAGCCAAACCAGTTAGGCCACCTCAACAATGCTGACGTGGACCGTTTCCACATTAGGTAGAGAGTTCCCTTGGGCAGAGTTGCTCTCCCACCCCCAAATCAGCTGTATTGTTTGAAACTACCGTCTGCTCTCCCCTTTACAATATGCCAGGGTTCAGCCAATAATTCCTAAAGCGTCTTTTACATCTAACACTGGATCCTGAACAAATAATACTTGGAAGACATGGCACGTTCTCTCAGTAGCCCACGGAGAAGGTGCTCTTGTGCAAAACTTATTTAATTTTTTAAAATTCTTTATTGACTTTAAAGGCCCTGTAGAAATTCAGGTGGGTCCAGTTTAGACACTGGAGTTTATTCTTATAAAAGATACAAAGATAAATAATCCTTGTCTTCAAGGGCCTTAATTCCAGAGTGCCCCATTTGCTACATAAATGAAGACGTATGTGTTAGGAACATCAATGATTCCTGGCCAAAGGCCCCAGAAGAATAAAATTTGTTCACGAAATAGTTGTTGATCTTTGTTTCTGACCATAACCAGTAGATCCCTGGATCACCCCAAATCAACCCTGTGAACCCTACCATCCTCAAATAGTAAGAAATCATTTTCTTCAACTATTCAAGTTTGCTCTCTGTGATTCTTATGTGGTAGATGGGGAAGAAATTCACATCAGCTCTGCCCCAGGAGGTTTATAATGAAAGGCTCTGGGTTTGGTTGATCCAAACAAGCCCACTGGCCAAGTTCATTGCTAGCATCAACGGTAATAAATGAAACCGCCAACTTTACTATGGAAGCACAAGGGTACTTAGCACCTTCTCTGTAAGTACCTTCTAAGATTACTCTGAGAGAGCTTGAAAATATTTTTAAAAAATCATTTCATTTAAAGTGTATTTATTTATTCAACTTCAAGGCTATTTAAGGGATAACAGGGCTCATCCTTAAGTTTCCTTAAGAAGTGAGGAGGGAAGTATGGTGGTTCACAAACAGGGTTTAAAAACTGTTTTTTTACAGACTCATAGGCACTGAATACAAACTGATGGTTGCTGGATGAGAGGGGGCCTTGAGGGCCAGGTGAAACAGGTGAAGGACCAAGTACAGTTGTTTGTTACAAAATAGTCACGGGGATGCAAAGCACAGCACAGGGAATGTGGTCAATAATATTGTAATAACAGGGAATGGTGCCAGGTGGGTACTAGCCTTATGGGGGGGAGGGTGACTCTGTACATTACAGAAATGTCTGATGGCTATGCTGTGTACCTAAAACTGATATAAAATAATATTGAATGTCAACTGTGATGGGAAAATACTCTCTCATCAGAGGTGCTTATGGCTTATGTGCCTAAGAGTTTATATAATAAAAACTGAATGTGGAATTGTGGGAGTGCAGAGAAGGGAGATGAGATACTACACACTCTTTTTTGGGGGGCGTCTCTCTCTCCCCCCGAGGTCGTCTCTACAAAGAGCGTGAAAACACAGCCCCAGCCACCAGGGTGGTGTGCATTTTCTGTGATGCCTGACTTTATTTTACTTGCTATTTAATATTTTCTTCATCTGGACAGCCTTCTATCTGATACCCACACACATTCTCCAGTCCTTTCTTCTCTGCTAAGGATGTTTCTGGAACTAAAAGATGCTCTTGAACTGGGTTCTCTTCATTCACAGAGAGAGTGCTGGCTTTGATTTATCTGCAAAACCCCTGGGAAGACTTTTGTGCTTAGATGTCAAAGAAATTCTCTGTCTCCTTCTAAACCATTAATTTTATCACTATGGAAATAGCTTCCATAATTGATAAAACATTGTCAACTGAGTCTGACAGACTATTAAAACACTTCTGAAGATTTGTAATCTCCAGCTCCTGCCTCGTGGGGCTCACTTCAAGCACACACACACCGTATTTACATTCTCTCTTAAATGTCAGTGGGAAAAACCTTTGTGATAAGGTTATTGTAATGCACACAGACAGTGATCAAGAATCATTTCCCTCCAGTCCCGGCCAAGTCCTGTTATTGTTAATAAAGCAGGGTGAGCCATTCATCTCTTCCCACTCGCTGGGGAAGTTGAAGCTCTGCCATCCTAGGAAGAAGACCACCCTGAAGAAGGCAGCGCCTGTGGTAAAGTCTGGAGTATCTGTTATCTAGTTAACCTTTCTTATTCTGAGATAATTGTAAGAAATTTGTAAGAAAGAACACAGTTCCCGTGGGCCCTGTACTCAGTTGGCTCCAATAATAATATCTTGCAAGAAAACAACGACAGGACAACATTGCAGCCAGATGGCTGGCATTGATCGTGGTCAGGTTTCCCCTGCTTGACTAGTGCTCGTGAGTGTGTGAGTGTGATGTGTGTCTGTAGGAGCCCCACTCCATTGTATCACAGGCGCATGTCTGTGTGTCCACCACCAGGGTTACTGTACAGAGCAGCTCCAACACTGCAAGGAGCCCTTGTGTTACTCTTTTGTAATCATACCCACCCCCTCCCTGTCCCTTCCACCACCACAGGGCATCTGCTTTTATTTGAGGGTTTGTTTGTTTTTTTAAGCTTTTCTGCATAATAAAAAGAAATAGAGTTATAAAGATTATTTTTATCCAATGGAAGAATTTGAGTGTTTAGGTAAGGGTGGCCCTGCAGGCTGCCCCATGGTGGATGCATCTTCTAGACCTTGACTTCTGAACATGGGTTTGGACCTTATCTCTGTGCTGTGGCTTTGCATTCAAGGCAACAACAGGAATAGGAAAACAGGCTTTGCGTGTTAGGAAGATTCATGTTTTGCAAAATTCCATGTACAGTATTAAATGGAAGTGATGTATTTTCAGAAAAATCAAGCAGCTGCTCCCACTCTCAGGGTTGGTTGGTTTGTATGTTTGAAGAGTTATGAGTGATACTATCCACGGTGAATGATTGGCTTCTAATTGGAACTAAGATAGTCTCACTCTGTAATAACCAATTTTATCCTTAGATAAATATGGGCTTTGAGAATGTCTGAAATTCTTTTTCTTTTTTTTTTTAATACATAAAGTCAGCTCCAGACCCTGTCCTTTGCAAGGATATCCGCTGCAAGTTGAGATTTTAAAATATATATATAAACTCCCAGGCTGACACTTCCCATCTGCTACCGGAGGCATTTTTGCCCATCTGATATAAAATGCCAGCAAGTAGGTCCTCCGAGCCAGCCCCCTGGCTCAATAAAATATGGTCTTCTTGTCACCCTCAGTGCTTAAATCATTTGTTGTCAAGCTGGGTGGCTTTCAGGGTTGACATTTACTGCTGTTTGCTGCAACAGAGTTTATAGCCTCAAGGAGAGGGCCAGCACTGTCATTAGCTCTGCCAACCAGGAGAACAAAGGCCTTGGTTAATTCTTTGTGATTCTGTTGCTGTCCTGTGGTTCTTAAGACAGATGGTTTTTAAATGATGGATTTTCAACAAAAGGCACTCATGAAATGTTTACCCCGTGGCCCCCACAGCCTCGTGCATATACAGACACTCAAACCCATACAAAGAAACCTGAAAGGATCCTTTATCTTCTCTTGCCAGAGTGTCCAGGTTAGATCCAGCAGGCCATCTGCGATGAGGAATTTATACCAGTGGTAGGGATGAATTCCAAGAAGCTTTCAAAGCCCCCGGTCAGCAAAGATCTAGCCAGTGCTTCCTATGGTTACAGCCCTGTGGCAATTGCTTTGGTGGACACTAAAACGAGTTTCTTTCCTCAAAAAAAAGAAACTAATATTTATCGAGCATTGTTGTCTTTGCCAGTTCACCCTGTTTTCAGGATGGTTGTTGCCCAACTCCACGGTTGCCCTGTTCGCCCAGCTAATAAGAGACAAAGCTGAACTTCAATCCAGGTACGTGTGATTCTGAATCCACGTGGCATCCCTTAACTAGCAAAGAAGAGGATAATAGAAGTATGGAAATGTGGGAATGCAACTCTACACAAAACCGTAACTCGCAGCAGATTTTAGTAAATTGTGTATCGATTGATGTGGACACTGTGATAATCAGCTCCCAGTGGAGCATTCGTTGCCTCCACTCCTGAGAGGACAGGTGACATAGAATCTTTAGCTATTGGCCCCCTCAGGGATGGTCCCATCTGCAGAGAACACTTTGTCCAGTCATACCATCCACTGACTGACATGGAAACAAAAGCTTGGCCGTCTTATCTCAACTTGGGGGAGCTCTCAGGCACCATTCGGGCTCCATGTGTTGGCTGGATCTGTTGTTGAGGCTTCATGGAAGCTCCAAAGTTTCTTCCCCCGCCCCTCCCCTTCCACAGGTGTTGACCCCAAGGGCAGTCCTTAATAAAAGCCCTGCTTGCTAAACTCTGGCTCAGAGATCACTTCCCAGAAAATGCAGCCCATGACAAGTTCTGTAAATCTAAAAACTTTTCATAGGAAACCAGTGTATGAAGTAGGAATTGGGTGGCAGATATCATTTCAATAGGACAATGATGATGCAGTTATCGTTGGAAAGGCAGCTATGACTCTGCTGTGGAAGGTCTTTAGGACCAGATGAGGAGACTGTGAACAGTGGAGAGATAAGAGCCATTGACAGCGTGGAACAGAGGTGACTGGTGCAGGTTGTAACTTAAGAAAAGGGTGTGATCACATGTTGAAGATGGAGGCAGGATATTGGGAGTCCATTGAGGAGCCAGTGGGCCAGACAACATCCACAGGAAGAGCATTAGATACTCTGGCAGAAAACTCAGGTCTGAATCCTGGCTCTGCCACTTACTAACTATGGGATCCTTGGAAGTTACTTAATCCCTCCAGAGGCAGTTTCTTCCTCTCCAAACTGAGATAGTAATAATAATGTGAATGGCTGGGAGCTTGCAAAGCCACACACACACACACACACACACACACACACACACACCTACACCTACACCTGTATACCCCTGAACAAATGTAAGTTGTAGTTGTAGAGACAAAGAAGGCTGGCATAGAGCAGGGACTGACAAACTCCAGCCCTGCACCATCCTCAGTTGGCTGTTTTTGGTAAATCAGTGTTACTGGAGCACAGCCATGCCCATTCATTCAGCTATTGTCTATGGCTGTTTTCAAGCCACAATAGCAGAGGCGAGTAGTTGCTATAGAGACCACATGACCCTCCAAAACCTAAAACATCTATCTATTCTCTGGCCTTTTACTAGTACAGTAAAAGTTTGCCACCATGGCCCTGAGTATCAGAGTTAAAAAACAGGTGCCTAGGGTAAAGGATAGGATAGGGTCAAACCTATAAGACCCAGAACCTGCTTGGGCTTAGGGGATAAGGTGAGCGAGAGAAAGGACCAATAACCCTGAGATTTCCAGCCCTGGTCCCAGACAGTCGTCACTAACCTCAGGCAAGAAATTAGGAAGAGTGCTTTCACTGGATGGTTGGTTGATTCTAGATACTGAGTCTCCGGTATTGGTAAAAAATGTTCAACAGGAGGATGAAAATCTGAGCTCGGTTCTTTGGCAAAGGCTCAGAGATGCAGTTTCAGCTTTTGGAACAGTGTGGATAGATGTGAAAATGTGAAGGAAAATTGATGGTTCCAAAGGCAGTAACCTTTTAATCTTCCACTTTTGTTTTTTAGGAATTATTGTTTTTGGTTTTTGTTGTTGTTGTTGTTTTAATATATTTTATTGATTTTTTACAGAGAGAAAGAGAAAGGGATAGAGAGTTAGAAACATCAATGAGAGAGAAACATCGATCAGCTGCCTCTTGGCAGAGGCAGGGCATGTGCCTGCCCTTGACCGGAATCGAACCTGGGACCTTTCAGTCCGAAGGCTGATGCTCTATCCACTGAGCCAAACCTGTTTTGGTGATTCATTTTTCTTTTTGTTTTTCTGGTTGGGTGTTTTTTTGCTTCCTCCTATTTCAAATCTTTGGTTTGATTCTTGGGGTCCTCTAGTCTACTATTGGATTTCTGTATATTATTCTTTATTTCAGTGTATGCTTAATTTCTGACTGGTCCTTTTCCTTTTTTTTTTTTTTCTTGTCATTCTCATTAAGAGAATTAAGATCTCATTAAGATCCTTGAAGGTCTCACTCATTAAGTTCCTCAGAGGTCTCACTAAGTTTCTCGGTGGTTTCTAGAAGATTCTTGAGTAACCTTATAACTGTGGTTTTGAACTCTTTATCTAGTAGTTTGCTTTCTTCCATTTCTTTCATTTGTGACATGTTTCTTTGTCTCCACATTTTGGCTGCTTCCCTCTGTTTATTTCTATTATTGGGAAGAGCTGCTATGTCTCCTTGAGTTGGCAGAGTTTCATTGTCTGGTATGTGTCCTATAGGGTCCAGTGGCTCAGCCTCCCCAGTCACCTGAGCTGGGAACTCCAGGTACACCCCTTTGTGGGCTGTGAGCATAGTCTTGTTGTGGTTGACACTTGATTGCTGCTGGTGTCACTGGGAGGAATTGACCTCTAGACCAAATGACTATGAGGACCAGCTGTGTCTGCAGTGGAAGAGCTGCTATGTAGGAGACACCCCTATGGAGCAGGATTTGCTTCAGTGGGGGCTTTGGTGCTCACTGAGTCTGCCCCATTGAGTGTGTCGCTTATGGATGTGTGGAGTTGTAATCTGGTATGGTCTGACTCTGACCAGTGAGTACACTGGCTCTTGGGTCTCCAGGGAGGTGCAAAGTCAGCCACTGCCTGGGGCCACCCAGCAGGAGCTACAGAGAGATCTGCAGATTCCTCCTCGTTGTATCAGGGTTAGAAGTGCTCAGATGAGGCCCAGTTGTGAAGCAAGGGAGGCTGGTGCTGGTGCCGAGTCTTGGGCCTTTTATTGATAGGTTTGGGGCTCCCAGCCCCAGCTGTAGCTTTTTGGAAAGATTTTACCCCGAGCAAGGACAGGCCGTTCATATGCAACAGCTGCTGCACACAGCGTGGGCGAGGTTATAAATTGGATGAGGCGGGGTCTTAGGGAATCACGAGGGAGGAGCAAACAGAAATGGCTGCCAGTCAGTCCTGTGAGTGAGGAGGACCCAGCGCAGGAACAATTATCCCTAGGAGCACCTCCACCTGGGAGAAAGCCACCCCCAAGTTCCTGTGCTGCTGCCAGACAAATGTGTCCCCCACAGCCTCGCCCTGGAGCTGGAGCTAGGAGGGAGCAGAAGCTTGTAAGTACAGTTTGTGGTGCCGGCTTTTGAAAGAAGCAGCTGGGTCTCCACCAGCCTGTGTCACCGAGCCCCGATCTGTGCTTGTTTTCACAGCCTGTAATTCTCACCGCCTATAGGGACTATCTGTGCCTCCACACCTCCATTCAGCCAGCTTTCCAGCGATTCTGGATGATAACTGTTCTGCATTTTAGTTGTCATTTTGATGTGGGTGTGGGAGGCAGGGAGTACAGGCAAGTTACCTATGTCGCCATCTTGGTTCCCTCCCTTGATATCTCTGATCTTCCACTTTTAAATAGATGGCGTTCTGTCTCGGGTTTGAGCGGTGATCCGAAGATGTGATGCTTGAAACCAGAGTGTTAAAGTAAGGCTCTGTGGGCCATTCTTTCATTCGGCAGAAAAAGAGAAAAGGGCGATAAAGTTTCCTGTTGCTCGAAAGGAAATATTTGAGAACCAGGCAAAGGCTCCCCGCATGGAGGGCGGGGGGCCACATTCCTGGCTTCTGAGCAGCACTCGATCACCATTCTCCTGTCCCAAGCGATGCGTGTCCAGTAAGTGGTTTTTTTGCAAATCAAAGGATCGCACGGTTAAGCACCTTTGGAGAAAACCAGGCTGAAGAAATGTAAAGCTTTCCTTATTATAGGACTTCCCAGAGCCGTGGATATGTTCGTGAGCCCTGGGGCTCCCCACGGGGAGGAGTCACGGTAAGCAGATAAGAAAGCTGGGGCTTAAGAAGCACAAATTGCCGCTTATTACGTCGGTCACGGCGTTGTAAGTACAGCACAGGGAATAGAGTCAATAACACTGTAATGGCGTGTACTGTGCCAGGTGGGTCCTCGACTTATTGGGGGGATCTCTTCATAAGGTATATACATGAGTAGCCGCTAATGTTGTACACCTGAAACTCATATAACGCTGCGTGTCAGCTGTAATTGAAAAATAAATGATTACAAAACAAAACCTGAGGCTTACCGCGGGAGCTTGCCCGGGATTAAAGAGCTCCGCGGAAGCAGAGCCAGGGATCAATTTCTCAGGCTCCGATTCAGAGCCGGGGGCAATTACGAGTCCCCAATAATGCTGATGATAAGGACGGTGGCGGTGGGGGTGATGAAAAGTGTCACTACTGCCAGGTGCTCCCAGTAGGCCTGGATATCGCTTGGAAAACTAGGGTAACCCTCAGGCCAGTGTGTCAGTCACCTGGTGGCAAAGCAACGCTGTGTCGACCTCTCAAAACGCAGTGACATGCGATAATAGGCATTTATCCTATGGCAGCATCTGCAGGTTGGCCGGGCGGCTCTGATGACCTCATCAGGGTCTGGCTGCAGGCTGAGAGCTGAGATCAGGTCTGCCCTAGGAGCTCTCATCCATATGGGATGAGCCGGCTGCCACCAGCATCGTCCTCTCATCCAGACACAGGCCTGCCCCCAGTGAAAGGGCAGCGATTTCCCCTCCGGCTCTGGGGGGAGGCCTGGGAAGCCGCATGGCAAAAGCTGTGGAGACAGAGAAGAGTGAAGAAATGGAACTAATTCTCCAATCTCCCCAGATGCATGGGTGAAGTTCAGCTCCGGAGCATATCAGAAAAGATTTCATCTCGCCCTCGCTGGTTTGGCTCAAAGGCTAGAGCATCAGCCTTCAGACCGAAGGGTGCCAAGTTCAATTCCGTCCAAGGTCACATGCCCAGGTTATAGGCTCAATCCCCAGTAGGGGGCATGTAGGAGGCAGCCAATCAATGATTTTCTATCAACATTGATGTCTGGCCAAAACCGGTTTGGCTCAGTGGTAGAGCGTTGGTCTGCGGACTGAAAGGTCCCAGGTTCGATTCCGGTCAAGGGCATGTACATTGGTTGCGGGCACATCCCCGGCAGGGGGTATGCAAGAGACAGCTGGTCGATGTTTCTCTCTCATCGACGTTTCTAGCTCTCTCTCTCCCTTCCTCTCTGTAAAATATCAATAAAATATATTTTTTTTAAAAAACATTGATCTCTCTCTCTCTCTCTCTCTCTCTCTCTCTCTCTTGCTCCCTTCCTCTCTAAAATCAATTATATATATAAAATTTTGTCTCTCTAAGTAATTCACAGAGCCCTGGCGCCATGAATTCAAGCTCAGTTGGTGTGGTATGTGACAATAGAATGTTATCAGTCTTATCCCTGTGTATTCAGAATTTACCCACTCCTGGGCTAAGTCAGGGCTTCACTCTGGGACCAGCTCTAAGGTTCACTAAAAACAAGGCCCTTTGTCTTCCCTTCACCCAACCTTCAGAACTGCTCTCCCGGCCTCTCTGCTAACACTTCGGGGTCCGGCCATGCTCGGGGTCTGCTGCCCAAACTGTGGCCAGGCCAGTGGGACTTGGGGCTCAAAAGGAGGCTGTGAGCATAGGACTGGGTGTGAGCTTGGGGGTTGGTGAGCATGTCTGAGCCTTCCAGGACTGCCTGGGCCCAGAGTCCAAGTGTGGTCAGAGAGGAGGGTGAACTGCAGAAAGCAGGTGAATGAGAAGTCCTGGAGGTGATGATGCTGAGGGGAAGAATGGAGGGAGAGGGAGCTTTCTGTGAGGGGTCTATGGCCTATTCCTCAGAGAGGGAGGAGACCTATCTCTGAAAGCTGCAAGATTCTTCAATGACAACAATGATGATAAAGAAGAAATATCTGATACATGACAGGGAAGATATGTAACATATGTAAACTAGGAACATAATCTTAAATGACCCCCATGACCTCACCACTCAATTAAGAAACCTTTGGAATGTAGCATCTAACTGTTTGCTCCACCTCCTTCCTGAAGGGACCGTTATCAGAAGGTTGTGTTTATCATCCTCTTGCTTTAAAAGAAATTATATCCTATATGTGCATTCTTGCACAAACAGGATGCAAAGCTGTATAAAAACGGCATCATGTTACATGTAATCTCCCGCACCGTGTCATTATCCTGTTCCTTGAATTTGTTCAACGCTTTAAGTTACTGTAGCGCGTTCATTTTTCTCTGCTCCACACTATTCTTGATTAGAAATACACCTGAGTTTATTTATTCATTCTCCTGTTCCTAAACATTTGTGCTATTAAAAACAATTCCATTCTCAGTGAATCTGTGTGTGTCTCCAGCTACACATGTCCAAGAGTTTCTCTGGGGTATGTAATTCAGATGGAATTTCTGGTCCATAAGCTTTTCAACTATTGTTTGCCGTTGTATCCTGGGCAGAGAATGAGAATTCTCGTTGAACCCTGTTTTCACTAACATTGTCTATTGTCAGACTTTACATTTTTGCCAATCAAGCAGATAGAAACCAAATACTATTATAGTTTAAATTTTTATTTCTGATTATGGCTGAGGTTGAGCACTTTCTCACAATTTAACTCATCATATATATTTCCCCTTCAGTGAAATGCTCATTTCTCTCACTTACTTTTTATACTAGTTTCTTCTTATGGTCTGATCATAGTTCATCATAAATACTGGATGCTAATCTCTTGCCAATTATGTATATCAAAAGTATCTCTTCCTGTTGTGTAGCTTGTCTTTTCACTCCTTTTATGGTGTCTGTTGATAAATAGAAACCCCTGGATTACAGGTAGTCAGATGTATAAATTTTTTTATTGTTTCTTCTTTAAGGGATTTATCCCTGCCCAAAATTCACAAAGATATTCTCTTCTTTAGTCTTCTAAACTCGCAATATTTTACTCTGAACATTTAAACGTTTAACCTATTGGGGATTTTCCCCTATGGTATGAGGTAGGAATCCAATGGAATTTTTTTCCATATGGATAACCCATTATCTCACACCTTCAGTGATAGCTACACCCCCACCATCCTCCTCCTTAGTTATCTGCAAAGGTCACCTCTTCATAGTAGCAAGGTTACCTGGGGCCAGGGGATGTTACTGGGCCCTCTGCTGTCACCGTCATCGACACATCTTTCCCTGCACCCAAACCATTCCGCCTCGGCTCCCCCGACTTTAGAGTATGTCTCGATAACTGATAGGCCTCCTGGTAACTAGATTACAAGTAGATTTTTGAGGGGAAGAATGAACTTTAACATTTTATTTAAGAGAATAAGAGAAGGATGCTAAAGGTTTTAGCCCATTGTCTGCTTAACGTATATTATCTGTTAATCCAGCTTTTGCTTCTTACTACTAGACTGAGAAATGCACCTTAGTTATTGTAGCTGATGTATATACTCCATTGTCAGGTAAGCGATTACTTTAAGCACAAATAATTCAGATCCAGATAAAGGTGGCAGAACCCTGCTTCTCTGGTGTTGCGCCAAGGCATCAGCCGAGATGTGCTGTTCAAACCATCAGCTCTTCCCACCCCCTCAGAAAACAAAGTCTCCTTAAAATGCCACTCCTGGGCTTGTTAGGAAGCAGCTCTAATGCCCACGTCTTCTCCTGCCTTCGGTGGGGTTTATACGGGGCTTCGTGTTTATAAAGCCAAGACAAGGTTTTCGTGGGGGAGGGTCCTTGGGGGCTCTACTGTAAACGCGCCCAGCTCTCTGTGGACCACACATTTTCTAACTCATCCTGTGTAAACAGCACACATCTTTCCTCCCAGCGAATGTTTAATAAATTCTCCTCAGTGGGCCACTGACTCTTGGGCTTGTTTATTTGGACTTCCTCGCTGGAGAGACAGTCACACAAATGGAACCATCTCTTAACTACGTGCCCAGGGTGGACTGTAAGTCATGCTTCCGAGTGGAGTGTTATGTTCTCTGGGAGGGCACGGAAAGGAATGGACTGTAGTGGACGCAGCGCTCACAGTTCAGTCCAGCACGTGACAGAGCGCGAAAAAGGCAGCCCTGGACTTGTTACATCTGTACCTGTGCAGATGCATGTGTTTAAAAATTTGAAAATTGTTTTCCAAAGAAGTATTAAATTTGCAAAGAATTGGCAATGTGCACTTAAATGCCATCCATTAGAGAGAGCGTGCTCAAGGCTCACCAGTGGGCACCATCGGGGGAACATGAATAGAAATAAGAAAACAAAAGCCAGGCAGGCAATGGTCCCGGCAAGAATAACAATGTAATGAGAAGAAAGAGCTGGGGCCAGTCACAAAAAGCCTCTTCACCACAAATGGACGCGTTAAAATGACAGGGAGACGATTTCTCAGTCATTCCAGCCGGAGCAGGTGCGTGAGTTCTACAGAATGGCACTTTTTGAGTTGGCCATGTTGGGTAAACAGCCACGGGCAATGCACTGAACCGGGGAAGGGAGTACAGGAAGTTTGGGTTTTGCGGTGGTCACTCACTGAGCATGGCTCAGAATCCGTCTTCTACAGCCTGGGCTGGATGCTCTGTGTCCACCTTCCTCCCTTCCCGACGCCCAGGCCCACAGCTCCTATAAACTGTCCTCTCTCCACTGGTGAAACCTTTCGGGGTATGAATCTCTTGGGGCCTGCAGCCTCAGACCATCTCTCCACCCAGCAATCCTTTAACAACACAGACTGGACACGGGCAAGCACTTTGGTCACCACAGAAGGAAATTTTATCGAGGGGAAATAAGGATAATGTTTAAATGTTTACATCTGTCTTTATGCCTACCCAAATGCAAATGAGCACTGTAATGGGGAACTGATGGTGACGCTATAGTAAAAACTCTTCCATGTCAGTCACAATTCTTGTATGAATGGGGTTGCAAGATTTAGCAAATAAAAACTCAGGATGCCCAGTCAACTGAATTGCACGTAAAGAACGAATTGTTCTTTTAGTGGAGGTATGTCCTGTTACATGAACTAAGCCAGGGGGCCATTAGGCCGAGGTGGCTCGGTTGCTGCTGTGGCTTAGGCATGGAAGCAAAACAAAATCTAGCCCCGTGCATGCCTCCAGGTTGCAAAGTTGAAATTCGAAAGACAACCAATCACAGCAGCCACGAGGCCTCAGGCGAGAGCCACGCCCCGTTCCCTCGCTTGGCTCCCGCCTTTTCTCCAGAAGAGGCGCTGCCCCAGCTCCTGGGGGAGGGAGGCTACCGGCCTCTTCTGGTTTGGCGCCGCCCAGCGACTGTCTGCTTAAGTAAACTCATAAAACCTTTCATAAACCTCGGTTAATCTTTTAACAGCTCCATGCACTATTTAGGACATACTAACACTGCAACAAAAAAAAAAAAAATTCATTGTTTATCTAAAATTCAAATTTAACGGGGCATCCTATATTTTATTTGGCAACCCTAAATTACAGGATCTTCTACAGGTAGCTCAAATAAAACTGAGAATGTTTGCCCTCTCCTCACCCAGATGACGTCAGAAAGCATTAGAAAGTAAGGTTTAATGTGTCTTCGCTGGATTTCTCTCTGAAAATAATAATAATAATAATAATAATAATAAAATTCCCTTTAGCTGTCTCTCCCTTGCAGAGTCTGGGCACCGTGGCTGCTTCTAAAATCTCTTCTTTATCTGGATCAAACACGGAGCTGGTGTTTTGTTCTTTTCATTATTCATTAACACGGTTTGTCTTTTATTTGGAGTTTTCAGTCTGCTTTTATGTAGCTACCAATCCACTTGGGTTTGAATCTGCCACCTTGCCCCTTGTCTTTCTCCATGCCCCCACCCGTTATTTGCCTTTTCATTTTTAATTCTCTTGCCATCTGTGGTGTAATTTTTAATCATTTATTTCCCCTCTTCTAATAGCATGTAAGTAGCGTATTATTTTATTACCCTTCACAGCCCTCCAGACAAGGTCAGCCTGTGAAAGAATGTCTAAGTGTATCCCTTTAACATTTTATCAATGATGATTTTAAAAGGACAAGCTCACCAACACCCCATAAATGATTCGCATGAGAAAACATTTAGCCGTGAAATATGAGTTTATATTAGACTTCAGACAGGAAAGTCCTCCCAGTAAATGCTGGGCTATGGAGATTTATATTCTTATTTCTGGACAATCAGTATAAATTATTGCAAATGTATAATTAAGGCCTATTACAGTGAAAAGTCTTAATACCAGGAACCTCTGGTTAAGGTCCTCTAGTTAAAACAACTAACTAACTAACTAACTAACTAAATAAATAAATAAATAAATAAATAAAGGGTTGAATTTTCCAGGAAGGAAGAAGAGAAGATTGTAAAGATGGGGTTCACTAGGAAACTGGGGGACATCTGGGGACCCTTGAAATGGTGGTCCGCCCGCCCTGTGCCACCCCTGGCAGACTCCAGCCTGCCCTTCCACTGGGGAGGTCTGTGGCTATCCCTGTCCACCTCCTGTTTTCCTTGATGGATGAAGAAGCAAATTGCCATGGGAATCCTCAGCGCCCTCAAGGTTTAATCGCCATGAGTATGCAGGGTGGATGGCAGGTGTACCCCTGGGAAATATGAAACCCGAAGAGGGTAGACCTTGGAGCAAAGATGCTTCCCCGTTGCCCCTGGCCTTTTCCTCCTTGCACCAGGGAGGTGCCTGCCCACGAGGCAACGCTCTGCTTCAGTGTGAATTTCCCAGGAACCCTCGCCAGAGGTGGGAGAGCCTTCCGATGAGGTGTGATCTTGTGTCATTGAGCCCCCGCACAGACTTCTTTGGGCGTGTCACACATCTGCACGCGGGGGCCCACGGAAAGTTTTATGGCTTCTACGGGAGAAACATGAGCTCACCGAGCTATACTATTTGTGACGCGTGGGTTTTTTTTGTTTGTTTCCACACATCCCCCTTTTTCCTTCCTCCTACATCCTTCTTTCCTTCCTTCCTACCTTCCCCTCATCTGTTCTCACCTTTTCATTCTTTTATCCTCAACCTGTGTGTGTGTGTGTGTGTGTGTGTGTGTGTGTGTGTGTTGTGTGTGGTGGGTTTTCTTCCGGACCTAAAGCTCTTCAAGCCAGGCCCCGCCTTGGCTCAGGGTACATGTGGGATAAGCCTGATTTTTCCTTGGACCGTTTTCCCATTCTGACACTCCGATGTTTGAACCGCCCTCTGGAGCCTGGTCTCCTGCTCCAGGCTGATGTGGTTCTCGTTATCTCCTGGCCAGGTGTCTTCCCATTTTTATCCCCCCGATGGGGCAGTTTTCTGAACCCCTTTGCGCCTCCAGAGAACAGAGAAGAGTACACTCAGTGTCACCCAGCTGGTCATTTCATTGAATCCTCAGGGCTTGCTCCATATTAGCTAAAGGAAAACATTAACAGTGTGGTGGATCGCAAGCCAGTGTAATTTAGAGTATATTGGTTGCAGGAATGAGATGTTCACTGGAAGAATATTCTAATTGGAGATTACAAAGCATGATGAGAAACGTGTCGACTGTGTGGTTCGTATTGTAATTTATTCACGATGCTTGGTCTGTGACTGGTGCATTCGCAAGCACCTGCTTGGCCCATATCTGTCCCCTGCTCTGTGCATCTGGTGATGAGAAGCTTCAAATTACTTTTTAAAAATCATGGATAGCATCAGTTTGAAATAGATGGTGTATTCGTTAGGGTGATAAAGACTCCTCTGCTAGAACAAAGAGACCACCCCCTCCCCCGCAAATACACTGGCTTAAATAAGATGGAATTGTATTATTTTTTTTCTCACATTAATAGGTAATGAGGCTTCTCTGCTCCACAAATCCACTGAGGGTCTTGGGTTCATTTCATCTTGTTGCTGTTCCATCCTTAAAAAGGAGTCTCCTATGCTTTTTAGCTGAAAACTTTGAAATTGATACATTTTAAAAGTAAGTGCAAAATAAAAATAGCCCTCACCTGGGTGAAGGTCTTTTTTATGTTATATGCATGCCAGAGAAAAGGTGATGTTCACGTTCTACAAAATAACACTATCTGGATCCTCTACAATGTTTCCTATTCAATGTGCATGACTTTTCATATTTATGAAAATACTAACAGGAACTTTCACTAAGGTAAGGGACAAGAATAGGATGGCCACTATCTCTTTTTTCCAACACTAGAGGCCTAGGGTACAGATTGGTGCACTGGTGGCATCCCTCTGCCTGGCCTCAGGGAATCGGGCCAAAACCAGCTCTCCAACTTCCCCTGAGAGGTCCCGGATTGCAAGAGGGCACAGCCAGGCTGAGGGACCTCACGGTGCAGGATCAGGGCTGGGGAGGGACTGTGGGAGAGCTCCAGGGCATGTCCGGCCTATCTCTCCCAGTCCTGATTGGACCCCCGCAGCAAGCTAACCTACCCGTCAGAGCATCTGCCCCCTGGTGGTCAGTGTGCATCATAGTGGCTGATAGAACAGTTGAATGAACCGTCACTTAACATATTAGGGTTTTATTATATAGGATTGTACTAAAGTTATTAGCCAATGCAACCAGACAAGAGAATCAACTCAAGATCTAAAAGGGGTAAAGATGAAGTAAAATGACCTCTCTTTGGAGATCATATGATAGTATCTTATCAAAACCTTAGAGAATCAGTGATGAAACTAATGAAAACTGTAAGACAATTAGTAAGGTAGCAGAATATAAAATTAATATTAAATACCAATAACTTTCATAAACACAAACCATGAAAAGTTAGAAAATACAATGGTAGAGAAAACTTCATAATAGCATGAAAAAAAGCTGAAAGACTTAGAAATAAATAGAATAATAAATGTGCAAAGCCTATACAAGGAAAATGTTAGTGAACTCCTAAAAGACAAAAAAGTAGATTTGAACAATTGGAAAGATATCTTCTGTTCTTGGACGGGATAGCATTATAAACATGTGCGCTTTCCCTACATTAACTCACACATGCAGAGCAATCCCAATAAAAATACCAACAAGCTATTTTATGGAGTTAAGTTGATACCAAAGTTTATATGAAAAACAAACATGCAGAAATAGCCAGGAAACACTGAAAAAAAGTATTTATGAGGGAGGACTAGCCGACACACTAAAACATACCATAAAGTCTCTATAATTAAAACAGTATGGTACTGGCACAAGGCCAGTAGAATAGAACAGAAAATCCAGAAGTAAACTCAAAATACATAGGAAAACTTAATAAATGATAAGGGTGGCATTTAAAACTGCCGGGGGAAAGATGGGCTTTTAAAATAAATGATGTTGGACAACTGAATAGCCATTTGGAAAAGATAAAATGAAGTTCATAGCTCATATTATACATAAGAAGGAACTCCAAATGATAGGGATATAGAGGGGAAAAAAAGAAACCATACAGGGGTAGAGATTTATATGGCTGAACTCTTCTTTAGCCTTAATGTAGAAAAGGCTTCCTAACCATTACTCCAAATCCATAGGCAGTGTGAGAAGAGATGGGACAAAATTAACTAATAAAAGTTAGAAGGTTTTGCAAGACATAAAAAACCCAACAACCCCCCACCACGAAATATCATTTTTAAAAATCCAAAAGACAACCGACAAACTGAGAGAAAATATTTGTAACATATGCCACAGACAAAGGGCTAATACATAAGCAGTGCTTCAAAATTCTAAATAAAGGTATTGTTATTTCCCAGTACAGTATGGACTGCATTCACTAATGTGCATAATGCTTTTCAGGTGGGTGGCCAGTCTTCTGTATGCTGCTTTCCTATGGAGGGAAGGGGGCAGGGGTGTTAAAAAATCAGCCTAAGCCACACAAAAGACTAAACTCGTTTCCATAAACAGCCCTGCACCTCCCCAGCTAACCCCTCTTTTTTTTAAGAACACGCCCTCCTCTCTGGCCACACGCTCAACACCCCAAGTCTTTGTGAGCTTTCCTTATACCAGGAACAACCTCTCTTTCTGATCATTTCTCCACGACTCCTGGGCACCCCACCATGCCCCAGAGATCACAGTTCCAACCTCCCCTCTTTCGGACAGTGCCACAGTCCCGACCCTCTTGTCCACCAGGACACAGCTCTTCAAAGTCGGTTGCAAGTCAGTTTGTTTATCTCCTGAGAGTGCCCATGTTATGTTGGCACTCAAGGCTTTCCTTCCCACCTGGACTCCTCCGTGTGGCCGTTTCTAGGTGAAGAACACGGATTGGAATTAGAAAAACATGCATCTTCGCTGAGCAGGGGGTGGCCTGAAGAGCCACACTGGACAGAACAAACCAGTCGTTCGTGTTCGCTCTTATTTAAGCGATGGCATGTCTGACCATGACGGGGTGTTACATTGGGATCTGAGTTCTTTGGAGCAACAGCACGCACTCAGGCTGTGGGCCACGGATTGAAGCTTCGCCAGGCAGAGTTCCCAGTTCACCAGACTGATCTCCTGCTGCTCTCCAGTTCTGAGCTTCCGGACAAATGGGGCTTAGTTCCCAGGCGATTCTGAAGAATTAGCTTCCTGGCCAACTGCTACCCCAGTCTCCTCACTGACAGCCCCTGGGAGCTGAGGACGGGGGAGGTGGAGAGTAGCCAGAAAGACAGCAATCCCCCGCCCTCTCGCCCTCTCCCACCCACCGGAGCCTTGGCCTGCCAGCACTGTCTCTCCTTCCTCACTTCCACAGCAAGGCCTCCTTAGAAAAAGCAGGGGGAGGGTGGTAGTGGTGGTGGGGGGTGCTCTCCAGTGCCTTCTTTGGATTTTACAGGGTAACCTCACTCTTCCAGTTGATGGAGCATCTATTCACACTCCTCGTGAAAGCGAACAGCAGAGAGGAGAGAGTGAATTGGGGCTGCTCTGAACTCCGTTGGAGTAAAAATTTGAAAACACCCCACCGTGCTAAATGGTTATAAATTCTGTTTTGTTTGACCCAAAACTCAAATCTTCCTTTTGTGTGCAAGCATGTGTCATTTTATTAAGTTATTAAGAAATTTATCAATTAAGTTATTTAAGTAATTTAAAAATCCATCCCCATTGTAACAATATCAAGCAAGTACAAGTACATCCACAAAACAAAACATAAAATTAATGCTTTGTCTGTTACCTCTCCCTCCATGCTAGCCCCACTTCCACTTCCCTCTCTAACTCAAAAGCATCTTTTCCAACATTTTAGTGTGTAACCTTGCAATTCTCTCTCTTTCTCCCTCCTTCCCTCCCTCCCTCCCTCTCTCCCTCCCTCAAAATATGCATATATTGTTTTGAACCAATATCAATTTATTTTCCTTGTTTTTCCATTAATGGAATATACTCTACACTTATACATTGTGATTTTGTCATGTAATGATATTTTAAAAAGCTTTCATAAGTCTATTTTTGTTTTCTATTTTGCATTTAGAGTATTCTCAACTAATATGGCTGAATTTTGTCTTTTGTCTAAAAATCCATCTGCTGAAATCCTAACCCCCAATACCTCAGAATGACTACACTTTGGGATCAGATCTTGAAAGAGGCAATTAACCTTAAATAAGGTTATTGGGATGGGTGAGTGGCTGGGATTAGGTCTAAGACACTCATTAGAAACATCAGGTCATGAATGACGCAGAAATAAGACAGACAGCCATTTAAGAGAGAGAGGCCTCAGAAGAAACCAACCCTGCCACCACCTTGACCTTGGACTTCTAGTCTCCGGAACTGCGAAGAGACCTTTTGACTGACTTTTCTTCATTAGCACACCCAAAACCACACCCAGGACGGAGATTAACATTAAAATGAGACCTACGATGTATGGTGAGCCATGCCCCAAGCAGGTTTAGGAACTGCGCATGCTCCCTGGAAAAGCTGTGACCTTGCCACCCTTCCTTGGGCATCCTCAGCCCTGAACCTACCAACTCCCCCGAGACCCTGTGATACTGTCTGATTCCTCAGCAGCAGGGCGTTTATTCCCCTTCTTCCTGCCTTGGCCAAGGAATTCTGTTTCTGATTTGCTTCACCAAACACTGTCTGGTCCTGTTGCCGGGAAAGCGTCACCGGTTAGGAGTGGAGACAAATTCATGTATCCTCTCCCTGCCCCAACCTTCCCCATGCCTCCCCTGTGCCCTCTGGCTTCCGGCTTCCCTAAAAGGCATTGGGGGGGGTCTGTCTTTGAATGCAGGATGACCATTTCACACCCACGTGGGAGCGTCCGAAGGAAACTGCTCCGGTCTTCAGTGGTCAGCTCATCGCCGGGTCCCCAGGGGTCACTCCGGGTTCCACTCTCGCCGCCCCCCAGGTCCCCGGGCTCCCCGAGTGCCGTGCCAGGGAGCCAACAACGAGGAAGACACACAGAGCGTCCAGTCCAGTCTCTGAATCAACCTCCTCATGCAAGTGTGTCCTGTTTTCCCTCACATTCTGTCCCATGTGTTGGCAGTGCTCGGGTAAGAGCCAGATAGCTCTTAATTGCAAATAATTCCGGAGCTTCTTGGCAAAGCAGGGCTAACTGAAATGAGAGAAAAGCAGGTCTGCTTATATGATGAATAATATTAGGACCCAGGGGCATTTAGAAAATGGAAAAAAGGAGTGGGTTAATTTTGAACCATTTTCAATTTCCATACCAGTCATTACCCACATTAGTGGATTTATGATGTTCTTTTTCTTTCCCTAATAAGAGCCTTGTAAAATTCGGCATATCATCAGGCAGCCTAATAATCACTGTATTTAGGGGCAAATGTTAGATCTGAGACAGAAGCCATTTATTACATCCCGTGCCCGAAAGTTTGACTGAACGGTCATTTTTCTGCTTCCTCATTAATAATCATAATAAGTAAACTGAAAAAAGAGAGAGAGAGAGAGGAGGAAAGAACTCAGCAAATCAAAACTCCGAAAACGGGAAAGGTCAGAGCTATAAAGCATCCTGCCATTACTCACAGGCCGTAGGAGACATTAGAGTTACGATTCTTAATTTTCGCGACCAAAATTCTAAAGGGAATGAAGTGGCACCAAATGAATCCACTCAATTAAGGTGGAGGCCCAGATGGAAAAAGAGCAAAATAAACACTTCCCCGGATCGGCCTTCTACCAGCTCACGTCCAGCACTGCAGGCCTCCCTGGAGCGTGGGGATCGCCAAACAGAGGCTTAATGTGACCAGCAAGGTAAGCCTGTGCGAGCCTCCTGTCCTTCAAACTCTGAGGAACAGCCAGAAAAACACGACGCTGAGGCAGCCGGTGACCCGGGCAACCCTATCAACCTCCTAACGCTCCTGGTCCAGGATCTGAGAAACAGAAAGGACTCCGCCCAAAGATTTTCCTTTTTTTCTTTCTTCTTTTTTTTTTTCTTCTTTTTTTTTAAAGAAAGCTCTTTCATTTCTCTGGATCGCTCTCAAAGACTTTCTTGCCAGTTTTCCAAAAGCACATTATTCACTCACTAAGCGTGCCCCTTGCTTCATCACCAAAGATGTCAGAGATACCGAACCGCTAACGCAAGACCGTTACACCCCAAGCAAACAGTCTCGAGCTACCAAATGACCAAACGATTGGTTCTCCGTCTGCAAAGCCTTCTGCGCAGACAAAGCAGAAAGCCTTCCTGGGAGACGTTGCCTTTCCTCCTTTTCCTGCCTTTTCCCGTTCTCATCCAAACAAGAAACTTTGTTCCCCCGACTCTTCCTTTTTAAAAATTTCTTCCTCCTAAAATCTGGGCATTTTGAGTGGGTGTTTAAAGACACCTTCTTCGAGTGTCCCCTAAGGCTAACGCAACAAGAGCCTGTGCCCTGACTTTGAAAAACTACAACAGTTGGAAACTTTGGAACAAGCACTTTGAGCCCACGCTGCCCTTGATCATGGGTTTACACTCCGAGAGCCAGCCGGTCCCCGAGGACCTCTGCCGGCAAACACAGGAAGGAGCCCCCGCCCAGGGCAGGCAGTGTTTTCCAGCCAGAGTGCCTAAAGCTTTGAGGACCTCTCCCACGGAGAGAGGCTCCGAGGAAGACAATCCGTTCCCCACTGGGCATGTGGCTGCCGCTGGAAGAACTGGGGAGCCCCCCTCCCCCCAGTGATGCCAATGGGAGTTGCATGCAAAAGTCTCTCAAAAGCCAGATCCTGGACACAGTTGTTCTCCCCATGGGTTTGGCCGTTTCTCACAAAGCAACTTCAGGAGAACCAGAGAATCAGAATGTAAGTCACGGCCTTTAAGAAAATATACATCAAAGGGATGGGTAAACACCGCCTATGGGCACAGCCTCTTGGAAGAGTTGCATTGGCTAGATGGAGACCCACGTGTCCCGGTTTCATCAAAGGGTCCCCACACTGGCCGAGGAAAATCAGCCCCTCCACGTGACCCCCAACTTTAACGCTTCAGAGTGAAGCACAGAATGACCTTTATAACCGCGGAGTTTGCCGGCCATCCGGAGAAAGCCGGGGGGAGCCAGGGCCCTCGCTGCTGCTGTGCACTGAGGCCGAGCACTGGCACGTGCGTCCTTAAGAGGAAGATGGCAGGGGGGCCTCCTAAGAGCCGACAATGAAGGTTGAAATCCATTCTGTAAGACAGGCCTTGTGCATTTTTAAAGCCCAAAGCCAGGGCAGCTAAAGGGCAATAAAATTGCATATGAGAGCGTGATGGTGGTTAGATTGTTCCCAAGAATGCTTAATCCAGGTTTCAGTGCATACCTATATAAACTTGGAATATATCTATACAGAACTCTATCCAGAGCTATTGGAACTCCTGGAAAGACTTTCATAGGAGAAATTATCCACAATCACACTACATATATATATATATATATATATATATATATATATATATATAGTTACCATGCTGTTCATTCCATGCCCAGACTTAATTACCTTATGACTGGAAGTTTGTACCTTTTGCCACTCTCACCCATTTTGCCCACTCCCCACCTCTGTTCTCTGTATCTATGAGTGCAGGTATTTTTAGATCCCACATGTAAGTGAGATTCTACAGTATTTTTGTCTTATTCTCTCTGGCCTCACTTTTAACTGATGTCTTGCACATCCTATCTAATAATGCAAATTGACCATCACACCATCACAAAGATGGCAGTACCCATAGCCATAAGATGGCCGTGCCCAGTCCCCTCAGCCCTGCCAGAGACCCCAGTCCTTTCAGCTTTCTGGAGGAGGGGCGGGGTGGCAGGCACATGGTGCGGTCAGACCCACCCTCAGTCCCCCAGCTGCCCTGGGCTGGCCTGAGACTCAGGCAAGCCTCGGATGGCAGCTACCCAGCCAATGTCCAAGGTACAGGCAAGCCTCAGATAGTGGCTACCCCACCTCCTAGGGCCACTTGAGGCTCAGATGACCAGGACAGGCCAAGGCTTGCGCTGCTGGCAGTGGCAGTAGCAGAGGTGTGTGATGGTAGTGTTGCCTTCCCCTGATTGTTGGGTTGCCTCCCACTCCTGAGGGCTCCCAGACTGTGAGAGGGGGCAGGCTGGGCTGAGGGACCCCTTCCAGTGCATGAATTTTCATGCACCGGACCTCAAGTACAGAAATAAATTCCATGTTAAGAACTCTGTTCCTAGTACTAAGTATATTGGTTCAAACAAAGTAAATGTTTTACCAGCTTTTCTCAATAGAAGTTTTCATTTCAACAGATATTTTTACACCCCAAAAAAAGTGGTTGCTTTGCAGGCAGTATTTTCATGAGCTTCCACAAATATTTGCAAATGCTTGCTGCCTTTAGTTAAACAACTTAATCAATGTCTATGAATGCCTACTGTGTGTTTAACTTGGAAGTATATATTAAAAGAGGAAGAGGAATTGACAGCTGATAGACAGTGGTGTGACAGTTTCATTTTTAAGTAAACATCTGATGAAACTCTGGGCCATCATTTTCCATTGAAAACCTGTTGTCAGTGTTATTATGAAGAAATGAGAGGCCCAGTGCACAAATTTATGCATAGGTAGGATCCCTAGGCCTAGCTGGTGATCAGGGCTGATCTGTGGGTTGACCGGTGGGTGATCAGGGGGCCCCCGCTGGCACCCACCTTGGTGGCTGGCCTGAGCCTGTGGACTGGGGGCAGCTCCTGCACTAAGCATCTTCCCCCTGGTGGTCAGTGCGCATCATAGTGACTGGTCATTCCACTGGTCGTTCCACTGGTCATTCTGCCATTTGGTCGATTTGCATATTAGGCTTTTATTGTATAGGATGACCCATTCATCCAAATGTCAATCACCAGCACACTTGGCCACCTACCCTGCATAACTGCATTTAGAAATACTGAACATGAAGTAAAATAAAAAGGCTGAAGATCAATAGAACAATTACAAAAACATGAAAAGTGCACCTTATATTTGTTCATTAAGTGAACCAGGAGAAAAATGGGAAGTGACAAGGAGGAGAGGCAATATAAGAGCATTAAGAACATCTTTGGCTTCTAGAGACCCTTGATTTATTCAAAGACTCCCAAAGAAGCCAACCCAGAGGACAGGAGGGCTATCTGGCTGCAGACCTGCAACCACACCCATGGTCCAGGTTGGTTCCATGTCTCTCTTTCCATCCTCACTGCTCAAGCTTTGAGCTTCCAAATTGGAGGATAGCCCTTTCCTTCTGGATATAAGTAGGGTGATTCTATGGCCTGTTTACAAGGATGGTCCTGGCTCCCTCCCACAGTTACTGAGTTCAGACGTTTCACTCTCAGAAGTGTCCTGGTTTGGATGATAAATGATGTGGTCACCCTAAGGTGAGATGATTAAAGCGAGGAGTGAGGAATTTCGGCCCCTTGGATTGTGACTGCTATACCGAAAACATTTTTTGACCAGCTCCTTAAAACACTAAGTCATTGGCGGGTTATTAAAAAGTATTTTAATGATGGGAATCAGCTCTGTAAATACCTGCCTCAGAAAAGAGAAACACAGTCTCCTCTGTTGTTTACCTAGAGTATATTGTCTATATCAAAGAAAACACATTGTAGTATATTTTAAGTCCTGGCCATTTATTCTGTGCAGTAGGTAAGCTTCTAAAATAGTCCCCAGTGGCCCCCTCCTCCTGGTATTTATGACCTCATATAATCCTGTTCCCTTAAGTGTCCCCATAAAAATCTCTTCTCCTTGGCTAGACCAAGTGGTTTGCTTCTAACCAATGGAATATGGGAAAGGGTGATGGGGGAAACTCTGTGATTAGGTTAGAAAAGACTGTGACCTATTTTGCTAGCAGACTTACTACTGCCTTCTTGGTTTTGATGAAATAAACTGCACCTTGAAGAGGCCCATGTTACCAAGGACCTCCCACCAACAGCCAGAGGCAACCTGAAGCCCTTCGTCCAGCAGCCTTCAGGTTCGGATTCTGCCAACAACCACAGAAATGAGCTTGGAAAGGGGGATCGTCCCCAGGCGAGATTTCAGATGAGGCTGCAGCCCGGGCTGACACCTTGACGGCAGCCTTGTGAGGGAGCCCCTGACGCAGAGCACCCAGCTTAGCTCACCAGGTTCCTGATGTGCAGAAACTGAGACAATAAGTTGTGTCAGACTGCTAGGTTTTAGGGCAATCTGTGACCTACACAGATAACTATTGGATTTGGTGTGTTGTTGGAAGAAACACTTAACTTCTCTGGGTCTCCATTTTCTCTTCTGCCTGGCACAAAGTCGGGCTGAATAAATGCGGCCTACATGAATGGGGCACAGAGGTTGGACTGGCTCATCCCTAAGATTCCTCTTACTGCAAAAACTCAACAATGTTTTGTTTAGAAATGCTTGCTGACAGATTTTAAACCCGTGTTTTACTGCTTTCCCTTTGATGCTACTTTTTGGGGGGTTATTTTAAAATTGCCTTAAAATTTGACCTGTTTTTTAAAAATTCCTCAAACAGAGATCCCTTGTTTAAAACTTTTCCTCACCAACTTGTCTTGTTTTAAGAATATCCGGACCCGTGGGTGTCTCCGCAGCCTGGCTGAGGATCACTGTGTACCCCAGTGCTGCCTTTGATACAAATGGCGTGTGCCTGGAACTGTTGAGTGTATTTTATGATCTCTGTCACCCCCGACTCCAGAGCCACACCTGCCTCTCCGTGGAGATATAAGGTGACTGCAGCCCAGACAGAGTGTTGGACACATTTCCCTTCGCCTTCCTCTGAGTTCACTGGTGGAAGCTTTTTATAAATCTAACGGGTCATTTCCAGGAATCTCTGGTACTAAAATATCACAGGGATGGGCTAACCATGCTTTCCTGAGGATTACACTCTGCTCCATGGTGGGCAGAAATGGTGTTTTACCAGCTAGAATCAATGTCTTGATGCTAAAATCATTCTCATTGCTTTGTCTAAGGTCTGGTTCCATTATATGTTCTGGAGGCAACACTTTAAAATCTTTATGAACACTTCTTTCAGCATTTAGAACAATTACTTCATTTCATAGGAAGTCATTTAGACGGCGAAAGAACTATGCCGCCATCTCAGTGCCATCCTATGCACACACCCATACACACAGCTACAAACAGTGGGATAGAGAGAAAAGCCAATTATGCAGCTGGTGCAAGGGCCCTGGGGTCAGCAGGGCAGAGATAAAATATTCAGACGTGGTGTTTATTTTCTTTTATTTATATCTGGATAGTCTAGTTTTATGTGATGACTCATTGACCCATCAGATTATAAATAATGTACTACTAATAAAAACTTAGGAGAATATCGTCACGACTGGGAGTAGGCAAAGATTTCTTAAGTATGAACATATTGCAAAAATCACAAACTAGGAAGGGGGAACATACAAGTGTGTACCTTAAAAACTAAGGACTTCCGTCCATTCGAAGACACTTTTATGAGAGTGAAAAGGCAGCTCACAGAGTGGGAGAAGATATTTGCAATAATACATATTTTTACAAATTAAAAAAGACAGACACACCCAATAAAAAATGGACAAAAGCTTTAACAGCCACTTCACATAGAGCAGTGGTCTACAAACTCATTAGTCAACAGAGCCAAATATCAGCAGTACAATGATTGAAATTTCTTTTGAGAGCCACATTTTTTAAACTTAAATTTTTTTCTAATGCCACTTCTTCAAAATAGACTCGCCCAGGCTGTGGTATTTTGTGGAAGAGCCACACTCAAGGAACCAAAGAGCCGCATGTGGCTCACCACAGTTTGCTGACCATGGGCATAGAGGATATCCAACTGGCAAATAAGCAAATAAAAAAGGTGTTCAGTCTCATCAGAAGTCAGGAAAATTCAAGTGGAAACCATAAGGAGATATGATACCACCGCAGACCCACCAGGAAGACTAGGCATGAGCAGGCAACAGACGGACTTTACCAAGTGCTGCAGAGGAACTGGAGCTTTAATCCTCTGCTGCTGGGCGTGACGTTGGCCTGACCACCTCAGAAAACTCTGTCACTGTCCACTAAACCTGGCCAGCAGCACCCCCAGTGACCCAGCACCCCGATATAACTTATATCAAAAGGGAATGTGTATATGTGTGCGTCAAAGACAGGTATCAGGTTTGTGACTGGGGACTTTTATGGTGGCCTAGAGGCCTGGTACACAAGTTCATGCAGGGGTAGGGTCCCTCGGGGTGACCTGTGGAGATCGGGCCCCAGCTCACACCCCAACCTTGCAGTCCCACAGCCCCACACCCCCCGCTGGCACCCTGCCCTGGTGTGGTGACACCCCCTCACTGCTCCACCATCCTGCCAGCGGGGCAATGGGCGGGGCGACGGGTCCCCACTCGCACTCACCTTGGCCTGGCACTGCCCGCTCACCTGCTCCACCATCCCGCTGCGGCCCTGCTCTCATGGGGGCCACCAGCGCCTCCACTGCTGCCGTTGCCAGAACTGCATCGCAGACGCCCGCTATGATGCACACCACCCGTGGTGGTCGGCGCACATCATAGCGAGGGGCATGATGACGGCTCAAGGGGACAATGTGCATATTAGGCTTTTATTACGCAGGACTGACCTATTGTCAATATAAAATGTTGACAATACCTAGCAGTACTGTGCAATTGCCCCAAACGGGAAACCAGCCAGGTGCACATTGCCATAAAATAGGTAGGCAGAGGGAGTTCGCAGGAGGGATTTCCCGGTGGCAAAGGGAATGAATGTGCCATTTCTACTTGCGAGTACACGCGTGAAGACTAGAGCATAACGATGAATGCCGGATGTCATCCATCAAACAGGACACGCGGACGATCTCGCTGGTCAGAGCCACCAAGCGCAGGTCACATCGATGCGTGGCGTTAGGAAGTCGGGTTAATGCGCAGCTTTGGGGTGGTGGTGTGACGGGGAGGGGCTGGGTGGGACGGACCGTCTGGGATGCTGGAGCGGTTCCATCTCTGGATCTGGGCACTGGTGGCACCAGGAGGTCCAGCACGGAGAATTCATGAAAGGAAACATTCACACGGCTGTGTGGATGTTAGACCCCAATCTAAACTAAAAAATTTTAAAAGCAAATTACAAGCAGACATTTTTTTTTTCCAAACCAAAAGTAACCAGAAATATGAAAACACGAGAAAAGCCACGGTTTCGGCCTGAAGAGTTCTGGAAACCAACGAATGCCCTTCTATCTTGACCACAGGTCAGTCCACCAGGAAGGTCGCCAGTCACCAACCTGATGCCGCAAATGAACCAGCATCAGATCAGGTCAAGCCAAATATTCTGAAGAGAAAACATTCGCCAAAAACGTATCATTAAACTCTAGAGCAGCGGTTCTCAACCTTCCTAACGCCATGGCCCTTTCCTACGGCTCCTCGTGTATTCAGTGACCCACAGGCTGAGAACCGCCAGCAGGGTCACCCAAGACCGTCAGAAAACACAGGTATTTACATTACGATTCATCAACAGCAGCAAAATTACAGTGACGAAGTACTAACAAAAATAATTTTATGGCTGGGGTCACCACAGCAGGAGGAGCTATAGGAAAGGGCCCCGGCGTTAGGAAGGTTGAGGACCCCTGCTCTACGTGGAGCGTAGACCGTGCCAGTGCCCATTTGTAAACCCGTGCATATGAACGGGTGATGGCAGGGACCGTCCACAACTTGCATTTCTTCTCTCTCGGAGGCTAATGCAGTCAGAAAGCCTGTACCCTCACATGGCCCTGCCCTCATGAGGACCCAGCAGCTCCTGAAGGTCTAGCACACGGGCCCCCTGGAGGAGGAGGCATTTCGTCCTTAGGGGCGATGCTGCATGTGGGCGGACGGGCCACAACAGAGAAGAGGCCGCCTGGGACGGGCCACGGGGCAGGAGAGGCGCTGGTCCAGGAGGTGTTCACTCCTCCCCGAGGCCGTCCGGGCCTCGGTCCCCGGTGCCCCTGTCTAAAGCTTGTTGCCTTTAGACCTTGATTGTCCGCTCAGGACGGGAACCTCACTGGTGGGAACACGGGTCCTAAAGAGAGTCTCCGGCCTCTGAACTGGCCCCCCCAGGTCCCCTGGTGGGTGAGGGGTGGGAGACTCCCCCGGCTCCCCTGGCTTGCGGGTGAGAACCCTGTGCGGCAGCGGGGAGCGAGGAGGCCTGGCCCTCGCTCTCACGGGCGCCTGTGCCGCCTGGGGAAGGAAGTGTGCAGGGTGCCACCTACACCCACGCGCGGCTCTGTTTGTTTTCCTTTCAAGTCTCCTCGGGAGGCCAAGGCGGTGGGCGATGAATGGCCTGTTTATTGCCGGGGCTGGGACAGCGCAGCCCGCCGTTGCGCAATGTGTTTTGGTGCGTGAACTTGGGCACGAAAGGACACTCGCTGTGTGTGGGGGGGAGGGAGGAGGACGGCACAGCCTGCCAGTGGGGGTGCGTGGACTTGGATGGAGACGGATGGAAAAGACCGGGGGCCACGGGAGACCACAACCTGAAGCTCAGCGGACAGTGGCCGTAAGAACATGAACAGTTCTAAAGCAGAACGCGCCCAGGATGCATCCGGTAAAGCTGGGGTGAGGGTTTGACCAGCGAGGGCTCCCTGGGGCCTCCACAGCCCGAGAACTCACACGTGCAGGAGTCAGGGGATAAGACACAAACTAATGCCGCCCAGTGACATGGGATCGTTGTCATAAGACACCCCCCCTGGGGGGGAAACAAAACAAGACAGAACAACAGATCTGAGGACCCTCTGCCCCCCCCCCCCCCACGTGTGAGGGTACAGGAAGAAGGCAGCCACGTTCACGCTAGGAAGAGGTCTCTCACCAGACACTGAATCTGCCAGCATCTTGGCCTTGGACATTCCAGTTTCCAGCACTGGGGGAAACAAATGTCTGTTGTTTAAGGCTCAAACTTCAAGCCACCAGTTCATGGTATTTTCTTAGGTAGCCTCCCAAGCTGATTACGATGTGTCTCAGCTCCTAGCTCAAAAGCCAATCTGAACTCCAGAGTATGTCAATGTCCTTTGTCTCCTTTCCCATTGACGCCTGTGCATTAGCAATGTTAGTACTTACTACACTAAGTTGAAAGATTAAAAAAAAAAAAAATAAGACACCCGCCGGGCTAGCTGCATTGTAAGAGAACAAAATAGCCAAAACCAATTTGGCTCAGTGGATAGAGCGTCTGTCTGTTGGCTGAAGGGTCCTGAGTTCGATTCCGGTCAAGGGCATGTACCTTGGTTGCGGGCACATCCCCAGTGGGGGGCGTGCAAAAGGCAGCTGGTCGATGACTCTCTCATTGATGTTTCTGACTCTATCTCTCTACCTTCCTCTCTGTGAAAAATCAATAAAATATTTTTTTTTAAAAAAAGAGAGAGAACAAAACATAGAGGCAGATGCCCCAGTGGGGAGGGGACGTTGTAATATTAATCACTCACAGTGCCTGTGAGTCTGACCCAGCCATCCCACCAAGCCCGGCTCCACGTGGAAGACATGGAGAAAGCGTCAGGGCCCGGAAAGAGAGGTGGAGGTTGGGGGGTCAAGATTCAGTCAGACGGCAAGTGAAAACCATGAAAAATCCTCAGTGAACACGTCTGGGATCCAAGGCAGCGGGGGCTGTCTCGCCGCACGTCCAGGATGAACGGCGTCCAGAATGCGGGCCAGGGGTGGACGCCACCTCAGGTTTACCTAGAAGCCAGTGAGGCAGGGACAGCTCTTCTTGTCCTCGTAGGCCCACGGCTGTTGTTCCCCCTGAGCCACTTATTAGTCTGGGTCTTGTCCGCGTGACTCCGGGACTTCCCAGGTTCCCTCTTTGTTCCGATTGCTGGCAAATCCCAAACGGAGTTTACACCTTTACCCAAGCGCTCCAGAGCGTGGCTTCCGCGTGTGGGTGTCCTGCCTTGTCTCGGGTCTGGTTCCATTATACGCCCCTGTCCTCGCCCCTCCCGCCTAGTTTTATTTTCTGTCATTTTGTGTTCTATAGAGATTTCAAAAACCACCTTAAACATTTTGACTCGAATGCCTGGTAGAAATAAATGGCACCACAGTGACTTTTAGTATCTGTGGCTTATAAAATGTTGTCACGCTGTGTCAGCTTTGAAAAAAAAAGTGGCATTTTTAAAAATAAGGTCCACAAATACAGAAATTGGAAATTGGAAGAAAGATTCCAAATGTCTTACTCAGCAGTATGAACTGCTAGTTCATACTCCTCAGCAGATAATGGAATTATTTTAGATCTCTGCTCAAGGGAACACCTCCATTCATCTCGAGGAGCGAGAAAAATACCATGGAATCAATTCGGATTCTGCCAAAACTAACATAGAAAGTCTAAAGAATAACAAAAATCACAACACTCCCTAACGTGTTCATCATATGTTCAGGGCATGCTATATTGCAAATGGGTATGTGTTTGATTTTTTTTAAGTGTTTAAGATTATTTTATTAAGAAAGAAATACAACTTTGTATTAAGACATGAACAAATGGTCAAGTACAAAGCCAAAGTGTTTGTGCTCTTGCCCTCTTCATTGCAATGCCCAGAGCTTACAATTATGGTGACACCTTTTGGTGTCATTCCGCTGAAACTCCCCTGGTGTACGCCCTTGCCCATGCAGTGCGTCCCTAGACTCCGAATGTACATGACACAAGGAAGCTTCCAGTGGTCAGTGGATCCAATGAATGCACCACAGCTTGTTTCCCTTTCGGTGACTCGTTGAACATTGCCAGTGTTCGCTCCCTTTTGATGGAAAAGCTAAAATGAGAAGACAGACAGCAGCCATCTCAGCCCCTGGTTACCGCCCTCCTCTCTGAGTGTTTCACGTTGTAACGGAGCGCATCGGCAGATAGGAATCCGTGTCCCATCTCTTTCATCGACCGCAGGAATGCAATGACAGCACAGATGGCTGAGCTTCACTGGTCACATACCAGTGGCCTCAGGTTCCCTGGCCAGGACCCTGCACTCACCAACAGGCACGCTGGTGCTGGTGTCCACTGTGTGTTACCTGCGTGCTGTGGAGTCAGCTCCAACTCCTGGCAACTGATGTCCACAGTGTCCCGGCTTCCCCCAGCCCTGCTCAGCCCTTGGGGACTCCGGTGACTTCTTTTAGGGAGTCAACCCATCTCATATTTCCTCTTCCTGTGTCCATGCTGCCTCTATTTTCCCAGCATTATTATATTTTCCAAAGAATTCTGCTTTCTCATCCAGCAATTTTCAAGCTTCATTTGCTCTGGAACTCACTTGTTCATCTTCCTGGTAGACCAGGGTATACTAGAGCTCTCTTCAGAAACTGTATTTCAAATGAATCGGTGTTTTTTTTTGTTTGTTTGTTTGTTTGTTTGTTTTCTCATCAGCCTTATTCTTTGTCCAACGAGTGTTCATGTTCATTACTGGTGTGAAATTTGTGTGAAATTTGTAAATTCCCATAATGACCACCAGAGGGCAGTAGCCACCCAGTACATTCAAAGCCATGGAGCCGCTAGCACTGCAGGCGGATGCTTAGCTTGAAGGTGTGTTTCTACTCACATTGGCCAGTTGGTGTTTTAAAATTCCATGATAATGTTTTGAAGGGCCGTGATTGACACCCATCCCCAATTACTGAACAGTGCAGGTAAGTGCCTTGCCAAACAAACATTTAGTAAGTTGTTGCTATCATCACTCATGTCCCATTGGGAAAAAAAAAAGTAGAGAATCATCTCTCGCTATAATATTCTCCCTAACTGGTCCCTTCATTTAAAATCTGTCCAAATGCGGGGCCATTTCCAAAAGTGCCTCTGCCTTGAATTAATTAGTAATTAATAATTCCAGTATAGACGTTGAGGCTACCTAAGTACAGTTAAAATTCTTTAAAAAAATATATATTTTATTGATTTTTCACAGAGAGGAAGAGAGAGGGATAGAGAGTTAGAAACATCGATGATAGAGAATCATTGATCAGCTGTCTCCTGCACACCTCCTACTGGGGATGTGCCCGCAACCAAGGTACGTGCCCCTGACCGGAATCGAACCCGGGACCCCTCAGTCTGCAGGATGACGCTCTACCACTGAGCCAAACCGGTTCCGCAAAATTCTTTATTCTTATTTTTTATCCAATAAAATGTATTTTGTGAAATATAGGCATATATTTTTTGTAATCAGATAACTGGGAGAAATATCCTGGAAAAATGATATTTTCTTAGTTACCCATCACGAAGGCAGGGCTGTGGCTAAAATAAAGCTTTTTGCTCACAAGAATTACTCAAGTATATTTATATCAAGGGCAAAGGGATCCTTTCGCTAACAAGTAGCTTGCAAATGCAGCTGGCGCGGGTTCCACTGAATTCCCATAAATTTCAGTTACTTCCATATATCTTACAGGTGAATATAGGCACGTATGTGTGTTTTTTATTTAAGCAGAAAATAGACTTTCTGATACTTACCAATATTTAATATTAAAGATTTAAAGGCAAAAGAGTAGTGAAGGGCAGTAAGTCTTCAGGCCACACGGTGGCGCCATTTCATTGCTTTGGGAAATCCTGGAACCTGGTCCTGCTGAAAACAGGAAAACAAGAAAATAGGAATGACCCGCCTTCCCTGTCTCACTCCTATTCGAATGAGAGAATCCGGTAGAGATGAACACTAAGAATTAATTTCTGTAAACTCTCTAAACAATAAAGCGGTGCCAAAATATAAAGGTAAGGAGCATGAGGAAATCATTGTTGAAAAATGGGTTGAGGCCGAAGACGGTTTGGCTCAGTGGATAGAGCATCGGTCTGCGGACTGAAAGGTCCCGGGTTCGATTCCGGTCAACGGCATGTACATTGGTTGCGGGCACATCCCAGTGGGGGGGGGGTGTGTGTGTGCAGGAGGCGGCTGGTCGATGTTCCTCTCTCATCGACGTTTCTAGCTCTCTATCTCTCTCCCTTCCTCTCTATAAAATATCAATAAAATATATATATATAAAAAAGACGGACTGGATCCGGCAGATGGCATGAGGGGCAGGCCAAAGCATGAAGCAGGGATTGGGTTTCCCCTGACGCCCAGTGCCCCCTGCCGTGAGGGAAGGGAGGAGGGGGTGACAGGAACGCACAGACACACAAGTCAAGTCCCCGCCAGGCCGGGCGCGGTGCTCTGTGCTTGAGCTGCCGCCTCCCTTCTCATCGGCCTTGCTCACAGGCGGGAAGGGAGAGGTCCGAAAGACCTTCACAAGCAGGACCTGGGGCCCATCTTGCCCAGCACATCGCATATGACCTTGACCTTGAGCTACCCTGCGCCCAGCGCGCTCCCAGGACCGCACCCGCCCGGTGCTGGTCCGGACCCGGCTGCGGGCCGCAGGCTGTTGGCAGCGCTGACCGCCGGCCAGAGTGGCGGCCGCGGAGGCCGGGCCAGCGTGGAGGCCGTAACCGAGGCCCAGGGCCCGGCCTCGGCTCAGCGTGGGCCTCGCGAGGTCTGGGAGCCGGAGTGCCGGGGAGCAGAGGCAGTGAGGGTGCACTCGGAAGGCGTTTCCTGTCCTGTGTTTTGGGCACACGGGCTGAGCAGGTCTTCGGGAGAGAGCGCCTGCCAGCCGTGGGCAAACTACGGCCCGTGGGCCGGATCCGGCCCGTTCGGCTATTCTATCCGGCCCGCGGAGCCGAAAGAGCGGAGGGCTCTCTCGCTCTCCCCTCCGCTCCTTCACCAGCAGCCCAAGAGGAGAGTGCCAGCATGGGCAGGTTGCTTTTGTTCCGGCCCTCCGGTCCAGTTTAAGAACCCATTGTGGCCCTCAAGTCAAAAAATTTGCCCACCCCTGGCCTAGACCTTCAGTTCCCAGGAAGCTGTTGTGATTTCCTTTTCAAATAAACAGTCACATCCATGCCTAGTTTTGTATTTGTAATTGTGTGTATATGCACATACACATGTATATATTTACGTGCACATGCACATACATATGTATATCCGGAGGTTAACGTTCCACTCGCCGTGGCCTGCGCGAGGGGGTGACCAGCAGGAGAACTATGGGCTCTGCGCAGGCGCGCCCACAGGCGGCCACTGAGGCGGAGGCGGCGCTGGCTGAGGGTATATAAGGCGCCACAGACAGGCTGCTGCTGGCTGCTCTGTTCGCAATGGAGCGTGTCCCGTCTCCCTGGGCCACCGCGTCCTTCCAATTGCTGCCTCCAGAGGGGTCAAGTCCCTGGCTGGGAACTTGTTCCTCTCTCTCTCTCTCTCTCTCTCTGCTCCCCAAATTGTATAAGGTCCAGAGCCAGGATCAGGATCTGCCCCGGCTGTGTCTGTGTTATTTTCTCTCTCTTCTCCTAAAAGGGAAGCAGTTCTTAGAAATCTTCATGCCGTCATTGCTTCCCATAGTGCCGGAGACATGGCTGCCCAGGAAAAGGGGGGAGAGGGCAGAAAAGGGGGGAGAGGGCGGAAAAAGGGGAGAGAGGGCGGAAAGGGGGGGACAGGGTGGAAAAGGGGGGGAGAGGGCGGAAAGGGGGGGACAGGGCGGAAAAGGGGGGGAGAAGGAGGGAAGGAGGGAAGCTGGAGTGAGGGCCTGAGGAGTGAGCAGGATCACAGGTGCAGCTAGTAATCGGCTTACCCCGTGGGAGGCAGAGGCAGCACGTTTAAGGGCATTTTAAAGAAAAAAAAAAAAACCTTCTAAACCAGGGGTGGGCAAACTTTTTGACTCGAGGGCCACCATGGGTTCTTAAACTGGACCGGAGGCCGGAACAAAAGCAGCCTGACCATGCTGGCACTCTCATCTTGGGCTGCTGGTGAAGGAGCGGAGGGGAGAGCAAGAGAACCCTCCGCTCTTTCGGCTCCACGGGCCGGATGGAACAGCCGAACGGGCCGGATCTGGCCCGAGGGCCGTAGTTTGCCCACGGCTGCTCTAAACAAACTGGGTCTCTCCTCTGACAGTCACCGCTCCGGGCACTTGGGCCAGCCTCCGGGGCCATCCCACAGCGAGCCCCGGGGCCACGTGGCCAGGGCACCTGCTCGGCCAGAGGCCAGCCAGGCCCGGCTCCGGCCTTTGCGGGCACTTGGTTAACAGGAGCCAGCTGGCTCTGTGGCCACCGGCGGGCAATCCCGCGTTCTCTGCCCTCCCCGGCCCCACCAGGTGGAGGGTTCAGAATTCCTTAAATAACTCAAGCTCCCGAGTGGGCGTTTGTGCGGCCCTCTCCCCCGGTCAGGGGGGCGCTGCCTGGGTGAGGGGTGCGGCCTGCAGCTGTGAGGCCGGCGGGGGCCGTGGGTCTGAGGACGGGCCGCTCGGTGCCGGACCGGCTGCCCAGACCGGGGGCGGGGTTCGCCATCCGCACGGGGCACACTGACAAGTTCAGTCTCGGTCATACAGACGGGTTCACACCTGCCTCTGGAGAGATCTTTCCCGTTAGGTAGCCCCCGCGGGCCCAGGATTGGGGTTCAGGCTCAGGGCAGCTTGGGGGCCTCGGAGCCCCCAAGGCAAAGGTTAACTACGCTTCAGAAATACAGGCACATACGTAGGAGACTTCCAACCTCTCGGTTGCTTTTCATAAAGCAGGGCTGCGTGGCTTATGGCACGGAAACACACGCCACCACGGAGATGAAAAGGGGAAGGGGACGTGTGTTCACGTGTGGGCGGGCTCTGGGGGGAGGGCGGCTCCCCGCCGATGCATGTCCCGGCCCCGTGGGAATAACGGGCGCTTCGTCCCCGAGGTCTGCAGATCCCGAGAGCCGGCTGCTGCCTGCCCCCCAGGCCTCCCCAAAGTCCTGTTCCCCACACCCCCCGCCCCCTTCCAGGCTCTGAGTCCGCTGTCCTCTGTCGCTGAGGCCTAACCTCGGCACCGCTGGCACCGCCGGGGCCTAGGATCAAGCTTCTGGGTCACAGGTGTCCCTGCTCGCTGGGAGAGTTCTAGCCTGGGAGGCCGCCAATACCCTTTCTGTTCCCTAAAACAGAAGACCCCTCTGCAGTAACAGGAGAGCTCTCTGTGAGCTCGCCCCCCGAGCGTGGCCGGTCTGCTGTGCCAGCCTGGGTGACGCGTCGAGGCAGCGACGTAGGAATCCCAAGCCGACCCGTGGCGTCCAGTTCCTCTTTAATAAAACGCCATCGTTGTGGAAGAGAAGGTTGAACTCTGCACGGTAGCTTTCTCTCTCTCCATTCTCTTGGGGTCTGCTTTTCTTTAAAAGCTACCCTCCAAAAAAAAAGAAGAAAGGCTTTTACTGGCTCGCTGGGGACAGTGTCCTCTGCGCACAGGAGAGAGCATTAGGATGAAACAGGTGGGCCAGCCAGAGCTCTGAGAGGACACACACAGGTCCCTGGGGGCCGCTCCGGGCCCAGCGGGTTAGCCAATGGTCTGCGGTGGGTGAGGGGGACAGAGGCCCCTTCACGCTCCGCTTGGGAGGAAAGGTTTCCCGAATGCTTTTGAGCCTAGAAACAACCAGCCCGGATGCCCCAGCTGAATCGTGTATTTCTCACGTAGCCACCCTCCTCCGGGCATTCATAGGCCGCCTCTCAACCGATATTTCTAGCTACAGGATGCTGGTTCCACTCCAAATGCAAGCAGCTTTGAATTCCCCGCCAAGGAGAGCCAGGTGCTGGCCTGTGCAGAAGTTGGGGTCGCAGGAAGGGGGGCTTGGGGAGGGGAGTGAGGGGCGCGGCTGGGTGGAGAGGCTTTTGAGGGTCCAGCCCGGCTAAGCCAGAAAGCGAGGCTGAACCCGCCACTTCCCCAGCCAAGTCCTCCCCTGGGCTTCAGGCTTCGAGAGCAATTTTCTGGGCGCCTTTCTGCTGTGTGCGCTATGAAACGAAGTGACCGCTAGGGGGCAGCACAGTACAAGACATGAACGTTACCTCGGTCCTCCTCCCCCTCCCCCCCACCCCATTAAGAGGTGAAATAAAAGGCTTGGAGATAAGACAGAGGTATTGGAAGGAAGCCTGCCTAGCGTGCTTTCCAATCTCTCTTCTCCATACCTTACAGGTCCCCCAAAATATACATGTATAATCAATAACTGGGTGATGAAGTACTGAGACACCAAGCCACCACCTTTCCTCTCATTTTCCGAGAGCTGGGAGACACGCTAGAGAATATATGAGCTCAGTATCAGAATAGGCTCATTTCTGGAAGCGTTCTCTGCTCCTGAGTCCAGAGTCTCTAGTACCAAACACGTGGTTTTGAACAAGGGGGTTGCACCCCGAATGTCAGCGTGCACAGGCTGGGGAGGCCTAGTCCAGGCGGCACGGGCAGTCCGCCCGGTGAGAGTGTAACGTGGCCTTGCCACAGGCACGCTAAGCCCCACACACTCTTCTTGTCCACCCCCCCCCCCCCCCACACACACACACACACTCCCCACTGTACATCTTCACAGAGACCTGTCCCTCTGATCCAAATAAATGTTTTGTTGTTGCCGCACCAGGGGACTTGTTTACTGCCAGGCATCTGCCCCCAAGCTGCCTGGTCTCCAGTGCCTTCCCTGTCCAGCAAAGGGGTCACCGCTGCCCCCTCCACGCTGGGGCTCCTGGGCCCTCAGCGGACAGAGCGGCCAGGCTGTGGTGAGCAGCACCAACTCTGCCCCAGGCCCTTCGCTCGGGGACCTGGCTTCCAGGCTTCCACCGCTCGCCAGCGTGTGACCTCAAACAGGTCCCCTAAGCTCCTCTGAGAACTCGGAATGGTCACGGCACCCACCTCCCCTGGGGGTGTGGGGGGGGGGATTGGAAGGAGCAAATGAGCTAAGAGCTGCAAAGCCAGCCAGGTGGTGGCTGTTTGCTCTTCTCTCTCCCAGTGCGGGATCCACTCCCTGATTCTTAAACAGCTTCCCCCAAGCGCAGGTGCCACAGGGCCAACCTGCAAGGGCTGGAGGGGCCGGGAGTGGGCGGCAAGCACGGGCAGTGGGTGCCACGCTGCCCAGCCTCAGGGGGCAGACAGCCCTCCACACGGGAGGGGCAGGCGTTTCAGGGGGAGGGAGGGAGAGGGGAGCAGAGGAGGCCGGGGGCCGGCCAAACCTGGGGGAGTGCGAGCAAGGAAGGGCGCTGGCCTTTGGAGCAGCGAGAGGGTCCTGTGGGGAGAGCACGTCCACGGCCACGCGCTTTCCTGTGAGACAAAGGCCCCGCCAGGCAGCTGGACATCCGGGCCCAGCCTCTCTCTGATGCTCTCTCTGCCCCGCCCTACGAATGGTGGAGGTCAGTGGTCGGCAAACTTCGGCTCTCAAGCCACATGCGGCTCTTTGGCCCCGTGAGTGCTGCTCTTCCACAAAATACCACGTGCGGGCGCGCAGTCACAGTGCCACTGAGACTTCGTGGCCCATGCGCAGAAGTCGGTTTTCGGCTCTCCAAAGAAATTTCAATCGTTGGACTGTTGATATTTGGCTCTGTTGACTAATGAGTTTGCCGGCCACTGGAGCAGGTGGCCAGGATTTCAAAAGTTGTTCACTTTGCTCACCTGAACGCCTTCCGGTTGTGGTTGCCGGGTCACTGCGCTTACGCGGGGCCAGGGCCAGGAGAAGCACAGGCAATGGAAGTAGCTCCGTGGCTGAGGTCAGCCATGTAGCTGCCTGGATGGCGAGGGAGGTGTCAGCCCCCAGGGCCCTGGCAGGGCAAGGATGGTCCAGGGAGGGGCTGAGGGGGGCACGGCTCTGCAAGCCCCTGTCTGCTGAGACCCTGGGGGGAGAAAGAAAATGCCAGAGGAGCAAGAGCCCCAGGGAAGTCCCCCATCGAGCCAGAGGAGGGAGGCGTGTCCAGCCTCCATCCGAAACATGTGAGGAGGGCCCAGCTGGTATGGCTCAGTGATCGAGCACCAACCTGTGAACCAGATCAGGGCTCGATTCCCAGTCAGGCACTTGCTGGGGTTCCAGGCTCAGTCCCTGGCAGGGGGTGTGCAGAAGGCAGGCGATAGAGGATTCCGTTTCTCTCCCTCTCCATTCCTCTCTGAAATCAATAAAAACATATTAAAAAAATAAGCTCCTGAGAAGCAACTTTAAATGCCACCAAAACACTGATTTTTAACTCGGCCGCGCATTCCTTTAATTTATTAATTATTAATTTATAGAAGTAATCCATGCCCTAGCTGGTTTGGCTCAGTGGACAGAGCATTGGCCTGCGGATTGAAGGGTCTGGGGTTCAGTCCCAGCCAAGGGCACATGCCCAGATTTCGGGCTTGGTCCCCAGTGTGGGGTCTGTAAGAGGCAGCTGATCAATGATTCTCTCTCGTCATTGATGTTTCTATCTCTCTCTCTTTTCCCTCTCTGAAATCAATATATATATATATGTATTTATTTTTATTTTTTTAAGAAAGAGAGGAAAGACTTTCTTAGCACACTTCTCAGGAATGACAGAGTTTTCTCATGGTTGGTTGGTTGGTTTTGGGTTTTGAAAGCACGTAAGGCATCGGGGCAGCACTGGCCTGCCTTCCCTGCGGACTCACCTGGCCTGAATTCCCGTGCCCGCTTCCAGGAGCTGCTGATTGCTTAGATTAGCAGCGGAACCAGGATTGAACAAGCTTTGAGCACTAGTTAAGTATACAATTTTACCTATATGTTCCCAAATATTCTAGTTTAGCACTTCTTAGTTGAGATTCAGGAATCTGTATTTTAACAACTCCACCAGGTGATTCTCATCATGAGAGAAGTTTGGGAAACACTGTACGTAGAGGATCAGTGCTAATGCGCAGAGGGACCATTGCCACACTTAGATGAGGTGCCAGCAAGGACACGGAGCCCGGGGCTGAACACTCCTAGGTCCGTGTGGCCCAAACAGCTTCCGTTCCCATTTTCCCCTCTTAAGTTATAAACAGTGACCAGGTGCTTACACAAGTCACCCCCAGACCCAAGCCCCTTTCCCAGAAGATACCTAACATCGAGGCAATCCAGACCACACCCTCCTCTCCGAGGCTCTTCATTTAGAGGTTGGGCCTGCCCATTCATCTCTCATGGGCAAGGGAGGGGCACTGGCCCTCCGTGTGGCCAAACACGGGGAACCTCAGACTGGACTCATCCCCAGCTCCTGCCCTGGGGAAGGGCTCTGGGCTGCCGGCACCGAGACCCCACGCACAGATGTGTCACATGATCAAAACTGTCCTGTGTCCCCCCTTCCCAGCCAGCCGCCCGGTGTGGGCCTCAGAACAGCTGAGCTGACATCCCTCCTCCTCAGGGGACAGGAAGCCGTGGGTAAAATACTAGCGCTGCTGAGCAGTGCCTGTCATGGGAATTACAGGGCCAGGAAAATCCTTTGGTTGCTGCCTGTCTCTTAATGGCCTGAGATGTCCATGTCTTTGAGATGGAAAGAATCACCCCTCAATAACTTTAATGCGTGGCAAAACTACCCCAACCCCTCCACCACCACCCCGGCTTTCTGACTCTTCTACAATTAGTTAAAAACTGTGCCCCCCAAACTCCAGAGCCAGCACCTTCTCCAAGCTCCAGGGCAAGCAAACAACTGTCACCCCAGCTCCTGGGAGCACAATTCCTCTGTGCCCAGCTTGGGGCATGAGTTGGCCAGCCGCATGGGGCCATGGGAAGTAAGCACGCTGCATGCTCACTGTCCTTGGTGGGAAGGGGGAGCAATTCTCCCAGAAAGGAGCTTGGTCTCAGTAGATTCCCCCAAATAATAGTGACTGTAGATGGAGAATGACCTGCTAGGTGAGAAAACCCTTAGCGCCTCGCCTTTGTCATCAACTCTAGTCACCAGTTCTGGGTTGTAGACTTGGGTGTTGGGATGAGAAAGAAGACAAAGTGAAGGAAACAGCGATGACAAAGCATCTTAACTGTAAAATCCTCTGCAAAACAGGCCGCCCACGTCCCCAGCCTGCCTCCCATGTGCTTTCTCCCTCCACACGGGAGAAGAAATATCAAGGAACTCTGAGTCCCACCCACCAGCGGCCAGGAGGAGGGCGAAGGCACCGTCCTCAGGGGGGGCCTTCCAGTGCACAGCTCCCGGGGAAGGCACCCCCAGAGGGGCCGCAGGCGGCCCTCGGGGAAGAAAGATGGTGGAAGGGTTAGGAGCGGGGAAAGGATCTGATAGCAGGAAAGCTGGTTCCAATTAGCGAGACAATGCAAGCCTTGACATTCTGGATGCATGTCAGCGGTTAAGTGCTCGCCGGACCTTCTGAGGTTACAACCTCCATTCCAACCTCCGCCCTGGATGGCAACCTGAGACCCAAGGCCACGGGCGGGAGCATCTGTGAGCCCCGCGGGGATTAGGGAGGCCCTTCCAGGGCCTGCTTCCTCCCTCCCCCCTCCCAGACACCCCCTAAGCCAGGTGTGCTTGGGGAAAGGGTGCGGGGGGGGGGGGGGGGGGGGGGGACACACACACACAACAATACCAAGTCATTAAGGTACACCGTTCTTGGCTGAGTCTGAGGCATATTCTTTTCTGACAAGAACAAAGGGTGAGTTGATGAACTAATTGTCGGTGGGGGATCCTGCAGCATCTATTATTAACTGAGTGTTTAGGATTTTTGTTTGCTTTTCAATAGCCCGGTTATAATTTCGGTTCAGACACTCCAGTGCTCTTGTTCCCTAATTTGTTGCTGCTGGCTGAGGTCCCCTGGGCCGCAGGGATTGAATTTTGCTGGCGTCATTACCATACGCAGATGAGCAGGGTCAAAGCCAGTTGCCAGCCTGCAGGAGAGGGGCCCAGGACAGGGCATCTCGGCAAAGGAGGGGGTCAGCAAAGCTCAGGGGGTCCCCGAAGAGGAGAAAAGAAACGTGTGAGGCTCCCAAAACTTCTCTCTGCGAATAACCAGATTCTAACCCCACTGCTGTCGGAAATAGACAGGGATCACAGAGTTGGTGGGGAACCAGGAAATTCCAGGCGGAGACGTTGAAATTCCATCTTCAGGGGGGAAAAAGCAGATGGACACTGGGCATCCTGGCCTTTTTACGGCCAAAACAGGACAATGAAAGCGGGGGTGTGAGATGTGTTTGGGGGCTATGTGGACACGCAGAGCCCTCCAGACACAGCCTCTTCCTTTCCCACCCGAGGCTCTATGTCATCTTCTTATCTCAGTGTGACATTAAGATTTTTTAAAAAAAAAAAAATCCACATTCTTCCAGGATTGACGCAACTCTTAGGGCAGCAGTGAGCAGAGTGGAGACTGTGACGTGTGTAGACATTGACTGACACATGACTCCCACGAGCCCTTAGGCAAGTTGCTGAATGCTGAGCCTTGATCTTGTCCTCTGGGGAATGGGAATAATGCCATTATCGGCTTCTTCAAAGGCGGGGGTGATGCATACACGTGCCTCGTACAGCACCCGCTGTAGCTGACTGTCACTCTGCTGGGGCATTTGATAAGGAAGTAGGTAATTTATTCTTATTTTTTCTTTTAGTGGGTCATTTATTTTGGAAAACACTGTGCTATTAGAAAGATAAGTGGCTGAAACAGCCAGACTCCTCCAAGGGGCCCACTCCTTCCCAAATAGTTCCCACCAGACTGGGGGACGCAGGAAAGGGGGCGGCCCCTCAGGTGAGCACCCCCATATTCCTGAAGGCCAAGGCCTTCGGGTCGTTTTCCTGGGCAGCTGAAACTCACACGCTGCTGCGAGTTTGCAAAAGCTTTGGGGACTTGGCGTCCTCTCTGATCGTGGATCACCTGGGATACTGCCAGGGTCCTTAAGAAGATGGCTGTCCTGACAGACAATGAGGGGCCCCCCTTCGCTGCCCCACGTCTTTGTTCCTTGTTAGGAAAACATCAAGATCGCCCCATTTCCTGTGCTGTTTCCACGTCCCTCCCCTGTCACCTTCCACTAGTAATCGGGAAAATTCTCCCAGCGGGTCAGCCCTGGACAGCCCGAATTCTGCTATGAGCTGAATTGTGCCTCCCCCAGTTCAGATGTCCTAGCTCCCCCAATTCAGATGTTGAAGTCCTAACCCCCAAATCTCAGGTGTCGGAGTCCTAACCCCAGTGCCTTAAAACGTGCCATTATTTGGAAATAGGGTCCCTGAGCTGTACCTCCCATTAAGAGGAGACCTCATGGAAGTGAAGTGGCCCCAATTCCCCAGCACCGGTCCTTATAAAAAGGGGACACTGAGACACAGGCAGACCGGCATGCAGCGGTGGAGGCAGCGATGGAGCTGAGGCTTCTGCAAGCCAAAGATCACCCCAAGATTGCCAACAAACGCCAGCAGTGAGGACAGAGGCGTGGAGCTGACCCCCCCTCACAGCCCAGAGGGGACCAACCCTGCTGACTCCTCAGTCTTGGACTTCTAGCCTCCAGGACTGTGAGGCAACACATTCATTTTTCTTCTTTTGAAATGTGTTTTTATTGATTTTAAAGAAGGAGAGAGAAAGATTGATCGGCTGCCTCCTGCACGCCCCACACTTGGGATTGAGCCCTCAACCCTGGCCAGGAATTGAACCTCGACCTCCTGGTTCCTAGGTCGATGCTAAACCACTGAGCCAAGCCGGTCGGGTGTGACAATACATTTTTGTTTACGTCACCCAGTGCACGGTACTTTGCTACAACGGCCCTAGCAAACGAAGACAAATGGCAGCCACATTTTTCTAAGTAAAGCCTCTCTCACCCACAACCGTGGCTCCCTCTGCCTGCCACCTAGGCACGCTCGGTCCCATCTGTGAACTCGGTCCAGAGTTTGCCTGGGAACTCCAGGCCAGGAAGCAGCTAGCTCCGGGCTGGGGGCTGGGTCGGGACTGGGAGACAGCACCCTCCAAGGTCACACCCCTCACCTCTGGCCTCCCGAATCAGATGGCATCACAGCCCCAGAGATGCTAACACAGATTGTCCATGTTCTGCAGCCAGATTCCCTTCCCTTATAAGGAAAAACTATGCCCCTGCAGCCTCACAGCCCGGAGTGGCTTCTGTGGAGCTAGGCGTGCAGATGGGAGACTGACGGTACAGACAGAAAAGAGGAAAGAAAATGTAAAAACCAAACATATTCTCTCTCTCTCTCTCTCTCTCTCTCTCTCTCACACACACACACACACACACACACACACACCTTTACACATTCTTCCCCACAGCATTGTGTCTCAGCATTGTGCCTCCTTTTATAGATGCCTATTCACAAGAATAGAGATATTGGCTCTGTCCCCTGCGGTAATGATGATGAATGGGCCAAGGTCAGAGCTCCGTCAGCCACAGAGACAGCTCCCTCTGGCACCTGCAGATAGTGAGTCGCCTGGCAGACCAGCTGCCTGCGCTTCCACGGGCCTCACAGTGTCGCTGAAATGGCCCTTATCTCACGAGAACACTGTGTACTGTGTCTTTCTGCTGCAGAAAGAAACCCACGAATGATTGTTATGCCTTGAATTTTTCTTTTAAAGTCTCAGGCGTGATTTTGTGGGGGAAGAAGAATTTACTAAAGAATGGGGACCAGGTGGAAATAAAATCGTCAGTGTGCATGCAACCATTTTCTTCTGGGTCCTAGAAAACAAAACACAGCCTTCGGGGAAATGTGCTCAATGAAAAATTGCTCCTACTGTAACTCCCTTCCGAACAGGACTAACAGGTTTTTTGTTTGTTTGTTTGTTTTTTTTAATTCTAACATTTACTGAGAATCTACTATGGGAAATGCACTATGCCAGGTGATAGAAATACCAGCATAAATAAGACATAATCCATGACTTTTCTAAGCAATATGAAATCTACAAATAGTACCCAAAGGGGAAATGTGTGCTAAATTTCCCAAATGTTCCCTTTTTGAGAACTGTATTCCTATAGTAAAGACAGAAAAAGTAGAATTATATTGTACCCCCAAATATTCCATTTTACAGCATCCCATCTGTTTTCAACCATCCTATATAATAGAACCCTAATATGCAAATCAACCGAATTGCTGAACAACCAGTCACTATGATGTGCACTGACGCTCAATGCAGGAGCTGCCCCCTGGTGGTCAGTGTGCTTCCACAGGGGGAGCACCGCTCAGCCAGAAGCTGGGCTCACAGCTGGCAAGCGCAGCAGCTGTGGTGGGAGCCTCTCCTGCCTCTGCAGCAGCGCTAAGGGAGCGGGCCTAAGCCGTCAGTTGGACATCCCCCTTCGGGCCCCCAGAATGCAAAAGGGCACAGACCAGGCTGAGGGCCCCCCTGCCAACTGAGTGCATGATGTTTGAGCACTGGGCCTCTAGTCCTATATAATAAAAGGCTAATAGACCGAACAGTGGAATGACAGATGGAACAACTGGTCACTATGATGTGCATTGCTTAATGCTGGAGATGCCCCCAGCCCACAGGCCCCAAGCCAGCCAAGGCAGGTGCCAGTGAGCTACCTCCCCCCAATCGCCCTGCTGGTCACCCCAAAGATTGGCCCCGATTGCCGGCCAGGCCTAGGGACCCTACCCATGCACAGAGTTCATGCACCGGGCCTCTAGTTGCTATATAAACGTCATTTGGGTGGAAGTACAGCTATTAAATGACCTGGCCCAACAGACAAGTGTATATCACTTTTGTCAACATGTCTGGTGAGTGTTTCTCAGTGGGAAGAAGGTGGGCAGCTGCCCTGTAGCACTCACCAACAAGCAGGTAGCAGGAACTCGAAGCCAGCTGGGCCCTGTGGGCACAAAGATAAATACGAGAGGGGATTGCTGTCCCCAGGAAGCTCCCAGACCAGTAGAAAGGACTAACCCCGTAGCATGCAACAGTGACCCATTCATATGGAAGAAGAGAGAAGGCGTTCATGGTCACGAGATAGACTACATGTTCTCATTAAATATTTAAGGAAGAATGATGTATCCTGGGTACTGCCCTGACACAGCTTAAGAAAAACAGGCAGAAAATGAAGCCAAACTACTTGGAGGTGATTTTTAAAGTGTAGTATTGGGGAGGGTGTGAGGAGGGCCATGGTCGTGATGAAATCGTAAGAACCATCCCCTGGTATTTAACAGGTGTTACTCACAAGGTGGTAAGTGTCAGGGTTGGCAGAAAGGACGCTGGGGCCGGCCAGCCTGGTTTCAAATTCAGACTCCATAACCTCCCCACTCTGTGCCTCAGTTTCCTTATCTCTGAGGTGAGGATAGTAACATACCTCTTCAGAGGGTTATGAGGAGGAATGAATAAACCAGTGTAGGGGAAAACTCTTACAATAGTGCCTGATACAAAACACATGCTTCTAAGAGTCAGTGACATTGAATACATTAAAGGCCCTATTCAATCTATGTAACACATACCTCAAGTCTTTACCTACATGGAATACTACATATATAAAACCAAGATAAGAATCTCAAATATAGTTTCTCCCTTCATAAGACGTTCCATGTTGCATGTTGGCATTTTCTCTGTGACAATGAGCTACACTGGGTTTGCCAATAACTCCTGAATACTCCCAGTTGGTCTATAGAGTTAATGCATCACAAACAAAAAATCCCACCAGGCAATTTTGGGAGCAATAACAAAGCTTATTTTAAAATATATATGGAAAGATTTAAAAAGTGAAATAGTCAAAGTCACCTTTGACAAAGCAAATTTGGATGATTCACATGAACTGATTTCAAGACTTACTATGTAACACACACACACACACACACACACACACACAGCTTTTTGTTTTTGTTTGTGCTTAATTTTACTTAGGTTGCTCCTCTTTGTTGTTGTTGTTGTTGTTAACCCAAGGATAGTTTTCCATTGATTTTTAGAGATTGGAAAGGAGGGGGAGAGACAGAAACATCGATGTGAGAGAAACACATCGATTTGGTTACCTCCAACACGTGCACAATTTATTTCCACCCATTTTCTGATGCCAACTCACAGACAAATTATAAAGCTCGTGTTGAAGAATCACACCACCTGTAGCTTAAAATCTGTAACACAGATGCAATGGGATATTTAAGTACTTTGCCCCCAAAAGCAACCAGGTATTAGAAGCTATGCTCCCCCCTACTTCAGTCATTAATGTAGATATCATCTCCAAATACCTGTCTCCCAAGCAAAATGAAAAGAATGCTGTTTGTCTCCTGATGGAGAAAGATGTAGTGGCTTGAAATCCCTGGGGGATAAAAGAATTGTTAGTGCAAAGTATCCCTTTAAGCAAACTAAGAGTAAAAGCAGACTTGGAGATGCTGTCACTAAGTTAATGGAAATGGGATGGGGCTATGCAAGCGAGACCAGGTACCCAGCCCTTGGTTCCAGCCTCAAGGGTGGAGTCAGGTATACCGTGAGTTTCATAAACATAGCAACGTTTGGTCAAATACTATGAATTCACACTCCTTAAGTAATGACAAAGTACTAGGAGAGCTATTGTTTCACTCTCAATTTTAGGAGAGACCCAACCAACCAGAGCAAGAGAGGACGGGCTCTTGTAATCTCATGATCTGAATTTTCTGATGGGTTAGGGCTTGAGCACAAACGTTTCATCCGTGAAATTTCCACAGTGTATGATGCCACCTGTCTCACTGGGCGCAGGAGCATCCTGCTACCAACAACACACCTGAGATGCTGGCAAACACCGTGTTCTCTGCCTAGCACGGTGCCGTCAAGACTTTTTTAGGATTTCCCGTTTTAACGGATGTGGAAGCTGAGGCACAAGGTTAATGAATGGACTGAATACAATCCCAGAGGACTCAGATCCTTCCATCACTTCCTTACACATTACTCTGAGCTTGAATGGTGCTAGGATTCTCCTAGGTGGCGAAGGTATGAGGCCGGGCAGGATGCCATTTTGATTCTGGGTCTGGAATTCTGGATACACTTCTGGCATTGGACTCCTTCCCTGTCACTCGTCTCCAAGTCTCAGAAGTAGGCGCATAGGGGTACTAACTACGAGTACCAGGCCATCCCGTGTCTTTTCATGGTTTCTTAAAATGCAGTCGCTGCCCCGTTGCTGTACTTGTGGTGAAAACCCAGTGCAGGGCAAACGAACGACAGTGTTCACATCCTAATCATTACCTGGCAGCATCAAAACATGACCAGCCTCCTGAAAGCAATAATCTTACTGGGGAAGCTGAGGGTCTCCCCAAAATTCCAGACTGCTTCAATGGACCCCTCATTGAACACTCCCACCACACACAAGACTGATCCTTCTTCTTTTTTACAAATGTCCTCTTTTCATAGACTTTGTAATGGCAAAAAATGACCTCCGGGTCAAAAGAATTCTTTCTTATTATTGACCACGGGAGTCAAAGGGCTTGGCTTTTAATTCAGTGCCCTTTTAACAGTGGGTGCCTGCGGAGACCCAGTCACCTCGCTGTCACTGGATCTTAATGGCATTTTCACTCCAAGGCCGGCCACCTGCTCTTAGAGCCATCTCCTCCTTTCTTGGGGCATCACGTCACACAGCCATTTCTTAAAAATAAGCATCCCTACTCTACTGTGAAAATGGAAATAATAATAAAAAACATTGAAAGAGGACAGAAAGACTTCATGCCTGCGCTCACTTCCGGTGATGAAAACCGCTACAGAAAAATGCAGTGTGCCCGTAGGCAGGTGTATAAAACACTGGCCACTTCAGCAATAAGACATCTCTATCAATGAGTGGGTTTATTATTGACATAACGGGGCATAACAGTGGACAGCATTTATTCATTTCCCCCCGAAAGACCTCCCGGGGAAAGTGTGTTTACATACATCAGGCACTGAGCATGCTCGGTGCTGTTCTGCCGTTCACAGGGCGGGTCGTGGGAAAACAAGAGGTCCTTTTGCAGACTTCCCACGGGAATCGGCACTACATGGTACATGGCCGGGCCAAAGACACAGCTAAGAGATGGAACTGCTGGATGCATGAAAACAGCCGGGAGCAGAAAAGGTGCCGGTTAGCCAAGAAGAGCCAACCACTGCACCTCTCCCGGGTGCCCGCAAGCCTGGGGCCGGAAACAAGCTCTGGCAGCAAACTCGGAATGACAGTCTATTTCCTGTGGTTTATTAGGTTTGGGCCCCGCAGACAAGACTGCCAGGAAAGCAGCTGTACGCTGAGTGGTCTGGACATTGATTCAGCTGGACATGAACACAGGCCAGCTCATTTAGATGCCCGGGTCTCTGCTCCGCTGTGGGGCAGGCCGGGCTTGGTGGAGGCCACCCATAAAAGGGGGGTGAGGGACCCCTGGACTGTGATGGATTCCCTGAGTCATCAGGACCCTCAGGGGCTTACGGCCCTCAACAGAAGATGCACTGTTAGCCTCAGCACCAGCACTGGGGCCTCCACAGCACCCCACTGCCCGGGCCTCCCCCCCACCCCGCTGCCCGTGCGTCATAACCACAGGAGGGGAGCTGGGCTCACCTTCTCAGTGGCCACACTTGTGGACCACACACGCAATCATTCATGTAAACCAGGGCACTGCATGTAGTGACAAACACGTACTTCATAAATATCAGGGGGCGAGAGTATCTCCAACAGTTGAACACAACAGAGCAAATAACGGAGCCTAACCCTACGTTTAACACAAAAGCATAGAAAAGAAAGACTGCGATTATCACCTACGAGATAAGATTTAATAAACACAGTAAAACACAGGGTCATGGAGGGAGGAACTTGCAAAAAGGATAGAATTATTTCACAGTGAGGTTTAAGTACTTGTAACAATCTTCTGTTTGTTTGTTTGTTTGTTTTGTAGGAAAACAACCACCGATGTCCATTTTTTTTCACGTTTCCCCAATAATTTCTTCCCTCCTACCATTTCCTCTAGAGTAAGACGTTAATGTGATCAAACACACCCTATCGACTGACAATCACCTTTTGCTCCCCTGTTAGCAATGGAAATGTCCTTTAACACGTATCTGTGCAGCTCGGAACCAGGAGGACACACTCAGTTGCGTGTCACTGATAACAACATGAGAAGTAGCACGTGGCATTTCCCCAGCCCACACGCACTGGCAGAGGTGTGGTAAGCACACTGGATCCCCCATGGGGTCACCAGCTACATCCGCATTACATTCTTGGATGAAGCCTGGCACTGAAATTTCCTTTTCCACCTATGGGTTAAAAAAAATTAAAATTAAAAAGCCACAGGAGCAACCCTGATGGAGAAGTCTTGGAGAAAGTGTGTAGTCTCAGCTAACCCCACGGTCGGCGAACCTTCCGGTGAGGTTCAGGTTAAAAAAGAAAACTGTTGAGCCACCGGGCTCAATCTAAAATAGTCCTTGACTTTGTCAGTTTGTTAAATGTCAGAGCTCTTCACATTGTTGAAAAAAAAAAAAGTAGCGTCTCTAATTACTTAAAGGTCAAGTTCTCCACCATAAAAGAGTTCCCCCTTGGTGTGTTAAACTTGACCACCTGCTGACATCCTCCTCCTTGGCACAAACCTCCAGACCACGCCTCCTTCCTTTGTAATGGTAATCAGTTCCTTTTTTCCTTAAATAGAACACAGAACACCTCCTCTGGACACTGGACAAGTAAAAAAAAAAAAAAAAATAGGTCTCCAGATGGCTTTCTGGCCATGCTGGGGGCACAAGCCCCCTTTCCTACCCCCGAGGGGGCGAGGCTATGGCATTGCCGCGCCACCAAAACCAATCTCATAGCTGCGCCCAGGTCTCCGTGTAAAGAAGGCCTTCCGCCTCCGTGCCCCACCGTCCACGCGCCCCCTACTCTTGGTCCTGGCCCCCCAGCACCATCCACTTATGTCACGAATATTGGGAACGAGGGGGCAGTGCCCAATCGGCCTCCTCTCTGGCCAGGTGCACAAAAGGAGACGGTCTGATGGAATGAGATCTTCCCCTGTGAGGTGGGCTGAAGGCTCCTCCAGGCCAACGAGACGGTGTCCACACCCCGGAGGCCCCGGATCTAGTCGGCAAACCGCTGCAGGAGATGGTCCTCCCGCCGGAGGCTGCCCCCGCCGCCGCCGCCGCCGCCGCCCGCGCTGTCCATGAAGCGGTCGCAGGGGAACTCCATGAGGTCGGCCTCGCTGAGCGCGCACACGGCGGTGCGCGGCGGCGGCCGGTGCGCCTGGAAGCCCGAGAAGTCGGCGGACACGCCGGTGCCCATGGAGCGCAGCGGCCGCCGCGTGGAGTACATGTGGCGCACGTGCACCGGGGCGCCCCCCTTCCTCCGCGCGCGCAGCTTCCGGCGCAGCCAGCGCGCCGCCCAGGCGGCCAAGGCCAGCAGCACGAGCAGCGCGTTGACGGCCAGCAGGGCCAGGGTCAGCAGCTGGTAGTCCACGCCGCCCCGGCGCCCGGGCTCCGGCAGCGTGACCAGCCCGGCGCAGTGGTCCCGGGGCGCCACCGGGCACACGCGGCCGCCCAGCACGCCCTCCACGCACACCAGGTAGGGCGTGTCCCCGCGCAGCTCGCGCAGCGTGGCCGAGTCGCTGCGCTCGGGCAGGTAGACGAAGCGGTGGAACTTGGGCTGCTGGCCGAAGCGGTCGAAGAGCAGGCGGAAGCGCGCGCCCCCCGGCGGCCGGGGGCTGCGGTGCTCGCGGACCGCCCAGCGCACCGCCGCGCTGTCGGCGCCCACCGCCTCCACCGTCAGGTTGCACAGGAAGAACTTGTTGAAGTCGCACGGGTCCGACACCAGCGGCGGCAGGTCCGCCTGGGCGGCGCCCTCGCCCTCGGGCGGCGGCGGCGGGAGGAGGCGCTGCTGCGCGGCCCGCAGCCAGAGGTCGCCGGCGGGCGGCGGCGCGGAGGCGGCGGAGGCGGTCAGGGTGGGCTCCGCGCGGGCTGGGTCGGCCGGCGACGGGCGCCCCCCGCTGGGCTTCTCCTGAAGGTCCCCGGGGGGTGGCGCCGGGCCCGCCGCCGCGGAGGCAGAGGGGCCCAGCTGCTGGAGGCCCGCACCCCCCAGGCTCAGCCTCAGGGCGCTGCGGTTGCCCAGGGGCTCCCCATCCCCGGGCGCCCCGGGCGGGAGCCTCTCCCGCGGCTGCGGCTGCAGCTGCTGTTGCGGCGGCGGCTCCTCCGCGAGGCCACCGGCAGGGGGCGCCATCTCCTCCCCCCTCGTGGCCGTGGGGAAGGGCCGCCGCTTGGCATCGCCGCCGGTGCCGGTCGGGGAAACGGAGGGAGACGGGTCAGCGCAGGACCCGTTGTGCAGCTGCTGGTCGTCCAGGTAATCCAGGTACTTGCCCCGCAGGGCCGGGGGGTGGCGGCACTGCACGAAGACGGTGAGGAGCCGGCCTTGCGAGTGCCAGGTGCCCATCCAGCGCTTGAGGCCCCGCAGCCGGCAGTCGCAGGTCCAGCCGTTGCCGTCCAGGTCCAGCCGGTAGAGGGCCGGGCTGGCGGCGAAGATGTCCCCGGCCAGGGCGCTGAGCGCGTTGTCTCGGAGGCTGAGCTCGCGCAGGCGGCCCAGGCGGGCGAAGGCGGCGGGGTGCAGGGCGGACAGCCCGTTGCCGCTCAGGTCCAGCGCCTCCAGGCTGCGCAGGGGTTCCAGCAGCGCCGCGGGCAGCTGGCTCAGCCGGTTGCCGTCCAGGCGCAGCTCCCGCAGGGCCTCCAAGCCCCAAAAGGCCTCCGGGGCGAGGCTGGCGAGCTGGTTGCCCCGGAGGGAGAGCAGGCCGAGGCGGGGCAGGTGCTGGAAGACGCGGGGCCCCAGGTGCTGCAGGCCGTTGGCCGAGAGGATGAGGGTGGAGAGGGAGCGCAGCGGGGCGAAGGTGGCCGCGTGGCGCAGCGAGGGCTGCAGCTCGTTGGCGGAGAGGTTGAGGAAGCGCAGCTTGCCCAGCTGGGCGAAGGCGTTCTTGCCCAGGAAGCGGATCCGGTTGGACTCCAGGTGGAGGTAGAGCAGGTTGCCCAAGGGGGCGAAGGCGGCATCCGGCAGCGCCCCCAGGGCGTTCCCGTCCAGGCGCAGCTTGACCAGGCTCTCCAGGCCCTCGAAGGAGCCGCGGCTCAGGCGGCCGATCTCGTTCCCGTTGGCGTAGAGGATGCGCAGCTTGCGCAGCGGGGCCAGCGTGCCCGGGGCGAGCGCCTGCAGGAGGTTGTTGCCCAGGTACAGCTCCTCCAGCCGCAGGAGCTTCTCGAAGGTCTTGGGGTGCAGAGAGCGGATCTGGTTGTACTGCAGGTCCAGCCGCCTGAGCTGGCCCAGGCGGTGGAAGTCGAAGGCCGTGACGTTGGTTATGAAGTTGCCGCCGAGGCTGTAGGTGAGCACGTCCTGCGGGCTCGGCAGCGAGCTGGCCTTGGGCACGGCGCGGAGCCCCCGGTTGGTGCACAGGAGGTGCTGGGGGTGCTGGCAGTCGCAGCGCTCGGGGCACACGGGCTGGGCCCAGGGCGGGAGCGCCAGGCAGCCGCACACCACGAGCAGGAAGCGCACGGCGCGGGCCGCCTCCATCGCCGCCCGCCCCGCGCGCAGCCGCCGCCGCCGGCTCGTCGTCCTCTTGGCCCGCCGGCTCCGTGTCTCCTCCGCATTCCCCTCGGCCCGGCCAGAGTCGCCGACTGGCCTCTGCAGGGACTCGGCGGCGCGGCCCGGCCCCTCCTCCGCCCTTTGTCCGGCGCCTGGCCCGGCCTCTGCGGGCTCGCTCCGTCCAGCCGAGTCAGGCGGCGGCGGCGCGGGGCGCCCCGCGAGCGGCGGGCGCTACTTGTTGCATCTGTGCAGCTTGTTGCATCTCCGGGTGCGCGTCGCGGGGCGGAGGGGGAAGCAGCACGGAGCTTTTTGTTTGCAGTCCGCGTCCGGAGAGCTGGATTCCCTGGCACGGATTCTCCCCGCCGCCGAGTGGATTCCCCAGCTGCAGGCGGGCGGGCGGGCGGGAGGCCTTCCAAGAGCTGCTGGGGCGCGGCTTGGCTGCTGCGTCCCGGCGGGCAGCTCGGCCCCCGCAGCCCGCGCCTCCCCTCTCTCTCTTTCTCTCTCTCCCTCTTCCCCTCTCTCTCTCTGGGTCCCCGGACCCGGAGCGAGGCCTCCTTGGAACAGCCGGGGGAGGAGCCGGGGGCGCAGGCTGCGTCCGGAAGGGACCCAAGCCGGCGAGTGGCGCACCAGCCGGGCGGAAACTCCTTCTTCCCACCCGCTGCCCCCGGGGATGCGGGCGGGGGAGGGGAGACGGCGGCGGGGGGAGGACGGACCCCGGCGGGGGAGGGGGAGCCGGCGGGGAGGACGGACCCCGGCGGGGGGAGGGGGCGACGCTAAGTGGCTCCGCGTCTGGCCAGCCCGAGCCCCGGAGCCGAGTGAGAAAAGGAGGGATTAAAAACAGCTGTACCGGGCGGACACGCCGGGCCGGGGGCGGGGGTGGATTACCGGTCGGTGGAGCAAACGGGATTTGCAGACAAGAGCCCTTTTTATTTGAGACGAGGACACCAGTCGCTTCTGAACAGTGGGAGCGCGGCTTGGTTTCCTTGTTTTTGAGTCACTTGCCCTTCCAGGTGTCGCCCCGTGGCGCGCAGCCCGCCAGCACTCTGCAGAGCTTTGGGGAGCATGGGGTCGTCTGCGAAGAGCTGCGGGCAGGCCCTGCGGGGAGCGGCCGGGGCGCCCATCTGACCGCTGCCTGTTGGGGTTTGGGGCGTCGCGCTGCTGGCAGCCGAGGAGAGGCACCGCCCCCTTTAGGGATCCGAACTAAAGGTCCCGCTGTAGGCAGGAGCTGGAGACAGCTCAGAACTGGTTCTACCTCCAGGAAAGGGTCTCCTGTCTGATTTTGGCGATTTGGTCCCATTTGTTTTCCTCCCTAGGGGAGTCTTTGCACGTGTGCATGTATACTAGTATCATAACCTTCCCGGGCACGAATAACCATATTTATACCTTCCCAGGCCCCTGGGTAACTAACTAGCGGCTACCTTGGGGGGGGGGGGGTGTCCCCTCTGCAGATACCTGGTCTTGCACCGATCCAAGTCCCAGTTCTCAGGCCTGGCTTGGCTGGGGAAGCCTCATCACTTGTTATGGGTGGAGAGGGGAGCATTTATCCCAGGCTCCTAGGAGGCAGCCCCCGCTGAGAATGAGAATGGGCCGGGGAGAGCTGTTAATGACTGTGTGTTCATGCAAATCACCTTGCCACAGATAAAGGCCCCCATCTCCCCTCCACCCCAAAGTGTTCAGAGAACTCATTTTAGGGACAGACTCTGGGCAATTAAAGGAAAGAAGCAGATCTCCCGCTCAACAGGCTGACCATCTAGTAGTGGGAAGGGCAAGGCTTGGCAAGGCTCAATGATAACATAGAGCCACCTAGGAGAAAGCTGCCGGGGTGCAGATAGGTTTTGGTAACCCCAGTGCTTGGCCATTATTAATCCCCTCATTTACCGATTCCTAGGCAAGGGATAGCGACAAGTTCTGAATGTGAGCAAAGACGACAGGGATCCCCGGCTGTGTGGCCAGGGACTGGCTCCAGGGAGCTGGGGATGCAGCACTGAAGGTAAGCCATGAAGTGACCCTTCAGGACACAGGGAATGAGCACAGCTGGTTTGCTTGGGATTGGCTTGGTTCAGCTAGAGCCGTGGTCTGCAAACTGCGGCTCTTTGGCCCCTTGAGTGTGGCTTTCCCACAAAATACTATGGCCTGGGCAAGTCTGTTTTGAAGAAGTGGCATTAGAAGAAGTTTAAGTTTAAAAAAATTTGGCTCTCAAAAGAAATTTTAACCGAAACTGGTTTGGCTCAGTGGATAGAGCATCGGCCTGCGGACTGAAAGGTCCCCAGTTCGATTCCAGTCAAGGGCATGTACCTTAGTTGCGGGCACATCCCAAGGGGGTGTGCAAGAGGCAGCTGATCGACGATTCTCTCATCGATGTTTCTAACTCTCTATCCCTCTCTCTTCCTCTCTGTAAAAAAATCAATAAAATATATTTATTAAAAAAAAGAAATTTCAATCGTTGTGCTGTTGATATTTGGCTCTGTTAACTAATGAGTTTGCCGACCACTGAGCGAAGGGATGGACTTGGAGGACCAGGGGTCTGTCGTTACGATGAGAGATGAAGGTCCCCAGGTAGTTTGGCTTGTCAGTTCTCGTTGTGAGACTCTTCTGAAGCCCGCGCGGTTCTTGACTCCCATCCTCTTCATGGAGGTGTGGCTGCCGCAGGGGGTGAGGCCCAGGCTGGCACAGCTGTCCTGACCTGGGCCTCCGAAGCTGGCGGGGGGACCTTCTCCATTTACCCCCGTGTTCCAGAGGAAAGAAACTGCTGCTGGCTTTCAAAGTGAATCACTGGAATTTTCTGGGATGGAACTGTGGCAGCATCTGCTGTGAGGCCACGGCCTCAGGACACACAAAGAGCTTTCTGAGCAGGAAAGAGGGTGGAGGCTGAGAGAGGTGTAACGGGGAAGAGGGAGGAGCGTAAATGAGACCCTACCCCTACCCCTTTGAAAAAGCCTCTTCTGACTCTTCATGGAAAACTTGCAGAGAGAGTAAGGGCAGCAGGCATTCTAACCCCACCCCCACCACCGACCCGGGGCCACCATCACTCACCCTCCCCCACCCCCCACTGGTGGGTGTCTTTTCTTTCTAGATTCTTCTACGTAAGATTTAAAAAGTCTCAGACCCCAGCAGACATTGAGTATCTTTTAGTGTCGTGGCTGTCTTTGCTAATATTCTCCCAGCAGTCCTGGGGTTGCGGGTAGAAATGACCTACAGAGTCATGTCAGGACGATTACTTTTCCAACACATTCCAGTTCCTTGAAGTAATCCATCTGCGGCATAGACAGAGCGTGCCACCTTTTCAGCAAGTACAAACAGTTTCCGATAGGTATTCCTCGCACCCTCAACCCAATTTCAGCAAGAGTAAGATTTTGAGATCTATAGATAAAATGGTGATATGTATGCGCACATAAAGTTGGTTTTTTCCTGAAAAAGTGTGACTGCTGTCTTTTTTAAAAAAATGCTTCCCTTCTAAAGGCATACTTTACAAATGAATGACATTTAACCACCTCCGAGTACATATACATGGTGTTCACGTGTGCCCCTGCTGGTCTCCACGTCTGTAATGCGACACAGGTGTCTGATTTATTTCCACCTCTCTCTTCCAAGAGGTAAAGTGGTCTTTTGCTTGAACCTGGCAGTACTCAGATTCCCTGGTAGGAAAGAGCAAAAACTCCAAACTGCGTTGGCTTGGAATCCTCGTGGCTGCTGGTGCGCAGGCGAGAGGCACGCGGTGGGGATGCAGCCTGTGCCAAGCGCCGGGACGCGCCGTGGGGAGGCTGTGGTTGTAGACACGGCGCCCGTGCCAGACCTCAGGGCGCACAGCTTAGCGGGGAGGCGGACGCCCAAGACGCAGCTGCAGGTGGCCAGGCTGTGGGGGGGCTGTGGGAGCCTTGGGGACATGAACTTGGCCTGAGAGCCGGAGGGAGGCTTTGGGGACAGGAAGTGCTGAGTGTTACCTAGGTGCAGGTGAGCGGGGCTCTCTGAGGGGAAGCCTGGGGCAAGTGCAGGAGAGGGATTTAGGAACAGTCAAAACTTGTGTCTGAAACTTTGTTGGTGAGATATGTTTTTTGACCTTTGTGCTTTTTGACGGTATCACACAATCTTAGCTCACACAGTGACTTCCCAATTAATGTTCCCTGTCCCCTTTAAAGGTTTCAGCAAGCAGCTGACCTCATAGTACTTGTACCATAAGCAGTATCTCTGCCTACATAAACTAGGTGCTCAACGAAGAAAATGTTCTCTCTCTAGTTCTTGCCGTCTAGCACAGCCGTGGGCAAACTACAGCCCGCGGGCCGTATCCGGCCCGTTCGGCTGTTCTATCCAGCCCGTGGAGCCGAAAGAGCGGAGGGTTCTCTTGCTCTCCCCTCCGCTCCTTCACCAGCAGCCCAAGATGAGAGTGCCAGCACGGTCAGGCTGCTTTTGTTCCGGCCCTCCGGTCCAGTTTAAGAACTCATTGTGGCCCTCGAGTCAAAAAGTTTGCCCACCCCTGGTCTAGAACCTTGAAACCTGTGACAGTGGTTGGGCGGGACATGTATTCACTTCTGTAAAATGTACTGTGTATATTTTGTAGAGAACACACACACACACACACACACACACACACACACGCAGCACCACTCCTAGGATAGGGCAGCCCGGGTCCCTATCCTGAACCCTATGCTATGGGAGCCGTGTGCAGTCCTCACAGGCTGTGCTCCTCCCCGGAAGACCAGGATTTGGGGTTTCCAAAGAGATGTGCTCACCCAAAGCCCACACCCTCCCCCCCTCTTGCTCAGGGTTCCTGCTGAACCCAAAATGTGGGGACCCTAGAATTCCTGACTCAACTGCCTCAGTCTGCGCAGGCCTTTCCCCATCTGTTCCCCCCGGGGCTGGTCATGACAGGAGTGGCTTCACCCTTGGGGCCAAGAGAAGGCCAAAGGGCGGCTGTGCAAAAGGTTCTGGAGGCACGAGCTCGGGTTTCCGCCGGCAACGCTGGAGTCAGGGCTGGGAGGGGGTGTCTCAGGTCAGGGGCCTTCTCTCACCCCCAGCTCCCCGAGTATTGGAGACAGCCCTGCGCCTACATAGCATTCTAAGGAGGAGAAAGCACACGGACTTGTATTTAGAGAGAACAGGGGGAAATTATAGGAGTCCCAAGGAAAACATTTTTTAAAATGTTGAATTCCGCTTTATGATAACACAGCCTACACCCGATTTTCTATAAAAAGCAACACTGTTTAGTAAAAGCAAGAACGCAGTTGTCTCCATTTAAATGCCTCTTGTACGTAATGTGTTTATGGATGGGCCCAGGCCGGGTCAGGCCGGGTCGGGTTCCAGGAGTTAAGGATTAATTACTTGTAAGTGTATAATTTGCATAATCACAAGTAGACATGGAGGAAAGAATGCTGTTCGTCAGAGAAGCCGGAGCCTTGTCATCTCGCTTTGGGAAGGCACTGCCCTTTCAGTCCCAGTTCCAGAGGTCAGAGCACCAGCAAGCCGGGGCTGGCTCCGTGGCGCACGCCCGTGGTGTCCGGGTTCCTGGCGTTCTTGCCCGGGCGAGGGAGCTCCGTGGACTTGCCGGGGATGTGCACTGCCTTCTGCCCAGGCCCTCTGGGCTTTCGCTGACCTGCAGCTGGAGAGGCAGGAAGGATTCCAGGCAGGTCTTCAGCGGCCCCTGGACCCGGCCTGAGTTGGCCCCAGCCGGTCTGGTGCAGGGCAGCTAGAGGGAGGAGAGCTGGCCAGCCCCACCGCGGAGAGGCGGGCCTGCCAAGCCCGCTGGGCAGCTGCCCGGAGCCCCCCCAGAGCTCAGAGCTAGCTCAGGGCAGCCTGCAGCCAGCATCTGTTTCCTCCCCCCGTGCGAGCCAGCCCCAGACAGGCAGTGAGCACCCTGCCCGCCACAGATGAAGTGGGACCTGAGAGACCCGTGGTCCTTTGGCTGTTATCAAACAGCGCCCACAACTCTGTCGGAACGGGCTTCGTCTCTGCCCTGGTCGGAGAGACAAGTTTCTCTGCCCTGGGGATTAGGAATGGGCAAAGGAAAAGCTCTGCTTTGCAGTCCATTCATGGATGCCCCATTTTCCCCCTGAAGGAAACACAGGGTGCGGATTCCCAGCCACGCGCCCATCTTATTAAATCAGCATCTTGGGGGACGAAGCCCCGGCACCTGCATCTAGAAACCCCCAGATGATTTTATGCACACCTAATTTTAATACCGATAGACAGTATTCCCAAAACACCTGCTCACCTTCATGACAGAAGAACATCAATAGTAACGATGGACACTCATGTAGAGCAGAGGTCCAAGCGCTCTGCATAAGCGAACGCACCACTTCCACTGCTACCTGGTGAGGTAGGAACCACTGTTACCCCCATTTTACCCTTGGGGCCAAAGGTAAAGAGGATGAAACTGAAGAGCTTATTAGAAACACAGGACCTCAGCCCCCCCCTCCCCCAAGTCCCCCAGGAGAACCTGATACAGAACCACAGAGTAGGGCCTAGAGGTCTTTTTTAGCACCTCCCCAGGCCCTATTTTCTCAGGTACTGTCACTGAGGGAAGAATCCTTAAGCATTTATTCAGACAGGCCATGTCCCCTGTGCCAGGAGCCCCGGGATAGGAAAAGGAGCGGCAGGCTGAGCTGGATGTTCCTAAAATGGGAATCTAGGAGGGTGGTGCCATCCCGGAGAGATGCGATGAGTACCATTTGCTGAAATAGCAATTATCTTTTGGGGGGAAAAAAATAATAAAGAATTAAAAACTCTGTGGAAGAATCAGCCCACATCTGCATGTTTAAAGCCATTGGCAAGGTGACTGCTCGCTGGATTTTATGTCCAAGGAAAATCCTTATCCATGAGTATGAAGATGCCTGATCATTTGAAACCAATATGTGTAACCAGATGGCGTATCCACAAGAACTACAGTGAATTGCAGGCGCGCCTGGCAGGCTAAAACAGGAAATGCAGTTGTTGACTGAGCATAATGGCTTAGGAAACAAGGCAAATCTGGTCACAGTATCCAGTTTGCCTTCGTGTAACTGAAATGTTATAGCAGTAATGCAATGACATCTCCCCTTAGAATAGAATTGAGTCAGTAGCCTAAGGAAATCCTTTGGGTATCAAAGTGTCTCTATTTTTCTAAATATTTTTTATTTTTTTTTTTTATTATTTTTTTTTTTTAATATATTTTATTGATTTTCTTTACAGAGAGGATGAGAGAGGGACAGAGAGTTAGAAACATCGATGAGAGAGAATCATCGATCAGCTGCCTCTTGCACACCCCCTACTGGGGATGTGCCCGCAACCAAGGTACATGCCCTTGACCGGAATCGAACCCGGGACCTTTCAGTCCGCAGGCCAATGCTCTATCCACTGAGCCAAAAAATATTGGTCATGTGTAGGAGCCAGACCTGTAATTGTATTTTATGGCACAACTTCCCACTATTCTTTTATTTGGGTTTCTTTATGCTACCGTAGTAACATTTATTTATCCTGTTACATCCCCATCCGGCCAGCAGGACAGCAGCGTGGCTTGTCCCATTTTTGCTGTACTCGGCAGCTGTTGTTGAATTGTCAGTTTTTATAGGGAGCTGGGAGAAAATGTTTAAAAATGTTAACAGTTGTCTTTACGTGGTGAGAACATGAATAATTATCTACACTCTACTTTTTGGCATTTTTCTAAAGGATATACAATTATTACGTATTTCTCTGAAATTAATTAAAAGCTTTATTTTTTTTTAAAAAATGCTTTCCTATCTACTATCTTGTTTGAACCTCAGCAGAAGTCTCATGAGGCAGTTGGGTGAGGATTAATCACATTTCCAATTTGGAGGAGAAGATGCTAAGGACTAGAGAAGTTAGCTTCTAACAGGGCTGGGCAAACTATGGCCCTTGGGCCAGATCCGGTGAGTAAAACTGTTTGAATTAAAAAAACAAAAAGACCATACCCTTTTATGTAATGATGTTTACTTTGAATTTATATTAGTTCACACACACACTCCATCCATGCTTTTGTTCAGGCCCTCCGGTCCAGTTTAAGAACCCATTTTGGCCCTCGAGTCAAAAAGTTTGCCCACCCCTGTAGAATGATCTGCCACTGTAATGATCGAGTATAGACCAAAATCTAAACAGTTGGCTCCTGACCCCAGGGGTTGATAGTTGGGCTTTGCTCCATCCCCTGTTGATACTCATCTATACGTACATCTAATGAGGCCAGTTCATGGTGACGTTCACAATATCAGCAGCTGGTGCAGTGAGAACAGGTTTGGCACTGCCCGGTCAGGGCGGAGGAGGCCGTGAACAACCAGCCCGGTGTGCCAGTGCCCACCAGCTGAGAGCGGGCTCGCCTGCACTGGATTTAACTTTTTGAATCGTCCCTCAGATGCCTCTCTCCTTTTTCCTAATGCCTACATCATTATGGACAGTTTGCTCAAGGCTCGGGCACCATCATCAGTAACCATGAGATACAACACACAAAGCCTTCCTGGGACCAAGTTTTCCCAAGTTGCAAACTTGCCCAGGACCTGTTTTCCTGGACAGAGGTGCCCCGTGGTTCCTCCAGCTACCAACAGAGCCTTAGTCAGAGGGCAAAGAGGACCAATCCGGACAAAACACGAGCTTCGCTTTTAATTTCTAGTTCAGAAACTGTCATCTCACCCATGTATGGAATGTAATGAACAACATAAACTGATGAACAAAAACAGATCCAGAGACAGAGAAACACCGATCAGCCCATCAAACCACAGAGGGAAGGTAGGGGAGGGTGGGGGTAAAGGGGAGAGACCAACCAAAGGACTTGTATGCGTGCATATGAACTTAACCAATGGACACAGACAACAGGGGGGTGAGGGCATGAGGGAGGGATGGGGGTCATGGGGGAATAAGGACACATATGTAACACCTTAATCAATAAAGAAATTTAAAAAGAAAAAAAAGAAATTGTCTCCACTCTTTTCAGGGGATACATCTGAAAGGAATTTAATTCTTTACAAAAAATCAATATTCTTCTCACAACTTGATCTCAGCTTATAATTAATAGTTTGAAAATATTTGTAGGGGGCACCTCTTTGGATGAGCTTTGGCTTTAAGGATTAGCCAACCCATCCTGTACATTTTTAATGGCATTATCAAAACCTGGATGTACACGTGTCAGCCACCCACCCCCACCTTGTCATCTCGCCCCCTGAGCTGAAGACGCCTCCTTCGTCTAATGCCCCCGTAGAGGGAGGCGATTTCACACCCGTGCCCTTGGAGACTGTGGCTCTGCCCTGGCAAGAAACAGTCTGTCAATCACAGCAATGGAAATACTCTCAGACAGTCCAGTAATTGACTGTATACAGTGTAAATGCCCTCAAAGTGCTTGCAGATTTAATCAAAAGCCCAAAAGTTTTTCACTTAAGGCCAGGAACCTGGCAGGAAAGGAAATTAGAGGAAGGAAGCCTTCATCCCCTTTTCAGAGTCTCTGTAATTTTCTATGAAGATTTGCACTTTGATTACGCTTAGCAGCGCCATATGCTGGAGTGGGATTCAAGATCAAAGGTTCCAGCCACAGCACTGGCTCCCGCTGTGGGCAGGAGCAGATATGTCTGTTGGTAGAGCGCTAGTGGATGGCTAAGGACACCCCCCCCAGCTCCCTTTGCATTCCATTTAATTTCCAAAATGCAGTTGATATGCCTCACATGCGAATGCTTTCAACTTTGTTTGTTGTTGTTGTTGGCTATTTTATTTTGTAGGTTGGAAAAAAGTGGTCATTACCTCTTAAAGATATTTGGAACTAAAGAATGAACCTCGGCCCAGATCTAAAGTCTAAGCCTCCTGAAGGATACTCCATGGAATCACCTTTCATTCCTCCCGGTCTTCTCATGGACACCCAGAAGCACACTGGGTTGTGTTGCACCCTCTGAGGGTAATGGGCATGTCAGGGGAGTCTCTGGAACAGTCTGCTGTGAGGGAGAGCCAGGAGGGGATGAGAGCCGAGAGTGAGCTTCTAGGCCAGGTCCGAACCCTCACTGCTCAGGGCAGCACCACCCACAGCTGCCTGACCCTGTGGTCCTTTGGGAACCTGGGGAGCTGGGGCAATGTCTGGGATCACCTTGTGTCACCTCCTGCCTTTGTAGGCTGACAGACAATGCTGCCTGTCACTGCTCAAGCCAATTAAGCAGAGACAAGTTGAATCATATATGAGCATTTATTCCAGTATTGCTGGCAGCACGGGAGAGCAGCAGGCTAGCCATAAAAAAGTAGCCTCCCATAAGCTGGCTGCTTATACAGCAAAGGGGCAGTTTACAGACATGCAAAAGAGCCATGGGTCTTCAGAGGGCTTAAGGATATGCAAGGGTTGGGTTTACATGGGAAAATAGCCAAATGGAGTGCCAACATCTACTGGCAAGCAGGCTGGAGATTTGCAAAGGCCCGCAGGTGTGCAAGAAAGGGCTGGAGATCTTCAAAGGGCTGGCGATTCCGATTCCTCTAACAAACCTCTGTGAACCTTCCCATGGAAATAGGCCGCTCCGCGTGGGGAGGAAGGGCTGCATCCAGAGGCCAGCTCTGGCCAGGTAGACCTGCCTCCTTTAAACAATTCACAGAGCATGGTTAATGTTTTTACAAGACTAGCTGGCTCCCCAACATTCTAGTTCTGCCCCCATGACCCTCTCTATGGAGATGTGACTGTCTCTGTATGTTTCTACATCATTTGCCACGTCCATTGAACACGCAGGTTTTAGGATTCAATGATAAAGCACCCTGCTTTGTAGTTCCCAGTAGTTTTTAGAATCCACTCCCTGGGAAATTTCTTCACCATCACCTGGACGGAAACTCAGGCTGTCCCCGAGTTCTCTGGTCACTCTTAACGGTGACAGGGGGAACTCTGATCACAAAACACACTCCAATTCCAATCATTAAAATGCAGGTAATAACCGAAGCGTGGCTTTGCAGCTAAGCCTCCTCCTGGTCTCCTAGGCAGGTGAGAAGCCTGCAGCGGGGGTGAGGTTGCGATCAGCTGCTGCTCTCTTTGCCCACTCAGTGAGTCTGCTCGTATTACCTCGTCATGCTGCCCACAGTGTCTGTCCCTCCAGGATGGGGATCTGGGGAGACAAAGTAGTAAGAGACATGGGAAGGTCTTTCCTGATTGATACTGTTGTGGTCAGCCTCCTCCGGACCTGGCAGATGTTTCAAGCTACGTCTCTCATTCGAGAGTTCTTAAGGGACCCACGGATGAAAGAAAGGACACCTTCATTGAAATCGGCTTCTTGATTCCAGCGGATGAGGGGCTCCTGTAGGGGCAGAGCCGAGTGGCCGCCCTTCACAGCCGGGAGGAGCACGGTGGATGCCGTGACTGTGATGGGAAGAGTGCCTGGAGCAGCAAGCAGAATATTTTAGCACGTGGGATCTTGGCTGTTGGCCAGCGGCTCATGGTGGCCCTGGCTCCAAAATAGATGGGCAGTCTACTAAGAATCACTTGCTCTATGTAATTGAAAATCCCTAGGTCTAGTGAACAGAAACCTTTGTTCATGGATGGTGATAGCTAGCCTGTCACCCAAGTCTCAGATCTGAATCAGTTCAAAGACATGGAAATCCTCAGATCAGATCCTCAAACCGTGTCCAGGGAGTAAGGAACAGCAGCATCACCAGAGGAGAATTTGTTAGAAATGCAAATTTTCAGGCCCTCCCCCAGCTCTACGGGGCACAGACACTCTTAGTTCTAGCAAGCACCTCAGCCGAATCAATGTATGCTAAGCTTTGAGACCACCAACCTTAGATGAAAGGACCCTACAACATTTGCTGGCATACAACAGTGTCTGGCATAAATCTTCCTTTAAGTATTCCCCAAAAGATCTGCAGCCAGTCACCAGAGTGTCTGTGCGCAGAGGACAGGGGGGTCTAGATCTTTTGGAGATTATGGACATTGATTCTGAGCCCTTGTCCAAATTCCCTTGGACCACCTGAATGGGGGAAGGGTGTCATTAGTGGAAATCAGGTGATAAGTGAAAGTTGGCTCCTTGGCTGTCTCACGGGGTCCAATAACACGGTGTGTTATTTTCCCATTCTTGAATGGAGTTGTCATAGGTCATCCTCTGCAACTAGAAGAACCCCCTTATTGATTCCCTAACCCCCGTAGTAGCTGTATTATGGTAGACAGGGCCACACAGTAACTTCCTGAATCTCCTCTTCCTGTGGGAGAACAAACTGAGAGTAATACCATAGCCCCGGGGGAATTGCAGAGATTCTCATTTCCATCTAACTCTTGCAGAATTCAGGGGTTATTCTACCAGGTCTGCGTCTGTTCATCTGTTTGGCACGTGCAGAGGGAAGACAGTTACTGGTGAATGACTGCAGAGCTTTATAAAATTATTCAGGTATTGGACCAGATGTAGTCTCTTTAGAGGATGACACAACAGAGCCCCAGGCACTTTGTATGCAACTATTGATCTGGCAGATGCTTCCCCCCCCCCCCCCCCCCAATACCAAATTAGGAAAGATTGCCAGATGTAGTTTTCTTTCAACTAGAAGGATTGCAAAACACAGTCACTGTCTTAACGTCAGGCCTGTGTTGACTTTTCTGCTCTCTGACAAGGTCTTGATCATCTTGACATTCTTCAGAACATCGTGCTGGTATGCCATGTTATTAACATGGTGCAAAGGGAATGGCCTAGATGCCTAATAAGACATATGTATGCCAGAGGGTGGGAGAGAAACCCCAAGAAAAATCAAAGGCCACCTACCTCAATAAATATTCTAGGGGTCCAGTAGTCTGGGAAAATATTGGCATTTCCTTTTGAAAGGGAAAGGAAATTGGCTCTGCTTGGTCCCACCTCCCCCTAAGCGTGAGCTACAGTGTTTTGACGATCTCTTGATTTGGGGGATAACATAGACTCTATTGAGTATATTCTCCAGAGCATTGTTTTTGAGTCATCCACAAGGCAGGCAGTTTTGTGTGAGGATGAAAACAAAAGAAGGCTCCCTAGCAGGATTTCTCAACCTTTGGCACTGTTTTCATTCTAGGGACAAATAATTATTCGATGTGGGAGGCTATCCCAAGAACTGTAGGCTGTTCAGCAGCATCCCTGGCTCCTACCCACTAGATTCCAGCAGCAGCTCTACTCTCTAGTTGTGACAGCTGACATCTCTACAGGCGTTGCCAAATATCCTCGGGGAGGGGGGGGTGGGAATTGTCCCCGTTTGAGGACCACTTGTCTGCAGCATGTCTGCTTAAGCCTCGAGGTGAGTGAAGCACTGGCTGACAGCTTGACTGCAACCTTGTGAGAGACCCTGAGCCAGATCCTTCCGTCTAAGCTGTTCCCCGATTCCTGACTCTCAGAAACCACCTGAGATGACAGTTGCTGGTTAAGTTTGGGGATAATTTGTTAAGCAGCAATAGATGACTCATACTGCTGGGGCTGACCTGCAGCCCCGGAATGATGGGTGAACAGATTACTCCCAACACAGTTTCACTGTGAAAGAGAGGGCTAAGGGATGGCCTGGCCAAAGGGACCAGGCAGCCACCACTGCCTGCCTCATTAGTCTCTTAACGTAACAGCAATTTGAGATAAAATTTATATTTTATTTTATTTTTTTTATTTTTTATTTTTTTTAAGAGATCAACCGAAGGACTGGTATGCTTGCATATAAGAACAACCGATGGACACAAAACTCTGGGGAGGGAGGGCATCTATGGGAGGGGGAGGGCAATGGTGAACTATGTACACAGATAATACATTAATAAATTAAAAATAAATAAATAAAAATAAATAAAATTTATATCTTAGATACAATCAGCAGGGTGAATAATCTTGGGAAGACACATGTGTTTACATTGTCCTCTAGGCAAGGGCATCCTGGGATTAAGCATAGGGATTCCAGTAAACACCCGGGGGGTCTGCACATGCAGACTTGTTTGGAAATGTCAAGGAATAATTAGGGGTGCCACCTTCAACACTCCCCTAAGTCTCCCCTAAGTCGGAATTCCGATAAACAGGACAGGCGGCCTTCCATACACTTTCCTTTTCTCAGAATGTCCTCCTGACAACTTTCCAACCAAGTCCCTGTGCTCCCCAACATAATACAGGTTGGGCATACACAACAGCAGTCTGTCATCCAGGGTAAACAGTGTATGCAAGAGTAGGGTTGTGTAGATCCTCAATACACAAGTAAGGTTCATGAACAGGTGGCTCCGACTCCCCTAGCACCTCCACGAGCTGCATTTTAATTCTGCCTCAACCCACACCTATGGCCTTTGGGGATTGACAGTTGACCAGAGGAAAATATAACTTGGGCCAAGTTCACAGATGGTCCTTTATCACTAGAAGGCACCTGGTTGATAAGGATTACTGAAACACTGCAGCCCAGATCAGGAATGTGGAAGTAAGGGAAGTTCTCTCAAGGCTGACCCATGAATAGTTGTCCACTTTATCTAGATGGAGAGATGGCCAGAGGTAGAGGGATTTATATCAATTCATGGGTAGCTAGTGGTTTGACTGGCATGCTGGTGACAAGGGAGTTTGAAGAATAGGTTTGCAGGTGGACCGCTGTGTATGGGCATTGCCCTAGGTGATTGCTTCCCATGGGGCACCCGCTGATGAAGGACTCAGTAATTGATTGGAAAGGAAGAGCCATTCTGTGAATACCAGTCAACCCTCTCCACAGCCCCCACAGGCTTGCTCAGTAGGCTCATGCAGTGTGTGGCCGTTATGGCATGGATAGAAGCTGTGCATAAGGATTTCCTCTCACCAGTGCTGATCTGGCTACTGTCAGTGCTGAATGCCTGATCTGCTGACAGCAGAGACCAGCCAGCTGTCACTCGCTGGCATGGCATCATTCCCAGGGGCACCAGCCAACCACCTGATAGCAAGTTTATATGTTGAACTGGCTCCATTATGGAAAAAAAAAAAGTCATTGAAATAGTCAGAAACGAAGGTTTAAGTCATGCTCTCAGGAAAGAACCCCAAACCACCGAGACTTTGGCTAAAGGCAAATGGAACATAGAATGGACATGGGAAGAAACTAATTTTTAATTATTGTTCAAATGTTATCATTATCAGAGAACTAGGGACTGCAGCTGGGCTTGACTGCTCGTGCTCCAGGCACCAGCAGGGACGGGGCAGCTTCCCAGCCTTTAGGTGAGAGCCTCTCACCCCTTTGTGTTCCTCAGCGACTTCCAGCAGTTTTTAACTAGTTCCCTACGTTGCATTATTCTCTGCTTGAAATATATAGAGTGTTTCTTACTTTCCTACTTGGACGCTGCGTGATACAGAGATCTCTCCATATTCATGCAGTTGAGCGTCTTCATTCTCTAGTTTTAAAAAAAGGGATGCTTCATGTTTATATAAGACCTGGATAATGGACATTTAAGTTGCTCTCAATCTTTTTTTTTTTTTTCTTGTCAGTAAGCGCAATAATGACACTTCCATTTTAGGAAAGTATTGTCAACACATACATTTGACAACGCTTGTGTCTTCCCTAGTTTGGAATTGCACCCACCAACACTCTTGTGCAAGGATCTAAATGCCGAAAAGGGATTAAACTAGACCCTGGAATCCAGAGCATGTCCATCCTGCAGCTAGTTATTTATTGCTTAATAGGTTTTCTAAAATACTGCCCTCCCACGTGCTAGCCTTGTCTCTGGCAAATGAATTGCAAGCTCCTTAAGGCTTGATATGAGGTCACCTTTTGAATGGGTAAACCAGGTGTGTAGGGGGCTGGCTAGTGGGACCGCTCCCCTCCCCTCCGTGATTACTGTCATCCGAATCCATCACTGCCTGGCAGTCTGGGAAGAGCCTATGTTTCTTCAAGTTCACGGGGCTTGGGCTTTCTCTTAAAGGAGCCGATGACACAGCTCATACTGCCACGTAGGGTAGTGGCACAAATTGAGGTTTAGTTACTTTTATTATTGGCTTTTTTCCAAGTCCCTTTCACGAGGCAGTGCTTATTAAAAAAAATTCCTTAATTATAAAATAGTTTAATTTTATACATTATATTATTACTATTACAATTTTTTTCAATGATAGTTTACATGCAATATTATGTAGTATTCTTTTCAGATGTACAGCATAGTGGTTAGACATCCTAGTGGTTGCCAGAAGGGAGGGGGGTTGGCGGATTGGGTGAAGAAGGTGAAGGGGTTGAGAAGCACAGGTTGGCAGTTACAAAACAGTCACGGGGATGTAAATTAATATTGTAATAATAACGATGCATGGTGTCTAACTGCTGTGCCGTACACTTGAAACTAACACAAAAAGATATTGCATGTCAACTGTCACCGAAGATAAATTTCACAATGAAACAAAACATGAGGCATTTTAAATGGCTTGCGGGCAGTGCTCTCGTTCAGCCTGCGCAGTCAGTCACCTTGGTCCACCTTGGGGCTGGCGCGCTGCCCGGCCCGGCACAATGGCCTCCGTCCCCATCTCGGCCATCTGATAGTCTTCTTCCGCTGGGCTGAAGAACGGAGGCCTGGCCGGCTCTCTCCTACCACCGCCCTGCAATTCTGTTTTCCGATGTTATCTTCTTTAATTAATTGAACAGCACTCTGGCTATCTTCTCATCTTTCAGGCATTCGGACCACTCTGCTTCCAGCCCCTAGACTTGTTTGAACTTTCTAAAATGGGAAAGGTAGGCTCTTGTTTACGGCTGCCATGCCAACCCCATTTTCCTCAAGAGAATTTTTCTGCGGTGCTCTACACTTTCACGGCAACTCGGGCTGTGACAGGAATCCGCAAGCATTCCCCAGCACCTCGGCCAGCAGGCAACGGGCTGCATCCCTAAAGCAACGATCCAGCCCGGGGCCACGGGGGTTCCACGTCTATAATTTTCAACATAATCTCTTTAAGGCACAAAACCCCTCCTCCCCATCCAATCCAAGCTGCGAAGTTATGACAGTTCTAAATGAGAGCAAAAAACAAAGCTGCTTTTTGCAGTCACGCTGTTATATTGTCAACCTCCTTGCCAGCCAAATTAACAAAACCCATTTCTAAAATCCAAGCGGATGCTGGTAAGACATCAACAGCCAAATGCGGTTAACCCTCAGAAGCATCAATGCTAGCCAATCACATTTCCTGTTTGTGGGGCTGAGTCCTAGAAGCTGTGCGTGGATTATACATCTAAATACTCGGGGGGGGGGGGGGAACGAGAAGGCAGGAAAAGGAATGTTTTCTTGCTTCTTGTATTTCAGGAATAATCACACTTACCACTTATGATCCCTTTTACTACAATTAACTCACTGAACATTTCCACTGAACATTTAATACATTAAGCAGCAGTGACCTAAGATAAATGATGATTTGCTCATTTTCTAGAGAGCCCCTGGCACAGGTTCAGCCCACAGCTGGATCATACACATGCTTTATGGCAATTGCTTTATTTATTATTATTTATTATTTATTTATTTATTAAATATATTTTTTATTAATTACAGAGAGGAAGGGAGAGGGAGAGAGAGAGAAACATCAATGATGAGAGAGGACCACTGATCAGCTGCCTCCTGCACACCCCCCAATGGCAACGGAGCCCACAACCCGGGCGTGTGCCCCGATGGGGAATCGAACCGTGACGTCCTGGTCCATAGGTCAGCACTCAACCACTGAGCCACACCGGCCAGGCTGGCCATTGCTTTTGGAAGGACGGACACGGGACACACACGGAAAGTGCACCTCCTCCGTGGCACCTTGGCGGTTAGTGCTGACGCTCTCCCGCCCCTAGAATTCCACCCGTCAGCGGGGAAGCACTCGCAGGGCTTAGGAAAAGCCCGGGTCTGACAGGGTCACAGATTCGTCTTCCCTCTTGCCGGTGCCTATGCCCTGAGCTCGGGTTCAAAGAAAAGCCAGACCTCTTCGGTCTCATCGGACTTTCCGTCCAAGGGCTCCGGCTGCCTCTTTCCCCCCCCGCCCCGTCAGAGTAGGGGGATCGCAGGCCGTCTCGCTAGCTGTCAGCACTTTCGGAAACAGACCTGCCTCTCTGGGAGATGTCTGGGTTTTAATTTATAATTTCATTATGAATAAGAGACTTTAAAAAAAAAGTCACTCAAGAATCCCTGCACGCTTCCTCTGGGATTTGGCCAACAGCTGCTGGAGTTCCATGAACTCAGCCTTTTCTAACTATGGAAAGCAGAGGTTGAAATTTTATATTTTCTCAAATCCTCAGCCACTGGATCAAGTAGCTGAAAATGATGAAAAATAAAACAATATGGAGTACGTTTTAGAATTATGCATGTGCTTTTGCTTTGCTTACCCCCAAAACGAAGAGAAGGGAGGACGTTTCTTTGCAGCCTCTCTAATTAGCGGTGCATCCCTTTCACTGGGGTCTGGAATCCTCTTCTCAGCACCACGTAGGGGAGCGATCTGTTTGTAGTTGCTGGCAGGCCGAGCCACGGCCGGGAATGAAATGCGGTTTGCGTCTGGAGTGGGAGAAGGAGTTGCCTTTCGAAATCTCTAGCGGCCGTTTGCACATTGAAAGCAAGCTAGATAAAAATCTATTTTAAGAGTCTCGCTGCTCCTGAGTGAAACTGGGTCAAATTTTTCCCCCTTAACTCTGCGATAGGCAATTCTGTTTTGCATCAGTCACCACAACAGACGGCCAGACTCTCGGTTGCCATTAGAAAATATCGCACTTCGTCCCGCAGTAAGTATTCATTAATGAGCACGTTGGAAGGGCCGGGCACTCGAGGAGGAGCTGCGGATACGGGGCTGAGCGCAGCAGACCAAGGGCCCTGTCTGCACGCAGCTCCGGGGCTTCTCCGAAGGTCTGGGGGTGAATGGAGACATTAGCAAAGTGTTGATCTGATGAACAAGCTACTGTCCTTTACTCACTGGGCAAAGTCACAGTAAATGCAGTAAAAGCGTGAGTAAAAGGAGACTCACAAAGAACTCCTGCCATTGCCTTTCTTCCCGCAGCACCAAGACCCTGCATCCCTCATGGCGGTGCTGAGGGGGGTGGACGGAACTCTCCCGTGAATTTGCCCCTCCATGAGGGTTGTTTTCTGCAAACCGTCTTACGGAGCGGGGAAAAATATCATCTTTCTGGGGGGATTCAGACCTCGCGCTGTGAGCGGCTCTGGCAGGCTGAGTGCTAGGGGGAGGATATTAGCGATTAGAGGCCGGCCTTGCTGCCAGAGGCTGCCTCTGCTGGCATAGCGGCCACGGAGGGGATTGGGAGGACATGCCCAGGTCTGGTTAAGCTCAAAGCCGCCGACAGGCCACCGGGAAGCGACCGTGGGACAGCCTGCCAGGGGGCGGTGCACCGCTGCTGGGCACCTCCTGTGGTCCGTGACGGCACCGGCTGCCATGTGACCACTTTGCTGAAACCAGTTAGAGGTTCAGAGCATCTCAGGGAGTCAAGGAGGATGTTAAACATTGCAATGCGGTGAAGTGCAGAAAACAGAGCATGGCATTGTCTCAAAGCGGAGGGGAAAAAAAGAGAATCTGCCGATCATAAAGGGCTAGACATATTTGTACCACAAGTTTAGAATTGGTTATATCTGTGGGCCACCTTGGCTTCTGGGTCACCCTGTGTTTGAAACACTCATAGTTGTACATGTTAACGCTTACTTCTCAGGGTAGCATAAATATCCAGGTTCGGCCCATCCTTTATTCCAGAAATACTGTCTGGACACGTATTGTGTGTGCGTTTCCCTGTGAGGAAGCGGAGCGGAGCTGGTCCCCAGGCTTTCCCTTGGGATCCTGCCTCCCTTGGCTCGGACATCACCAGCCCCTCCTTCCTGGTCAGACGGTGAGCTTTCATTCTGTTCTCTGGTCTGGTGGCCACCTGTTGCTTCCGGGCAAGGAGGGAAGGAGGGAGGCAAGTCTGGGATGCCGGTACCTAGGGCCTCAGCTCTCAGGGGTCTTACCCCCACAAGGCCCCTGCCAGGAAGAGGAACCTGAAGAACTTGCTTCTCCCTCCAAACGGGTGTTTCTGTCCTGTTTTCCCGAGCCACTAAGTAAGCTCTCCTCCAACCCTCTTCTTCCCCTGGGCTGCCGATTTCAGAAAGAAAAGCCAGACTCCTCCTGCTTCTCATCCTCTCACTTACCTCCCTGACGCAAGAGACGTGGGGTCAGCTACCTGCTCAGACAGGGAACAAAGAAGGAAAGCTTCATGTAACTCTGCTCAAGGCAGAGACGTGTGCTGTTTTTCTTTTCTGGAAGCCAGCGCCCAAGGGAAGAACAGGGTTGGAGAAGAGAAGTGAGACAGAAAATGCAGAGAAGTTAGGGATTCTAGGGAGGCAGGGGCGCGAGAGAGAAACCGCGGCAGAGGAAGGCTTATGGCACCTTGCATTTTGAATGAGCCTGGAAGGCTGGGCCGTCTTCCATTTCATCAAGTGAGATGGATGAAAGAGAGGCAGGAGCAAAGAGAAAACAGAGATGGTATATGCCTAAGGGCAAAGCCTCTCCTCTGAGCAGTGGGTAAAGAAGTCCCCCCAGAAGTAGGTTGGAGTCAGTTTGTGACAAGCCTTCGAAGCCAGTGTGTTTAGACGCAGCCAGTGCTTACAGAGTGAGTAGATTAGATCATGTGTTAGAAAATGAAATAGCAACATCGTCTAGCATGGACGAATGGGTTTGGGATTGGTGATGGGAAGGAGCTGGAAGCGGGGAGGAGTTTCCACAGGCCACGCATTGTCTGGAAGTAGGAAGGGAACGAAAAGAGATGCAAAAGATCTTGCTGAAGCAGAACAAACGGGATTTGACCCCTGGTTGACTATGAGAAGGGCAAGAGAAAGACGAGGATGGCGAGAATGGGGTGTTCTCAGAAGTCAAGGTAAAACCAAGAGAAGCGGCTGGTTTTGGGGAAAGGTGATCAGTGTAGCTATGATGAATTTGAATTTCCACCAGCAAGGCTGGAGCTGTGGGCAGGAGGCTCAGACGAGAGGTCATAACCTTCCCGTGACAGGAAGAAATGTGGGTGATGATGCTGCGTCGGTGTATTGGTGTGCAGCAGGAAAACCAAGGAGTCTAGTGGCAGATGGCGTTGTCTCAGTAAGGGGGAAACAAGGCCACTTGCTGAGATTAAGGGGAGCAGTCAGTGTGTCCTATTGGAGCTTGAGAGTGGACACAATTTGAAACAGCTGCACTGGGGAACATGAAAAGACTCAATTCCTGGGGAACATGAAAGGAGTCCGTTCCCAAGGAACAAAATAGCAGACCCATGCAACCTCAAGTTTTCTCTCCAATAAATACAGAACCCTTTGATGGTGGTTTTCTGAAATCTGTCCAGACAGATGTAAGAAGAAGAAATAGCCTTTACATTAAATATCTCGTTTGAGGCATATCTGATTTTATCATTCTCTCTGGTTTCTGCTAGTAACTTCTCTCTCCCTTACCTATGGTTAAGGGCATTCATTTGGGGATTTTGTTTTTTAGGAATTTATTAAGAGGCCAGAATCAATTCAGCACAGTACCCACGGCAATGCAGCAACGTTTCACTGACAGCCTTCCCAACTCCCACGCTGTCTTCCTGATGTTGAACTTCCGTCCCCAGAGAAAGAAGCTGATTACCACCTGCACTCTACTCCCAGTGTGTTTTTTCCCTCAGAGGCTTCGGGCACAGGGGCGGGGGGGGGGGGGCGGGGGGGGGGAGACTGCTCATCAGACATCTCATTGTGAAGCCCCATGGCATCTGGGACTTCAAGGCTGTGGTTGCATCTGCAGCTGGAGCTGGAGAGGCGGGTGGGCACCTGAAATCTACCACACTGTCAAAGGTGGGCCCCTGAAGTCCACACACTCTGGGGTGGGCCCCTGAGATCCACACACTCTGGGGTGGGCCCCTGACATCCATCACACTGTTTGGGGGTGCACCATGCGCTGCCCTCCAGTGAATGATTCAGGAACCCATTTCTGTTTTCCACCTTTGGGTCTTTTCCAAGTTCCCCCACTCCTCTCTCCTCTCTAGATCTGATCTCTTCTTTTTATTTGAAGGCACCTCTGTTGGGCACGTAGGGGTTTGTGTGGAGTGAGAAGCAGAGAACACAAACCTCTGCACCCTTAGCCTTCCCTAAAAGACCTTTCTGTGGGAATTGTTGGGGCAAGTAGTTATATGCCACCTGACATCACTTTTCATGACTGGGTATATCCTTCTAACACTGGATTCTTAAATTCTTTTTCTTGTCCTTGTAATGTTTCCAGATTGAATATGTGACTATCAAACTATTTTTGCTCTACTCCAGCCCAAGGAGAGAAAAGATGTTTTCTGTGTAGGACTCACGACCCGTGTGGTTCAGGGTTTGGGCTCTGGAAGAGATGAGACAAGAAATAATAATTTGGAAATATTGGGGGACGACGCGGGAGCCCAACTCAAAAGGAAGGACCCCACTTGGACTCAGGCCTTGCCATCCTTTTATTCAATTTGGGATCCACCGATAGCCCTCAGGCAGGCAATTTCCAGTAATAGGCAGTAAGGATTTACATGACTGTATGGTGGGGAAGTTGCTTCAGTTACCATTGTCTCAACTACACAGTGGGTGCACAGCTCTGACCTCACCCAGGACTCGAGGGTCACCTTGTCCACACCTCTCTGCTAGTGAAGGCACTGTGCCAGTTTTCCACCCAAGAGTTGGAAATCACAGAACATTTGTAATCGGGCTTCAGAATCTCATGCTCCCTGGGATAGTATGTCTTTTCTCTTCTCTCTGATCAGCCAGCAAGGGAAGAATATGTTCTAAAAGCAAAGCTACATGGAACTTGGTTACATTTGAGGCCAAAAGAGAAGTCCATTTCTCATTCTATAAGAAACTAGAGTTCTTTAAGGCCATTTCTTAGCCTTTAGACTAATATGTTTGAAGGCCTTTGGGGGCCATATGGGGCTCAGTTGAGGGAACTATGTCTTGCTAGAGATCCCTTGTCCTCTGTCCCTCACGCCTCTCTCAAGGAAAATACCTCGTTTGACTAAATAAAATCCCTCCTCACTATTCCCTCCATCCTGTCCAAGATCAGCTTCCATTTCCAGTGTACTTACTCCAAGTTTTTTTAAAAAATAAAATAAAATAAAATCAACATATTTTTTTCACTTTCGTTTGTTTTTGCCCAGAAGCCTTTGACATTTCCTTCCAGTGAGTCATACTATGGAAGCATTGCAAAGTGACCTCCTTAATGAATGTTCCTTTTCCTGGAAGAGATGGGCCATTGATAAATGATAGCTGTCCCAATATGTCACTGCATAGCATGTGGGGGATTTAATAAAGAAACGCCATGGCACATGCCACCAAAGCCACGTGGTGGATGAACGTACAGAAGCATAGCCTTCTGCATCCTTCCCTGGCTCCTCTGAGACAAGATGGGAAAACTAAGCCTGGTCCTTAGGCGTTTATTCAAATCAGATGGATGTGGGAGTCAGTCCTTCATTACAGAAGTTTCCGGTAATCATTTGAGAATTCAGATTTTGCAACAAAATAATTGAATAAGAGGTAGGAGGCAAAAGTAAGAGGAGAGGAGGCAGACGCAGGTGTGCCCAGAACCTCACTGTCCCCCAGCACACTGCTGCTCACCATCCACGCCTTGATTGTGCTAGTCTTTGTCTCTGAAAAGTCTCCAGCCTTCTTTCTCCCTCTTCCTGGGAGTAATAATTCTGAGCTCTCAAATTGCCTTGTCCCTTCCTTCCTGCAAGGAGGTGGCACTCTGGGAGTACAGTCACCACCGTGGCCACGCACCTTCCCTTCACACAGCCCCCTCCTCCCACTAGAGAGCTTCGGGGGAGGGAGCGGGGCTAAATCCGTCTCTGTCTTTAGGACCAAGAACAGGTCCAGTCACACAGGAGGGTTAATGTAGCCCATCCTCATGGAAGATGGTGACCAGGATGGGGCCAGGGACCCAGGGGGCTTCCTATTCATCTGAGTGTTCTATTCTCTTGGAACAACACCCTCCACCCACTCCTCAGTTCTCCCAGATGCTTACTTCCTTTATTCCCTTTTACTCAAGAAAAATTAAAGGAGCAGTGAAACTTACTAGATGTACAGGTGAGTTTTGGTTTTAAATATTCATTGGGGAATGAGGGAAGTTACCAATGTGGATTCCAGCTGCTCATCTAAATGTGGAGGCTGCTTCAGTCTTTCCCGAACCTTGACTTCCTCTCGTGGTGAATGTTTGAGGGCTCCTGACTGCCCAGTGGGACCCTGGCCCCCTTTCCTCTAGTCACTCACCCCAGGACATTTGGGGGAGGGTAATTGTCTCTCTTCATTGAGTTCAGTCTGTGGTGGTGCTGAGTTCAAGGTGACCCCCCCTCCTCCCGTAGCCTAGCATGAGTTATCGGTGGTTACCACTGGGTACAGTGTGGGGTTGAGGATAGGGTGGGTGGGAAGGTTCACTTATTTTTTGCAATGTACAATTTGCAAATTAAAGATTCAAGAAGAAGATTGAGATTTATCCAAAAGACCTGGCTGTATACAACGAATTTCCCTGCGAAATCCATTTGAACAGCAGCCAGAGGCCAGGCCTCTCCAGTGCACAGAGCCCGGGGGAATGCAGAAGGCTCCGCGTCACACTCCTGAACTTGCCAAAAACCCCTTTAAAATGATTGAGCAGATGTCTTTCCTTGGGATGAAGCGGATATAAACCATCGCGGCCTGCTTTCAATTCCTCGGTTTCGGTGTCTGTGGGGCAACAAAATCCATCACTCTCCGGTTGGCTTTCTGAATGTTTTTTAAATCTTCACCATGATTACAGCAGTGACCGCTACAGTGTGCAGGAAAACATAAGCACATCTGTGCTGGGAGCCGCATTTCATCCCGGGCACAAACTTCCCGTGAGGCCGGAGTGGAACCAGCCTCCTGTCATCGCGGCAGCCAGCCTGGCCGGCCTGCGGTGGGGCCCCCAGCGGCTCATCATGGAGCAGGGACTAGTTTCTGAGCTTAGGACAGAGGCTTACCTGGCATAAAGACCGACACCGCCATGGCCCACGTGTCATCAGCAGGACCAGTAGGTAGGGGTCCTGCCATTCCCATGAAGAAAGAGAACGCCGATTTTCCAAAGCAAATTGGGGGCATGTCAAGTGTTGGTCACCGGACCTCAGTTCTTGGTTTCTGGCCTTGTGGATCAGGTTTTGGGTGGCGTGAGAAAGGACAACTTTAGAGCTTCTCATCAATAGATAATTAATGAAAGCGCTCAGTATTTTTCAGAAAGTCACACTTCCCATCTAAATGAGTTCCTCTAGGGTGGGGCAGAAACTGGGTCTAGAAGTTTCTAAGAATCTGGTTTGCACAGCTTTCAAAACGAAGCACATTTTTCATGCTGGTGCACACCCAAGCCCCGGTGTGGGGGAGGGAAGGAGGTCACCAATACTGGCCCGTTGATGTCTTCAGGGGAGAGAGAGCTTCAGGGCCGGGAGGCAGTGTCCTCCTCCTCCGCAGGAAGAGCATGGGGCTTGGGGAGAGGCACCTGGTTCTGCATGGGAACTGGCTCTGACACTGGCGGTAGAAGCCCGGGCAAGTCTCTGTATTTATGAAGTTCCATGACCTCATCTGTGAGATGCGGAAACCATCGATCGGGTGGTGTTAGGTGGACATGTGGCCCATTTTAGGGACTTTAAAAGGGTAGCTGATATTATTACCTCTGATTTCACAGAATCGGGTACTTACACCTGAAATGAACCCCGAGGGCAGGCTGGTTTCACCGTGTGGAGGCAGCCTCTCAGAGGTCAGGGCTGAGCCTTCTAGACCGTCCCCATGGGCCTCCCAGCAGACAGCCCATTGCAATAGGAACACCTTTCTGCCTCTTTGCAATTGCAGCCCCAAGGTCAAATCGGCTCCGTGGGCCTGGCCTCAGCACAATGCAGAAACAGCATTCCGCTTACTGCCCTGCTTACTGCACAGTGGAGCTGAGAGACCAGTGCTGACCTTGCTTCTAATTCCAGATCCCACAGAATTCTGAATGGTCACAGCCAACATGTGGTCAGACTTTCCCTCTCTTACTTCCTCTAACTCCTCCTTTTCTCAATTTCTGGCATCCTCACCTCTACTGCCTGGCGGCTCAGGGACCCAAGCTCTCTCCTTCGGGCATTCTGCCAGGCACACAGTCCCTCAGGGCCTGTCCCCAGGGCTCTGCTTCCACACACCATGAGCCAAAGGGCAGTTTCCTCCGAGATTCTGGGGCCAGATTTCACTGTTACACGTGTGTATGTACACATATAGTTGTATAAAATATAAACACAAAACTGTATGAAAATCAAATAGACTTTGAAAATAAAGTCTACTTTCCACCCACGCCTATAACACCCAATCCCTTCTCCCTTATTGCTTTTAGTGTCTTATTTAGCTTCCTAAAGACACTCTATTCCAGCCCAGCAGGCATGTCTCAGGAGTTGAGCGTTGAGCTGTGAACCAGGAGGTCATGGTTCGATTCCATTCCTGGTCAGGGCACATGCCCATGGTGTGGGCTCAATCCCTAGTGTAGGGCGTGCAAGAGGCAGACGATTAATGATTGTTTCTCACCATTGAGGTTTCTGTCTCTCTCTCCCTTTCCCTTCTCTCTCCGAAATAAATAAAAATATATTTTAAAAAAGACACTCTATTCTTTGCACACCTTTTGTGTCTCCCTCCCTCCCTCTCTCCTTCTGTCCCTCCCTTCCTTCATCCTTACTTTCCTCCCTTCTTTCTAAATGAAAGCATATTCATGTTAGTACAAATTTTAAGGCCACTTAAATTCAGCTCTATGCTTAGGAGCCTTTTAAACATTAAAATCACCAGCAAAAAGCAAAAATGTGAAAAATGTGGCACTAAGTGTATAAAAAAAAAAGGCTCTGTTCCCAGTAGGAGAGCTGCCATGAGAAGGCAGAGTGTGACCTCACTTGACCTCAGCTGACAACATGCACATGGATGACTCAAAGTTTTTGCCATTCTACACGTGTTTCTAAGTGACGCAAGTATTGATTTGGGTTTTACAAATACATTTTCAGCGAATAGGTGAATACACATGTGGAATCCATGAATAATGAAGACTGGCTGTATCATGTTGTGGCATCCTTTTACAATAGGTCCTAGTACAATGGCATGCGAACCCCAGCAATCTCCTCTCCTGGCTGCCTTCCTGAGACTCAGGGAGGCTAGTACAGCAAAGGCCTTATCCAAAAACATCAGTGCATGTATGACACATACCTGGAGCTAACTCCCAGGTCTCCCAGGCACAGCTGGCACCCTTTCTACCCCATATTTGTGGGACCAAATACAACTGTTCCAACTCGCTGATGGGGCTCTATGTAAACGTGTTTGCATACTCCGTCCCACTGCAGTGTGGGTTCCCCTCTCCCCCTGCAATAATTAAAGCTGCTTTTGATCAGAACGTTTGACTTGATGATTTGTAGTCAATGGGCCCAATGAAATATGTATATAAAAAAACCCAAAGGAAGATCAAAACGTGAGTGAAGTAAGACACAAAGTGAAATATTAAAAGAACCCAATAAAATATCTGCAGCAAGAGCACGCTTTGACTTTGTAAATTTAGTTCTCCAGAGAGCCCAAGCATAGATGGGTAATAGGAGAGGGTAACGATGTAGAATTTCAAACTAAACACGCTGTAGAATTTCAAAGACATGAGCACATGCTGCGTAAATAGGAAAGATGGGCCCAGATGTGATATTTTAGTTGGAAAATTACTGATGTATGCTATTTATAAGTACATAGGTTCTGATGCCAGATTATCTCAAATTGTTTTGGTATTTCAACAATTATACAAAATTAGGTCATTGTTTATTTGCCTAACAGATGTACAGAATTTACAACCCAAGTTAGAAATGGCTCATAACTAATGTGGCTGGCCAGCTGGTAAACATGTACATTGCAAATGAACCAACAAATTAAAGAGGAAGAAAAAAAAAAAAGGAAAGGCAAAGATTCAGTCTGAGCTCTAAGATCTTGTGCTTATCAGCAATTGGTACATCATTACTTTAGTGTTAGAGATTTCTGTTTCAAGGAATTCCAAGCTACCTTTCATGCTAAGACTTTCTACATTCCAGAATCTCTTCCCCACCACTGTTATAATTTCATCCATTTCTTTGGGGGTGATAATTCAGCTGCTCTTATCTAAATAATATTCACCAAACACCTGCATATGTGTGATCTGAAGAAACTCTACTATTTGCAGAACAAGGTGTTGTTACAGCTCTATTCATTTATTATACTTTTAACATACTCTTAGGAGAAATTAAAAATTCCTATTCAAGTTCCCAACACCCCATTTATCCTTATGTGTCTGAATCAGTGCCTCAGAGTCCATTCTTCCCACCTTTTCAGGTAAAAGATGTAATTCTCCCTCACCCATGGCATTTCCTGAAAGTTAATTTTGTAATGAAATACAACAGAACCTCGCTTGTCATTTCAAGGGTAATTTTTATTGATGAGAAATAATTTTGCAGATAGAAAAAGACAGCTTTGTTACTTGTATGACATTTTCCATTTTGAAAAGTTTCTTCTTAAAGATTTCAACCCTTGCTGTACTGTTTGAGAAAAGCAGCTTAGCCATCAATAAGGATCCCACCCTTTATCAAAAATGAATCGATTAATCATGTCGAAACATCTCAGAGGCTGGTCATAGGGTAAAATGTGTCCTCCGCCTCGAACAATGACCTGAAAGGAGAAAAAGAAAAGAAAAATAGCAATGTTGAGAAATGCACAGTCCAGAGAAATGGAAAGTTTTGATTCAGATCGAAGTATTCTGAAAGCTTACATGAACACAGAACATATTCTAGAGCAGCCGTGGACAAACTACGGCCCGCGGGGCCAGATCCGGCCCGTTAAGCTATTCTATCTGGCCCCGTGGAGCTGAAAGAGTGGAGGGTTCTCTTGCTCTCCCCTCCGCTCCTGCACCAGCAGCCCAAGATGAGAGTGCCAGCATGGTCAGGTTGCTTTTGTTCCGGCCCTCCGGCCCAGTTTAAGAACCCATTGTGGCCCTCAAGTCAAAAAGTTTGCCCACCCCTGGTCTAGACATTCCTGCCTTGGGCTATGTTAATGCCTTCCCTTTGACAGCTTCAGTAAGAGGTACTTCAAGGTGGGAACGTTTTGAAGTTGTGTAGTTATTGAACTTTACACAAAGTCGGGTTCATCATTACCTTGTGTAAAACTGGAAAATTTCTCCTTGTCTTTGTCCTCTTGGGAGGGAGCTAAGAGCTGTCTGCTCTCCCCCACCCTCCGCTGAGCTATAATGCTTACCTGGTTAGGCCCTGACGTGGGGAGCCACACCAAGGTCAGCTCTGTCTGCAACTGGGCGGAGGAATGTACCCAATGTCATCCTTCAGTTACTGGCCCGCATGACCCTCACGCCGAGCTGTACCTTCCCCATTAGCCTTTACCATTAATAAAGGGGACATTGTGCGGAGGCCGGTTTGGCTCAGTGAATAGAGCGTCGGTCTGCGGACTCAAGGGTCCCAAGTTCGATTCCAGTCAGGGGCATGTTCCTTGGTTGCGGGCACATCCCCAGTGGGGGGTGTGCAGGAGGCAGCTGATCGATGATTCTTTCTTATCGATGTTTCTAGCTCTCTATCTTTCTCCCTTCCTCTCTGTGAAAAATCAATAAAATATTTTAAAAATTAAAATAAAGGGGACATTGTCATTATCCAAAAAAAAGTAAAGCAAAAAAAATCCTTGCCACCTGAAATTTTAAAAGACCATTTTTTTTGAGCAGCATAGTTAGAACATTCTCTCCCCACCCCTGATTATGAAAAAAAAAAAAATTTAAACATACAGCAAATTTGAAAGATTTCCACATGCACCATTTAGATTCTCTCATTAACACCATGTTACTCATTTTCTCACATAAGGATCCCACTATTTATGTCTTAACCCACCTTGTTTTTTTTGTCACGTTTCAAAGTCAAGAGGAGGTATCAGTACACTGTCTCCCAAATTGTGTGCAATACAAACACCCAACAGCATGCAGACTCACCACGTTGGGATAACAGTGGGCATCTGTGAGCCCTCTCAGGATATAAAAACCATTCTTAAAACATCTAGTTGAGGTGAATTCAGACCCACACATGGACCTACAAAAGGTCTACCCTTGTGCTAGGCTCCCCACTGACAAAAGGGGACCAGTCTCTACACTCAGAAAGCCTCGAGGTCCAGCAGTGTCCCAAATAGAGGACTGGGAGGCCTGCGTGATTCAGTTCCCAACAGGAAAGGGCTGACACTGAGTGCCAGGAGGCCACACGCAGGAGAGACCAACGTGGCTTGTGCTGTCCTATGGCACGTGGACACCACAGGGTTAGTAGTGGATGGCGGGAGTGAACACACGCCGTACAAGCATCGCATTAGTAGGCTCTAGCTGTTGAATCATACCCAGTGATCAAAAGCCACGTTGACAAGGCCCTTCCAAAGAGGCTGTGCTCATTTGAACCTGCTCCAGCCTGGGGGAAGCTGAGGCAGAAAAAGGCACATGTATATTACAATAGTGCATTTATGATATGAACCCCCCCACACACACACAACCCACCACCGTACATGCATGCTTGCTGTGAGGGAAGAGGGATCAACATGGCTGGAGGAATTAGACTTTGCAGCTCACCCAAAAAGGATGAGAGCGCATTCTCACCGGCTCAGTCGAGGTGGCTGAGCTGTTTGGAGCTATTAGGTGGCTTGTCCGAGCCGCACCATTACGAGGGAGGGAATTAGCTGAAACCCTGGCTTCCTTTGCAAACACCAGTGTTTTAAATCAAATCATTGTTCTGGTACCATAATTCCTTCCTCGTGGGCCAAACTTTACAGCTTAGTCACAGGACATTTCACCCACTTCTCAACAGCCCGCGGAGGTGGGTGAGGGGAGGAGGCCACCACTGCAGGCAGGAGATTGCACCTACTCCCGCTCTGCAATTGGAAACACCTGCTTCGAGTTACACTCCATCCGGGTCCTCTTTGCCCTGCTGCAGTGACGGCGGGGCCCACCTACCACGCGTGCCCGGGCTTGCGTCTGGAAACCCACCACGCCCCACTCCGCCACAGACTGAGAGTAAACAGATGTGCGACGAGGGCCCCTGCAGAAGACGCTCAAGGAAAACGCTCGCTGCCCCCACACTCTCCGGGTACAATTCTCTTCCTGTAAGTTCCCATCCAAGTCTCTGGCCTTGGCAGGAATCCGATGAGTGATTTTTATGCAACTTCAGCTCAGCGGAGGACACTTAATGAAGTCATGTGTGTGACAAAACCCAGCTGCTTCCACTGGAAATGAGTTTGGCAGCCGTGGTCCAGAACAGCAATAAACCGAATACCCCAGAGCCAAGGTCATCCTCTGTCCAGGGCCAGCCTGCAGCTACTGGGGCCAGCACGGTGTGGTAAGGCCCGGGCTCGGGGGAGTGAGGGCATCAGAGCGTGACTCCAGGCACAGCAAGCTGTGGCTCTGGCCGGGTAACGGAACCCTCCTAAGCTTCGGTTTCTTTGTAAGGCGGGGAAAGAAGTATCGCCACTGGGGACAGTTGTGTGAACTGTGTGAGAAATTAATGGAATCATGTCCACGGGGACACTGAGCACAAGGTGTGACCTGGGGAGATACTCAAGAAATACTAGTCTCCTAACAATTACCTTTATGCAAAATGCAGCATCAAAATGTTTGTATCAACGACCCTCGAATATTGTCTTCCCGTGCTAGCATCAACAATATTGGTTGAAGGAAGTGGCTTAAACCTTGAACGTGCATAATAACTCCTTAGTTGGTTGAGTGGACTCCTGGGTCCTGCCGGTCGAGGGTCCAATTCTGAAGGGCTGGGGGGGAGGCCTAAGAGTGGGCATCTCTAACCCTTCCAAGGGAATGCTGATGCTGTTGTCCAGAGACTCCTCTGTGAGAACCACTGTTTAGAAGAACCATTTCTGTCCTGTGACAGATCAGGGAATTTTCTATTTACTTCGTGAGAGACTGCAAACAGAGATTTGTTTAACACCTCTGCATGACCTCACCTTTGTGTATTTCTTCCTGATGGTCTGCTCTCCTGGTACCATACACCACACACACACACACACACACACACACACACACACACACCATGTCCATGATAATCATGCGGTCAGGAAGGGACGACACAGCTGGGTATTATAATTCTTATTCTCTGAGACCTGCCTGACCCCAGTCCAATGCTGAGCTGCCATATGGAATGACAGAGCGCCATGAAAAATGGGGTCGTTAAGACGGGGAAGGAAAGCTCTTACAGGAGCCAAGGCTTTGTTTCACTTCCTCCAGATTCTCAAAGGATGCTCTCCAGCACACTCGCGGCCAGCATGCTGCCCATGTCAGCCTCAGGAGTCAATGTATGCGCGCTGACAAATAGCGCCTCTGCTGTTTTCAGCCACAGGCTCGCCGCTCACAGATGGAGGGCACAGGCCGCTCCACAGCTTTCAGGGTGTGCAACAAGATGTGACAGCTCTCTGATCACCTGTTTACATGTGCCAAGATTAATCTCAAGGCTCCCTGGATGGAAATGGCCTCATCACCAGAAACTGTACCTCTGGGCTGTTTGCACACTGGAGCCGAAACCGCCGGACTCATGTGTTCCAGATGTTCGGGGGTCGCAAACATGTCATGGGTTTTTAAAGGGTTCTATAAAACACGTTAAAACCTCTGTTCACTTTGTGTTTTGGAGAGCTGTACAATTCTGCCTGGAACTAGAAACATGGGCTCTGCAGTCAAGGATTTCCCAGTTGTACCTTTTTAGGGGACAAACTATAGAGGGAAAATCCCAGTGGGCCTGTGGATGTGGATTGTCGGGGCTTGCATGGGAGTCTTGGAGGAAACAGATCGCTGGTCAGATTGTGGAGGGTGGGGAGGGGAAGGGAGCATCGCAGACAGAGGAACCTGTGAGTGTGCAGGCAATGGGGCATGGAACTCATGGCGCGTGCCATGCCTTAACCTCAATGGTTCCATTTATGAAGGCATAGAGGGAAAACAGAGGGAGGACGAACAAGTAACCCTGTGTGACATGCTGCCCAGATGCATTGACCTTATCTGATGGGATGTGTGACAACATAAAATGACCATTCTATGCATCTGACAGTGACCAGTTCAGTAGCACTTAGTGCACTCACAATGCTGTGCAGCCTCGCCACTGTCTACTTTGAGGATGTTTTCATCGCAAAGGAGGCCCCTTTACTATTAGCCATCACTCCCTCACTCCTCTCCCTGCCAGTACCTGGAAGTCACTGCTCAGCATTCTGTCTCTATGGGTTTACCTATCCTAGAGGGTGACGTATGGTCCACGGAGGGACATGCTCAGATGCGCATTATAGGAAGATGACTGAGCATGTGCTGAGGAATGAAAGGATACTGGGGCAAGTGAGGCAACTAGCTGTTCAGGTGAGAAGTGATGTAGGTTCATAGCACAGGTGACGAGAAGGGGGAGGAAAAGAGGGACGTTGGGTGGCAGCAGTGAAATGAGTGACTAATTATATGTAAATCTAGAGCCCCCTAAGCCACACCCACATGTCCCCCACCTCAGGCTTTTTCGGAAGGGATGTTGACATTGACCAAGACTGAAAAAAAGAAGCCCCTGGGAGATGCAGGGTGAGGAGGCAGAAAACAGCACAGAGGTATAGTTCTCGTTTGTCACGATGGAATGATGGAGACACAAGAGAGCCTTGTTTGTTATGGCTTCTGACTTACACCAAATTATTTACTATGTTTTATTTCATTGCACATTTATGAAACCTTGCCTGTTAGCGTTCAGAAACGACCCATACGTAGAAATAAAATAAATATGCATTCAAATAAAAAATATACCAAGATGTAAAGGTACTGGGGAAGGGAATTAAGAACAAGCCAAAGCTTGTTAGCAGCCACTTCCCAACAAAGAGTGAGGCACATCGCTTAAAAAAAATGCACAAAAAACAAAGCAGAAATCGAGGTTCACAGTTACCCCCATGACACCCAGGGACAAGTCCTGAGATTTACAGCTCTGCACCTCTAGTGTAGCAAGGGATCATTAACTAGGAGGGGGAAGGCTGCTTTCGCTCACCTCCGTGTGCCCCTTGCAGGGGTACACATTCTTAGCGTAGCCAATAATTACTTTTGCTATTGCTTTAAAGTTCCCAAAGGGCCTCCCAGAGGCACCATCTTGCTCAATCAGTTGCAACAATATTGTAATTCAGGATTTCCACTTCTGCCTGTGTCACAACAGCGTGGGCCACACCAGCTCACTCCCGTAGAGCATGCCAGCATGGACCACACCAGCTCACTCCCGTAGAGCATGCCATCCGGCCTGCTGGTGCAGAGCATACATTCGGGGTCCAGCTTTCTGGCTTTAAGTCCAGCTCTATGACTTTGGCCAGGGGCTTAACTGCCTCTACTTTCTCATGTGTAAAAGGAAGTTAACATATGGGTGACCAGTTGTCCCAGTTTGCCCCGGATTGAGTGGCTCCTGGAGAGACAGACGTCTCAGTGCTAAAAACTGGTAAGGACCAGGCACGTCAGGATGGTTGGTCACTCTGAGGATATTTAACCTTTGGTGGAGATTCAAAGGGAGAATGCATATAGAATGCCACATGGCATTCAGCCCCCAGGTATGGCTTAAGCTTGAATCGTGGGCCATAGAGACAAATAATAAGCACTCAAGCAATGGTCATCATGCTACTATTGACTGATTTTTTTTTTTTATGGTCAAAGGAATAGTTTTCCTTTTAAGAGTGGAGGAAGAGCATATGTTACAACTAGAGGCCCAGTGCACGAAATCCAAGCATGGATAGGGTCCCTAGACCTGGCTGGTGATCAGGGCCCATCAGGTTCCCCACAACCTCCCCTCTACCCCCTCCTTCCCTTGCTCCTTCAGTGCCCCACTGCTGCCGCTGGTTGCCCATCATGTTCCATGCCACCCCCTGGTGGTCAGCACATATCATAGCGAGCGAGCAAACTCCCATTCTCCTGGTAGAACTCCCGAGGGGACACTTTGCATATTAGCCTTTTATATATATATATAGATAGATAGTAAAAACTACAAAATGCATTGCTATACTTTTTCAGAAAAAAAAGATGATAAAATATTCTTCAGGAGGAGGGTATTTCTCTGCCAGGCTTCTTTCATTTCCATGTGATGAGTCTCTCCTTCCCATGGGCAAGGTCCCAGTGATGGTAAGAATGCAGCTTGAACACAAACTCTTGCCTCTGTCAATAGACTTGACTTAACTACCAAGAGTGAGTTTTAGCTCCACGTCTGCTAACACCAGGGTCCGCCCCATTCTTTCCCTCCACCCCCTTCCACCGCATGCATTCAGTGCCAAACACCCTCTTCTCCCCACACAGAAATGTCAAGCGAGCAAGACCTTACTTGTCTTAGTAGAATGAGAGAAAGCTGTTCTGTCTTTTTTTTCCCTTTTAAGAACCCACTTAACAACAAAAGGATTTGATGCAATTAAAAAGTAATAGAAAGTCCACTTCCTCCATGTCCAGTTTTATATTTGACAGCCACAAGAGGATAAAAAGTACAACCCAGATCATTAATGGCCCTTCCTCAGTATCTGGCTTTACGATCTGCATTCATGGCTTTTCTTTGAGGACAGACTGAGTGGGAGGAGAGGGCAGGGGGGCAGCAGGGAATGCTCTAACGACAGTGTCCTGAGCTTCGAGAGCCTCACTCACTCACCACTTCCGGGTGACACAGAAGCCAGAGCCAGCCAGCCTGCTAATACTGTCTCCTGCAGACATGGCCGGTGGGCTTCACAGTGGAGTGCTGGGCTCTCACACCTGCGCACATCGCTGCCCCGCTCCACACCCAGGACATCGCCTTGGTAGCTTGAACCCAGCTGTGGTGGGTGCATTCCCACCAGGGAAGCTGACAGCCACTACAGTTCAGCATCTGTCCTCACTCCCAACCCCGTTCACCCTCCGGCCACCAGTTCTCTGACGTTTTGGCTCCACTAGGGAAAGATGAACTATCTGGGCTTTCTTCCTCTTTCTCAAAATAAATCAAAGACACATCTACCCAAATGGGTAAATTAATGACCCTTCCTCAGGATTTAGCTTTACAATCTGCATTCCTGGGCCAAAATGTCTCTGACACCTTGGCTCAGGAAATCAGAGGGGCCGGGTCGCAAGCACCCGCAGGAAGGAGAGAAGGTCACACCACCGGGTTCCAGGGACTTCCGCTGGTGACAGAGCCATTGAGGTACTCCAGAGCGGGTCTGTTTGGGACAACTGGCCAGACAGGGCTTCTAGGTTCACCCGTGTTCCTGACCCACAGCCTACGGGACCCTGGACCTGCAAATGTCCCCAGGTCCCAGGGATTTCGGATACAGAACGTGCCAAAGGTCACAGCATAATCATGATGCCATTACTTGAAAGAAAACAAGGTCCACAGTTTTTACTGTCAAAGCAAAGATGGCGCAAAGCAAAACGGGGCCCTTAGTCCAGGGGACGATGGGACAGTCTTAACATAGCTTTATTTTCTTTCGTCCCCCTGTCCATTTCTCTCTTCTTTGTTAACTCTCCGGCTCTGTGTAACATCCCCACAAGCGATTTCTTGCCTCGGCCTACACTTAAGTTAAGCAACAAAAAAGCCATTGTTTAAAAAGTAAAACCCAATTCCTTCTTTGTTCCCCAAATAGTATAAATTTTTAAAACCCATCTTCCCTGTGTGGATAATACTTTAGATGTGAAACTTCTTCGTATTTATTCACTTCCCATCATGAAATGGTTCTCTGTAAAATTTCAATAGAGTATTAAAGACCACTCAATGGCTAAGAGAAGATGATGCATCATTGTCTAGCAGCTATACTTCAGTAAATAGATCTGCTATCCAATTTATGTTTTAAATAATACAATAAATCAGCTCCCTCAGAATTAGCCAAGTGCATATTTGTGTAGCTTAATTTAGAAGCATTCTTTTATGCGAATAAATCCTCTCTAATGAAAAAGAACCACACAAACCAAGAGGACTCTTGGCAAATAATCAAAGCAAAATTGGGAGTTGCTATTGTTTATTATTCCCTTTGTTTTCAGGAAGCAAGCTGTGTCCTTTTTTAAGGAAAGGAAAGGAAATCAAATACCAAGGATTCGACATTTGAAAAGGAGACGACACTGCAGTCAGCCCCCGAGATAATGAAACTTTTGCACGATCTTCCATAAATTGGTTTCCCAGGCGGCTTCCCCTCACTCCCCCTATGCCACCCAGAAAGGAAATAGTCTGCAGCTGACATCAGCAGTGCATCCTTTGGCTCGGAGTGGATTGTTTTGAACTATTCATTATCTCCGCATGTCTAGTCTGTTTCCAAGAAGACATTGTGGTGTGTACAATTGGGGAGTGACAATAGCATTCCTTGAGAATTGTAGTATACACACACACACACACACATACACACACACACACACGGTGGGAACCATGCCAGGTTTTCGGATAGTCAAGGCCAGTGAGAGCACAGAGGCCTTGTTATCAATACACCAGAATGGCCAAAGGCTGCTCTGGGCATGTGCCTAAGGGGGATGTTCAAGGACTCTGAGCCTGGGATTCCTAATCAGGCCAAGAGACCATGAGTGGGTGCAAGGACACATGGTACACTGTGCCCTTCAGTGGCCAGTATGACTGGTGTAACTATTGGCGCAAAGCCTTCTTTGTCTGAGTAGTGTAAAATAGGGTACTGACCAGCTAGTTGGATGGAGTAGGCTGGAGTCAGCTGAGGATGGAGTGAGAAGTCTGCTAGAGAGAGCAGCTGGGCAGGAAAAACAGAGGAAGAGCTCAGGTCCCGCTATGAGGTGAGGCGGTGAGTCCTGGAGGCAGCATGTGGCTGCTCAGCTAACAGCTGTGGGTACAGAGGCCAATGCTGCTTTCTGGGAAAGATAAGTGTTCACCAGCCGGTGTCCGGCTGCCTGCCTGTATGGACTTTGCTGTGAGGACTGTTCTTGTCTGATGGCTATGTGGTCCCTGGTTTCAGCAATAAAGACTCATTCTTATACACCCACAACCTCTCCTGGCTTCTCCGTCTAAGACCCGGCGTCTTAGGAGGTCCTGCCCCAGGCAGAGGGGCTTGGACCCAACACCTGCTGTCTGGTGAGCAGAAGATAAAGGAGGAACTTGGACTAAGCTCCCAATAATCAGTGGAGTGCGCAGCGTTCAGGCAGGAACCAGCTCTGGCACAGTCGGATAGGAGGATTTAGAAGATATGGACTCACAGCCCCTTGGAGATACTCAGAGCACCAGAGCTCGCGCAGGGCAGGGCTCTTGCTACTGGCTCCGAGACACACACACACACACACACACACACACACACACACACACACACACAAACGAGGAGGGCATAGGCTTGAGGCAGGGGCCAGTTTGGTTTTAATTCTAACTTGTTGAACATTTACGGAGTGCCAGGATCTGTGCTAAGGGCTTGCTACCAACAGAAAGGAGCTCGGTGTGAAACGGGAGGAAGGTGACTACAGAGTTTAAAAACAAACAAAACCAAACCAGTGTGGCCCTTGCCATGGGAAAGTGACCCAGAGAGGACAGCGAGGCATTCTGGGAGCAGGGCTTCCCACAGGTGATGCTGCAGCTTAGCTTTGGAAGGCAGTCAGACGAGGAGAAAGGGCCTTGTGAGGAAGAGGGAGGCAGCCCATGGGAGCTACTGGCTGACAAAACAGAGGGGTGTGCTTGGAAAATTATAAGGTGTTTTGTTTTCTTTTTTCAAAATTCTGATTGGGAAAAAGGGAGAGTGAGAAGTCGGGGAAAGAAGCCGAGGCCAGATCAACCATCATCACCGTTCCAGTAAAGAGCTTGGACTTGGTTCTGCAGGTAGCAGAGTGAGAGAGAGGGTTTAAACAAGGGAAAACACGACCAGACTTGCTTTTCGGAAAAAGCACAGAGAGGAAGAGAGATTGGAGAGGAGGGAGGCTAGTTAAGATCAGCTACGGGGGCCCTTGTAAAAGGCAAAACATTTAAACAACAACTTAAAACACGTATTTAGAGAGTTGTTCAATAACAGCTCTTAAAACTTGTCTTTTCTTAAAACACCACAGGGAGAAACTGTTTTAGTTTAGAATTTATAATGTGGGGTAGCCATCATTTTTTTTTCTAGTGTCTCCAAAATGCTGTATAAAATCAGTGTTTTTCTTTTTAAGTAATTCTGTGTGGTTTCTGTGCCGAGCCCTGGGAAATGAATCAAGCCATGGCAATGAGAAGGATATTGGAAAGCAGATGTGAGAAATGCTAGCTAAGGGACTGGGTGAGTAATATTTGCCAATTACAATTTTTCTTAATTTTCTGGTAAGACTCATAGCAAAGCAAATTCTAAATAACTTCCCTTCCTTATTGTTTTAATGGAAAAGTAATGGAAGTGAGGGGCCTTGTGCTGGGTCGGAAAAATGCTCAGGTCCTTCTCCCAAATGGTCTGCAAATCCACGATGTCAGTTGAAATCTGTCTATTTTATCTGGTTGCTTCTTATGCTGAGCCACTGTGGGTGAGTGGATATAAAAAGAAGCCAAAAGAATACATTTCTGACTTTTTTTTAAAGCTGGGTATTTTGGTAGCCAACCTCAGCTCAGGACATCCTAAAAGAAAAATGCCTTGCTGAAACCGGTTTGGCTCAATGGATGGAGCATCATCAGCCTGCGGACTGAAGGGTCCCGGGTTTGATTCCGGTCAAGGGCATGTGCCTTGGTTGTGGGCACATCCCCAGTAGGGAGTGTGTGGGAGGCAGCTGTTCGATGATTCTCTCTCATCGGTGTTTCTAACTCTCTATCCCTCTCTCTTCCTCTCTGTAAAAAATAACCCTCTCTCTTCCTCTCTGTAAAAAATCAATAAAATATATTTTTTTTAAAAGAAAGAAAAATGCCTCTGCTAAACTGAAGCAGCACCAACACTCAGACATGACATGTTCATTGCCCCCCGTCACTGTGCATGGATGCTGGTCTCAGGCTGACCATAGCCAGAGAAGAAGACGGGAAAGACAGCAAGAGAAGAAGGCAAATCATGAGTGTTAGACATGGGAAGAACACTAATCCCCTCTTCAACTGAAGCCCGAGGGAAAGATGACCAGAGACAAGTCTAAGATTTGACGATAGAGTGGAATAACCAGAATTCTTACACATTACCGGCAGGAATACATCAATTTGGAAAACAACTTGGCATTATCTTACGAAGTTGAAGATGCTCGAATTCTGTAAACTCAATTCCACCTCTAGGCAATGTTCCTAACAGAAACTCTTACACACAGGGCACAAGGAGACAGGTGCAAGAATGCTCACAGCAGCAACATTTGTAGTTGTAGAAGACTGGAAACAACCCAAATGTCCAGTAGCAGTGGAATGGACAGAGAATATAAGCATACCATTGAATACTATACAGCGATGAAAATGGATGAGGCACAACTGCACATATCAACATGGGTGAATCTCACAAAGGCTTGCATAGCAAACGTATGTTATTGCAAAACACATACAGAACAATCACTCTAAAATTAAACATAAAAAGTAAAATATCATTTATGGAGATATCTGTTTTTGGAGATGCATATCTGTAATAAAACTACTAATTTTTAAAAAGGGCAAAAGGATGGTGAAAACAAAATCTAGGGCAGTGAGGAAAGGGGATGGGATTGTGGAGGGCAAACTAAGGGTCATGTTGCATTTCTTAAACTAGCTGGCTAAGTCTAAGGGTGTTCATTTACCACTGTTTGTTTATTTTTACACCAATAGTATACATATTCTTTGGCTATTATTCAATTTTTTATTTAAGAAGGGAAAAGCCGCCACCTGATGTTGCCAACTCACGAAAATATATAAATCTTTAAGAAATGTAGCATGTTCTCTGCTGTGCTGTTTTCTTCTGGCCAACCCAGAGAGGATGAGACGGGCCGTCAGCCTAAAAGCTAAGCGGGAGGAGATAGAGAGGCAATTGAATGGAAACAAAGGCAACCTCGGGAAGTCCCCTTCTGGAAAGCAGCTCGAGGGAGACAGAGCTGCTGCCAGAATCTAAACCTTGCCGCATAAAAAAATAAATGTTAGGAACAAAAACAAACACCCACATCTCCATGCTGGACAGCAGAAGAGCAAGTTGCCAAATATTTGACTGTTTTTTTTTTCTTTCTGGATTGTTTTTTACTCTCTAAATCTAAACTCCATATTCCTCTTCTTCTCTCTTTCCATATGTTAGAAGCTACGTCCAGATGGAAAAACAAAAACAAAAAGGTTGGTGCTCCATTTATTGTCAACAGGGGTGGCTCAGATTATTGTTCAACTAGAAGGAGCTCAGTGCTTTAGAAACATCTCATTACTTGAGGTAGCCACTTCTACGTGATATCATTAGACTGCCATGGAGCAAAATGCAGAATACCTCACAGCCCTCTCTACCAGCATTTCTTCCATATATCATCAAGAGTTTCCTTATTACAGTGAAGCCTTTCTGATAAATATTATTCAGTCCATTTCATCATCTGAGCCTTTAAAACACAGTATCTCTTATGGACCCTCTTAGAGGAAGAGCTGCTTGCCCCATGAACACAGATTAATGCTGGACATCAACAAAGGCAGTAGGAATATTTATAACATGCTTACTAGGTGCCAGGTAGAGTGCCAATTTATGTATAAGCATTCTTTCAATTAATCCTAATAATAATTCTCCAGTGAGAGAGGTAGGTGTTATTATTACCCCAACCTCACAGATGAGGAATCTCTTGGCGAGCTTAAGTAATTTGCCCACGGTCTCACAACTAGGAAGTGGTATAACAAGGAGGGAAATGGGGTCTGACTATACTACAAGGTCACTGGAGTATGGTAATAGTAGAAGTAGTTAGAGTTGCCATTGAAATACATTAGAAATAAAATTCAAATCTACTTGATAGCTAAGCTCATAACTTCTCCATCTGGAGTCATCAAAGGTGGTCGGTGGTTCGGTTTGGTGAGGGTCTATAAATTATTTTTAATAATTAAAATAGTGTAAAACATGGATTCTTGGTCTTTTAGTGTCATGGATTTTTCTATGGCTGCTGTCTAGTGCAGCCAGGGACACCTCTTGGAATAATGTTGGAATAATGTTTTAAAATGTAACATATATATAAAATATATATATATACCCACACATATTACACAAATTATATGTATATAGGCATACAATAGAATACTATACAGTGATGAAAACAGCGAATATAAGCATACAATAGAATACTATACAGTGATGTATATAATTTGTGTAATATGTATATTATACAAATATCTATCTATATAAAAGCCTAAGTGACCATTCAACCATTTGACTGGTAGCTATGATGCACACTGACCACCAGAGGGCAGATGCCCAATGCACAGGCATGAAAATATGGAACAGACTGATGAATCTCAGAAAGAAGGGGGGTCGGAGAGGGAAGGAAGAGATTAACCAAAGATCTTATATGGATACTAGAGGCCTGGTGCATGGATTCATGCACTGGTGGGGGTCCCTTGGCTTGGCCTGCTGTTTTCCGATGTACCCCTAGGGTGCTGGATTGTGAAGGGTGCAGGCCAGGCCAAGAGACCCCACCATTGCACAAATCCGTGCACTGGGTCTCTAGTATATAATAAAATAGATCACACATGAAGCCATTACATTGAAATTATCAATGTAATAAGAAACACATTTGTGATATAGTAATATACATATTTCTATATGAACACATTCAATAAGGCCTAGTATAATTTTAAAATAGTGATGGCCTTGTTTCAAGGTATTTGCAATAGCATACGTATTTGACATGGAAATACTTCTGCGTTCTAATGGTGACAAAGTCAAAGGTGACAAACCACTGGCAATGCCGCTGTGGTTTGTTGTCTGCACTCATAATGGCAGGAAATGCTAAATTTTAAAATTCATAATGGGAGGAAATGCTTAGAGGTTTGTACAAATAAAGCTGCATTTTTTTTTTCCCCTTCTGAGTTCACTGACCCCTTGAATCCTAAGCACAGGCCTGCACCCAGGTTAAGAACCTTTCTTCAATAACCTAACAATCACCTCCTGGAAGTGCTAAGCTTATTCCTGATAAGGCTTCGATGCATTTGAATTCTTGCTTTGACATGGAACTAGCCGTATCTGTCCATTATAGCACGTGACCAATAATTAACACCCAGGAACAAAGAATAAGGACGTAAAATCCAGGAACAAGATCACTGTGATTGGTGGACCACATGTCGCTGAGAACCCTGTGGATGGTGTTTACAGTAGATCAGGCTTGATCTAACGGTGTCTGTGTTGGATAGCAACACACATCCACTGCTACCTAAAGACTTTGCATGCAAGGACCACGTTGTTTCAGTACAGGACAAAAACTCAGCTGGGAAAAGGAAGCTAATGTTTTTGAATGAATGAGTTTTTCTACAAGTCTGAATTATCTACGGTCTGTCAGTGTTTTAAGAGAACAAAGGCCACTTGTAAACCTACGATGCATGGTGGAGACCATGATCTGAAATTTGACTTCAGGGCTTGGCTGAAGATTTCAGAGAAGCAGAGCCACACCAGTAGACACTGTGGACTAGGAGGCACTTTGCTAAATGCGATGCTTCCGCTCAATGGCTGGGTTGTTTAGAGTAAAACTATGTTCTCAGGTTTCTGGTTGGCCTAGAAGTAAATAACTTAGGTCAGGGTTTAGAAAACATGGCAGGCATCAGAGTGGAAGTTTATCCAAACTTAAGCCACACAGGATTCCTGTAAGATGAAGGCCATTTTAGTACCAATAAAGGGACAAAGCACATACAAAGGACAAAGCTAGGTATTAGAATTCCCTAAGACAAATACTGATGCTCAGGTTCTATCTCAGATCAATAAAGTCAGATATCTGGAGACAGGGCCTGGGAATCTGTATTTGTAAAGTTGCTGCACACTGATTTAGTTAATGTAGTAGATCAACAATGGCCCCAAATTCTTTGCTATTCTTTCCATCAAGATGAATCTGGCTTTGCTCTGTGATTTGCTATGATCCAGAGAATGCAATGGACTTTGGAACCCTGGCTTTACAAGGACTGGCATCTTTTGTTTCTCAATTTGGGGGACCAGGCATCATGCTGTGAAGGCCAGGTTAGGACACTGCAAGATTAGAGGCCATCTGGAGAAAGCCCTGGAGGCGAGGAGACCATCTTGGATAGACTAGCTTTCACCAAACTCTCAGCTGAATGCATTTTCATCTGTGACCTCAGTCTGCATCATGTGTGACCTTCAGTCTGAACCAGAAGAACCACCTGGCTGAGCCCATTCCACCCATATCATTGTGAGAATTAATTACTGTGTTAAAGTCACTACATATTGGTGTGACTTGTTATTTCATAATAAACAAAAAAATATATTTTTACTGACAATGCTCTATTCTTTTCTTGAAAGATCTATTGTTCCTATCTTGGAATCTTAACATGAACTAAAAAGCAAGGCTCAATACATCTTTCTAAAGCAGATAGAAGACATGGTTACACTGGGAGCTTAGGTGAAAGCTCACCTAATACTGACAAAAGAAGACCAATATCCCATGTGGTCTTAGGTAAACCCCCTGCTCCTGTGAGTGGGGTGGCCATTGTGCTAGACAGAGAGATCCACCATCAGATTCCCTACAAACATGCACTTGCTGCCCGGCTGCAGGGAGTCCAGGCAACAGAAAGCCTCCAGCTGCCCAGCCCTTCGGCGTCTGCCTCAGCTGCACAGACCAGTCTTTCCTAAGATGAGGCCCACATTTGGTGACTGAGTGAGGTGGGGATAGAAAGGCCTGGTCGTTTGGCCTGATGAGGAATACCAATAGAAAAGACTCTCTCTGGAGTTCCCTGCAGGTTGGCCACGGTGTAGATGGCCTATGCCACAGCTGGATTTCCCACCCCTTCCTGTTACACGTGTCACTTCCTAATGTAAACATCTTGTACCCCAAACCTGGCCTCAATGTGTGCTTTGGGAGAACCCAACCTATGACTGCCACGAGATCTAGGCGGTTTTACTTTTGAGAATGTGGGATGTGGGTTCATTGCTATGCTCTGGTTTTGCTGGCCAGGAGACTGATTCCTATAAATGGACAGAAGAACTTTCCTAGGTCTAAAAGATGGAGACAACGAACCCATGAATCAGGACTGCCCTCTGTGGAAGGGAACAGAGCTGGGAGAGAGATGAAGATCCTATTGAACAGTTTCTGTAACAATGCCAAAACATTTTTCCCGGGGAATTAGCTGCATTTGGTAATCATTGTCTCCGATCTGTCTAGCAGTTACTTTCCTCCATTACATAGTGTCTTAAATGCTCACTCCCTCTCAACCGGTCACAATTACTGCTCATTGCTTACTCTGAGTTTGTCAGTGCTATCAAGAACTTGGTAAAGACCTGCCTGGAACTGTTATTTCCTTCAGAAATAGTTCATAATGCTCCCAAAGCTGTTTAAAATTATTTAAAAAAAATGATCTGTCAGCAGGAAATTCAAGAAAGGCAGGTGGCCAGCTCTCTGTGGATTATCTGAGGAAACCCTCAAATCCTTCTACTCAAAGCACCATGGTTATTCTTTTAATTGTGTGCAGTCAAGGAAACACAATGAAGACCATGTTCATTTTAGAAAAGCACAGCCAGGAAGCTGGAATTATGCTTTCTGTCTGCACAACATGCCTTCCCCATCCTCCTCCTCCCTGGAGACACCCTCTTTCCTCCAGGGCACAAATGATTCCATGTGGACCGGATGCGCTGCCCAAGACTGTCCATCGCCAATACTCCACCCCAACTTTGTGACCACCATCACCTCATACACACCCCAAGGGCAGACATGTGGGCTAGTTCTGGCCAATCAGAGTGTTCCACCCCTTCCCACTCCACTGCCCCTTCAGGCTCAAAGGCACAGTGGTGCAGGGGAACGGTCTGTTTAGGTTGTCAAATCTCAGACCTGACTACTAGTTGAAGCCTTAAGCATGTTTCTCAGGTGAAACTTCTGGTTCCTCATTTATAGAGTAGTAAATTCAATCCCATAATTTATAGGGGAGCTAGCAGAATTTCACAAAAAGGGGAGTGGCAGACCACAGGCCCGAGGGCTTGCACATGCTCCTGTGGCCTTCCTGATACTCTGTGAAGTCACTGATCTCCCTCTGAGTTCACAGAACAAGAAACCCGCCCAAAGCTAGTAAGTGAAAAAGCTGTCGTTCCAACCAGGCTTGTCTAACTCCACCGTCTACCTCCCTCTCCTGATACCAGACAACCCGCCATTGATCATGACTCTCCAGAATGACCGAGCTTTGAGGGTGGCGGTTCCTTTGCTCTGGACTAGCTGAAGGTCTCAGGAAGTTTGGGGAGCATCTTCTTCCCATAAAGCTCCTAATATATTCCCTGTTTCCCAGGGATTCCCCTACCCTGACCTCCTCCACCCTGAATTCATCCTCTTGCTGACATTTTAAACTTCCCGAAGAACAAACGTGCTTAAACACCTCCCATGGTGACAAGTGCTGTCTGCTGTCACTTTGAGATACTTAGAGGAGTCAAATTCATGGAGACAGAAAGTAGAATGGTGGTTCCAGAGCTTGGGAGAGGGTTGGGGGTGGGGATATACTATTCAATGGGCCAGGGTTTCAGTGTTACAAGATGAAAGGCGCTATGGAGATGAATGGTGGTGATGGTAATACCACTGAACTGGACGCTTAAAAATGGTTGAGGTGGTAAATTTTATGTTCTGTGTTTTACCACAACAAAAAAAGTGGGGGGAAACCCAAACAACCTTCAATGGCTCCCCAGTGCCTATCTAATAAACACTCACCCCTTTGCCTACCACAGAGGCCCCATAATCCCCTTCCACTTTATCTCACAGCTTTTACTATCCAGACTCCAAACTAGATGCCCTGTCCCAAATACTCTTTTATACTCAAGGTTCTACCCACCTACCCTGTTTTTTCTGCTCATCTTAGTCAATTTTAGCATAAGTTCCCAAATAAAGTCATAACTTTTTCTATCAGTGCATGGACCTGGTCTCACCACCCACTAAGTAGCTCTAGTGCTTTCTGAAAACCCTGATGCTCTGTTGATGGGAGGTGAGCTATGTGACCTCAGAGCTAATCCTAGATGTGAGACACATTATTTCTCAGGCCTGCTGTAATTATTACTAGCATATGCAGACTCCCATTTTAAATACATTAGCACACTGCTGCCACTCTGTCATTCCGGAGGTGGGTACCCTTGGGAAGCAGAAAACCACTGGACTGGAAACCAGAAGTCCTAGGATCTCAGCTCCGACATGACGTGGGTAGGAGACTTTGGGACAGTCTAACCTCTGGGCTTAGTTTCTCATCTGGAACATTAGATCTGAAAGTCATTCCAGCTGTAGAATGTTACCCCTCTGAGAGGTCCCATCCTGTAATCACTGAATAACCTGAACTGATGTTGGTAATGAAAACAAAATAAAAATATGACGACTTAAACTACAACCATGGAAAACAGACTTGTTGGATATTATGCTAAAGGCATAATATTAGAAGCTATGCCCAGTGAGGTTTGATAGGAATGAAAACTGACCAGTGCCTTTTCTTTCAATGTTCATATGGAAAATAATGTCAATAAAAATATTTTCAATAAAATAAATATGGGAAAACCTGCAATGGTTTCAGTGCTTTTGTCAGAAACATGTAGCTTAATAAAATTTGTTCCAGGAAAATGTTCTTAAAGAAAGTCATCAGTGTTGCTCATATTCCGATTACAAATTTATATTTCTAAATGTGGAGTCAAAACTTCCGTGGGGTTCAGATGACGATGCAGTGATGTAGGAGCAAAACGTCCTGCATTTCAAAGACCGTGACAACATCGAAAGAGGTCATGGCAGCCACTCTGACGTTTGGAGGGCAGAGAAAGACCCCGAAGGAAGCAGCGAAGCGGCCTTGACAGCGATGGCCATGGGTTGTCACCAGCCAAGGAGAAAGAGGATTAGACCTCTGATCTACCTGGAACACTATTCAGTCAATATATATTGACTATTCACACACACACACACACACACACACACACTCTTACACACATACATACATATAAACACATGTACATATACATTTATATACATATACATAAATACATACACACACATAACACATACCTGAATCAATGCTAGTAGAAGTGTGTGTGTATGTGTGTGTATATAGATATATGTGTGTGTGTGTGTGTGTGTATGTGTGTATATATATATACACACACACACATATATAGTGTGTGTGTATATCTATACCTATAAACATACACTGAAGGCCACTATGCTATTCTATATTTCTTGCTAACTGAGCCCCTTTGGGCATTACTTGAAAGCAGATATTTTATCTATTTCTTAGAAGATATCTTAGTGATAACTCAGTCCAAACCTGGCATTTTACAGATGAGCAAACTGGGGCTCAGAAAAGGCCACTGCCCCAGACCACAAGGCCCTGTCCGATTGTTAGAATGGCACAGATGCCAAAGGCCCCCTGGCCCTCCACCTGGCCCCTGAGGCTGGCTGCCGCCGCCTGGTGGCCCTGGGCGCCGCTGGCCGGGAGCCCAGGGGACGCCCGCTCCCTCTCCCAGCGCCCGGTGCTCCCCGCGGAGAGCTGTCACCCCTTTAAGTGGGCCTTTAAGGAACCATCCAAAAATAAGTCTACTTCGGTTTCGGTTTTTAAGTTAAGAGCTGTGGAGTTTGGCAGGGAGGGAGGTTTCTCTGTTGGCAGACACACATGCCTGCTTCTGTTCTGTGCGTCTCAGGCTGAAAGGCAAGTCCATGGCTCAGGCCCGCTGTTTCCATTGTCAGCCGCTTGACATGTGGACTGTGTCCTCTGTCCAGCCGGACGGAGGTGGCCTTTAATACACGGGACCCCCTTCCCTCCTCCATTCTGCCCTGTCTCCACCACCACCCCACCCTCCACCAAGCACTGCGGGCAGGAGCTCTGCCAACACGTGTAAATCACCTACATGACGTGCTGTGCGGTGAAGCCCTCCCTATCACAAACATATGTGGGCCTTGTGCCTTTTGTTGCCCGTTTTTGGCAGCCAGGGGAGTGCCAGGCCGCTCTCAAAATGTGTTTTGCATCCACGGGAAGGGTCAGCGGGCGCCTGTGATATTTGCCACCAGCTTCTGAGTGGCAGGCGGTCCCTTTGTCCACCTCTGTGGCACAGGCAGCCACGATCTGGTCTCCGAGCGGCTGCTCTATGCACAGAGCCGCACGGGACACATGTGCAATGCCATGCACGGCAGCTGGGGACACGACATAACAGGTGGCGGAGGCAGCCATGAAAGAACCTGGAGGCCACGCCGAGTGTGCCACTGCCACCCTCCTCATGAAGCGGGGAGCAGAGGGGGGACACCTGACGTGTCCGTTGCTCCCAAGTCTGCCCTTCATGGCCTACGGAGAGATTCCTCTCACCTGAGCCCAGAAGTAGGCTTTCCAACTGTTTGTTTTGTTCAGCGAGGTAGTTAACATTTTGGGCAGTATTTAAATTTCTTACATGCTTTTAATGATTTAGAATGACTGGGGTGGGTAGGTAAATGAGAGCACCCGTAATTTTACTAGATCTGTCAATTCTTCTAACATAAAAGCAGCCCAGGAACCCCTTCCGACATTCTTTGTGAGCTCCCATTTATTATGTCAAATGTGAAGTACTTTCAAGGAAGTCTGCGTCTGATTAATTTCTGTTAGGAGCATGGATTTGCCTAATGGAAAACTCGAGCATTTAGAATCCCAAATACCCAGGGAGCCAAGACCGAGGTCCCAATGTTGCCTCAAATAAAAAACTGAAGGCCATAAAAAAAAAAATCAAGTCCAAAACATTTAAATTTCTTCTCTTGACTAAGCAAATGCTTGCTGAGGGGCTTTCTTAATTTTTCTCCAAAAACTTTCTAGAGGGGAACAGTGCAACCGTCACGTAATCATTGGAGAAGCCATGTCCAGAGGAGCCAATATCTGCAAAGGCGCGGTGGACCAGTGCGGCCAAGAGTAACATCTGATCCCTAAAGGGGAGGTCGCACTAGGCCAGGGGTGGGCAAGCTTTTTGACTCGAGGGCCACAATGGGTTCTTAAACTGGACCAGAGGGCCGGAACAAAAGCAACCTGACCATGCTGGCACTCTCATCTTGGGCTGCTGGTGAAGGAGTGGAGGGGAGAGCAAGAGAACCCTCCGCTGAATGCCCTTGGGTTGTAGTTTGCCCACGGCAGCACTAGGACATCAGGTAGAGAGATTTTGTCTTGGGCTCCATATGATCATAGATTGGCCAGAGGAGATTACATTGTCTTTCGCTCATGAAATTGGTTCAAGCTTCCTCTTTGTTCCCAAATACACTAATTCTCTTCTTAAGGATCCACCTTTTGGGGGCTGAGTATTTTCTTCCTGCCTGCTGAACAGTGCCTGCACTTTGGGCTTGAGTATTTCCACAGAAACTCAGACCACTCTTCCCCGTGGTAAGCAAGGCCACAGGGGCCACATTTTGGCTGGCGTGGGCCTCTGCTTGAGGCCAGCCGTGCCCAATGGGTGTTTGCAGACTTTGTTTTCAACCCACTCCCCCGTTCCCACAAGCCGGAGGCCCCAAAGCGTGTTCCTACCTGGTGGAAGTTACCCACTTGCCGCACGTAACCAGCCACTTCCTTGTCAGATTTAAAGATCTTCCAAACTTTCCTTTCTGCCTTCCTGTATTCCCGGGATCCTTTCCAGCTCATGGCCATCAGGGAGCGCTCTGTCAGGGCGGCTGCCACGATGATGTCCAGCTGGCCGTTGTAGATGAGCACCTACATGAAACAGAGCCGGGTACAAATGCAGGAGTCAGCGAGTGAAGCCAGTGGCTCTGTCTAGGTAGAGAAAGTGCCCACGCACATGCACATGCGGGGGAGAAAAGGGTCCGTGAGCTTCTCTCATGCGGTGCTCACAGAGGCCTGGCTCCCAGGCCAGTGGGGTCATTGTCTTCCTGTTGGCCGCACCCATCAACACCCTGAAATAAACTGGAGCCTTGTCTCAACCATTGATTCTCCCAACATTTGATTCTTCCTAGGAATCTACCAAAAGCCTCTCTTGGTTGCAAACATGTTTGTGCCGTCTCACTTGATGGTATTACATACTTGGAGGTATGGCTATGTCAGAGTAGGACCGTACTTACCACATTTTGGTGGAGCTGAGGAATTCTGCACCCCGGATTTTCATGAGGCCTGCATTTCATTAACTGGGCTTTCAGGCACTGCGGTAGCTGGCGGGCTGGGCCTTCTCTGGGGGCTGTTAACCCATATGGCTCTCCTCTCCACATTGATTTTACAGTGGCCACTATAATGCTTTGAGGCAGACAGACAGATGCAGGTGCCTCGGATTTGTTGCTTGTTGGAGGCAACTGTGTCTGGCATGCGACTTCTAAGACCTCCTTTTCTTAAATAAGACAGCTATTTGTCAACAGTGAGAAGTGTCCTTCCTTCTCAGAATGCATTTGTATTTTTTGCCAATTTGATGGATATGATAAAAGAAACAAGCCTGGGGAAGCTCTTATCTTTTCTTTCCAAACAATGTTCAGTTTGCTTGGGAAAGAATCCGGGTCGCACCCAGCGCGGGGGAGGCTGTGGAACTCCCCGGACAGGGTAACAGGTGCTCCTCTCTGCAGGGCCCTTTAACACAAACCCTTTCAGTGTTGAGACTTTCCATCTCACCAGTCCCGATTTTTTAAATTAATTTTATGAAGAATAAAAAAAAAGCCCAAAGAAACTATATTCATTAGTCTTATACAAAAAACACCTCAAACACAATCTAAAGGTTCCATGATTAGTAAGTGGTGAAATGAACTGTGGTATGGACATTCTATGGGATAGAGCAAAACCACCGAAAATGTTTGCCTAAACTATGAAGCAATGTGGAAAACCCTTATCCCATAAGTCTGAAAGCCAAAAGTCAAATATACACCGAGGAGTGACCAGATTATTATGATCTCTAAACGCATAATAATCTGGCCACTCAGTGTATATCCTATATAAAAGGCTAATATGCAAATTGTCCCCTCAATCAGGAGTTTGACCAGCAGGCAGGCCGGTCAACCGCCCATATCCCCTTCCCCTGGCCAGGCTGGCCAGACCCCACCCACGCACAAATTCATGCACTGGGCCTCTAATATATATAATACACACACACATACACACACACACACACACACACACACACACACACACACTGAGAGGCCAGATTATTATGCGTTCAGAGATCATAATAATCTGGCCACTCTGTATATATCACCATTAGGAATGGATAAAATGGGTATACATATTCTCAAGTGTGAAATGAGACTATTTTTTTAAAAAAGGAATACAACCCATTAATTTCAGCCCTTTTCTCCTTTGTTTTCTACTCTTCTTAGGCTATTTTTATGCAGCTCCCGTCAGTGTGAATGCTCACACAGCACTGACCCTGTCCCCAGCGAGGGGTGTTCCTCAGCGCCATGCCACCATTCATCTATTTGGAAGCTCTGGCTTGGCTCAGGTGAAGACCTTTGGTCGAATCCTCACACTGATAGAGAAGGTTTCACTGCATATCCCAGCCTCGCTGGTATAGGCTTCTTAAAAGGCTCGCACATGATTAAAAAGCCCGGGACTTTGACACACTGCAAATCCCCCGGCAGCCCGGGCCGGGCTCGGCGGAAGATGAAAGAGCCCCGGGCTCTGCCGCAAGAACGCGGGTCTTTCATGTCCTCCTGCCGCCATCACCACTTCACTCCCCTCAGCAGAGACCCAAAGGGGAAAATCCGGGCCGATGTAAAGCATCTTGAAAAGACTCCACTCCCCCACAGCAATAAAACTTCGCATTGTTTATTCAAAGACATTGCCTCAAAGACCTTGAGTACTTCGGGCCCAGGCAAAACTCCCCCAGCTGGTTCGCCAGCAGTATGGAAACAATTATACAGGATCTGGACCAGCAAACAAGGCTTAAATGCCTCACCATTCTAGGAAGGCCTGATTATAGCTGATTAACAAAGATAATCATCGCGGAAGCAATTCCTCTGCTAGACCTCAATGGAAAAGATGCTGATTCACTAAGGGCTGTGGTCGGCAAACATGCGGCTCTTTGGCCCCTTGAGTGTGGCTCTTTCCACAAAATACCATGAAATACCACCAAATACCACCAAATACCACAAAATACCACGCCTAGGCGAGTCTATTTTGAAGAAGTGGCATTAGAAGTAGTTTAAGTTTAAAAAATGTGGCTCTCGCCGAAGCCGGTTTGGCTCAGTGGTAGAGCGTCGGTCTGCGGACTGAAGGGTCCCGGGTTCGATTCCGGTCAAGGGCGTGTACCTTGGTTGCGGGCACATTCCCCGGTAGGGGGTGTGCAAGAGGCAGCTGGTCGATGTTTCTCTCTCATCGACGTTTCTAACTCTATCTCTCTCCCTTCCTCTCTGTAAAATATCAATAAAAATATTTTAAAATAAATAAATAAATAATGTGGCTCTCCAAAGAAATGTCAATCGTTGTACTGTTGATATTTGGCTCAGTGGACTAACGAGTTTGCCGACCACTGCCCTAGGGGATGCATCGGAGCCTCTGGCGTTTTCCTCTCCATGAAGCTTGCTGAGGGTCTCTTGTAGCGACTTGCTATCAACAGTCTATTCTGAAATTGATTTAAGGGATTTCATCAATCAATGTCGTCTTTTAAGGGATGAAAACCCACAGATTACAGCAAAAAATAGGCTAAGCTGTATGGCCTTAGTGTGCATGGTGGCTGAACTGAATTGAGATGAATCCCTGGTCACCTCGGGTGGTCCTACGCCAGAGCAGTAGCTCCTGGAATGCTGCAGCGAAGGGCTGAGCTGCGTCACTTTGTGCATCAGACATGCGTGTGGAAGGGCCCCTTGGGGGGTGGGGGGGAGGCAGCAAGTGGAAATCCTTCCTTTACAAAACAAGGCAAACATTTTTAACTTTTAAAGGGCACACAAGTCAAATGCAACCAAAAAAGAAATCAGATTCATGTTCAAGTGATTTCAGGGCTGGCCTTTAAGGTCGCCAGCCTTAAATATAAGAAATTCCTGAGCTTTTATTTTTATCTAGATGTCATGTTTATTCTCGGCAGACCTCACAGGAATATCCCAGTTGCCTTTGGGGCTGGGTGAGTGGACGAAATATCCCAGGGTGCACTGACAGTGAGCTGAGGAGCCAGGCAGGTGAAGGGCATGGGTGGGTGCTTGGTCCTGAAGCCCACGGGACATGTGGGCGACCCACATCCTGACAGAGAAGTTCAAGGTCAAGGTATGCGCCCTGACGTGCTGGCCAGTCATGCAGGACCTGCGCGCACACATTCGCTTCATTCCTTCCTTGTAGGGTGACCAGCTGTCCCGGTTTGTCCTGGGCTGAGGAGTTTCCCAGGATGCAGGACTTTCAGGCTAAAACTGGGACAGTCTGGGGCAAACCTCCCCCCGAGGCTTGCTGGTATTTTAAGCAGCGGGATCTAAAGACAGAGTGGAGACTGGAATGAATGCAGCCTTGAGCTACACCCCCCCTGTCAGCAGTGAGCCCCACAAAACCCGGAGCTGGGCCAGGGCTGCCGGGAGCCGGTTTCCCAGGCAGCATCCGAAACACGTGTCCTGGGTGGTCAGCCGGGCGGCCTCCTTTTAGAGAATGTTCTTTTCTGTCAGCACTCGGAGGACTGAGCTTGTTGGAAGTGACGGTTATGTGAAGACATGGAAAATACTTCTTATTTAAAAAAAAAAATCAATGAACAACTAGGATCCCACTGTTTGTGCTCTGTAATTACTATAAAAAGATGCTTCCAATTTGGGAGAAGAAAGCATCAAATACAAGCAGCTAGGGTAGTCTACGCATGGGTGATCTGTTTTAACTTGACTATTTTCTAGGTTTATTTTATAAGGGTGGTTGGGATGCTTTTATAATGAAAAGCTAATTAAAAAAAACACACACAATAACATGAAGAGGCTGGGCATCTCCATTGGGCAAAAGGTGAATTTTATCACAGAATCATTTGCGCAAACTCCAATATTACCTGTTCCCGAATTTTCATGACAGCTAAGTCAAAAGCACAATTTCAGTTCGTTCACAGCTGATCCTAAAGACTCATTCCAGAATTCAAGCATTTTGCAAGAGACAGGACCAGGCAATCCAGATTATAAGCATCTTTCCTGGGGGGGTGGAGGATGGTCAAATGGCAGATGTGAGAAAAGCATTTTCATGATGTTCTTTATTTTCTGAAGTGCTTTCATGCCCACGTGGCTTTATTCTCATTCTGCTCCACGAGGTGGGGATGAAAGTGTTATAGGGCTCACCTCGGCGCTAGGAGACTGTGACACAGCGAGGTGCCAGAATGCATCCTACATCCCGATTTGCAAACTGTATCTGGAACTCCTCAGGAAAAGAGTGAAAGTCCTTCGAACCAGCCAGCATGCGCTGACTCCCCACAGCTAAGAGCGTGGTGCCCCTGGAAACTGAGAGCTGGTTGAGCATGACAGAGCTCGCACCTCCGGTTCAGAAACGATCTTGGCCTGTGTGCCTACGTCCGGCGAACTAGCTGCGTCATTTCTCACTTTGGCTCTCTGGGCAAGGATGTGTGCAAGGGCATTGCTCAGCTGCTGGCCGGTGTCTCACTTCTTCAGGGAGTGGCCTTGGCGAAGCTGCTGTGGGCACCTCAGCTCCTGGAGGAGGCGGCTCCCTGAGCCCCCAGCCCATCCATAGTCCTTGCACAGTGCCTGGCGCCCCATGGAACATATGGGCATTCACAAGGCATGGTCAGTTGCTTTCCGTAGGCATTCTGCAATCCTGCAGAGTGGCTGCTGCTGTGGCTTGCCCAGGTCCACTCTTTCTTTTCCTGGTGACAGGCCTCCCAAACACCTCAAAGGATACAGCCCTAGTGGAGCTGTCAATCACAGAGTCCCGCCTCTTCAGTGTCAGAGGTGAGCATATGACCTAAGCTAGGCCTCCCTGATGAATCTGCTCAGATTTTTCCTGGTCCCTAACTTTCCTCTTCATGCCAGCTCTTCAGCTTTTCTGTGAATTCTGTGACCTCTCATGTCTTCTGATCAAGTCCTTTCATGCTTCAAGCAACCAGAACTGTTTATGTTGCTAAGGACATGCCGTCCAAACCCATGCACCGTCAGAGCAGTGCACACAGGCCCTGGCATGCAGAGCAGGGAACCCCGTGGCTTACCCTCCCGGAGCTTCGGTTCCCTTTTCTGGATATGCCGATGATAAGACGTCCATCCCATTGCAGAGAGGGTGAATGGGGTCACGTGCATACAGCTCCCAGGACAGAGCCTGATACAAACTGGCAGTCCGGTGAGTGTGAGGTCCTCTTCCTTGTTAGGCAGGTTGATCATTGGATAATGACTTGACTCAACAAAGCACTTCTTCTAAAGTAAACCCCCAGCGGGTATGGATGATCTTTTTGTGCTCGATACTTGGTTGCCAAACTCACTCTTCCGGACAAAGGCCTACGTAGGAGGGAATCCAGCCAGGGTAAACCTGAACTCTATGTATTCAACCTCCTGAAATAACACCCCTCTCCCTGGGACTTGTACACACATTGGCTATAGCATCTCCGAAATATTTTCTTGGTAGCCGGAGCCATAAGTTCACAAAGTCCTCTTTTTAAAGGAACTTACGGTTTTGAAGCATGGGATTCAAAATGACAAGGAATTTCCCCACATTTAAATGCCAGGGAAGTGTGGTAAAAGTATAGTGTTGAAAAGGACATTTTGAATAATCATCGAGCACGTCCATCCCTGTTATGTTGCAGGAAGTGCGCTAACCATTTTGCATCCGTGACGATTTCATAACACCCCCCAGAAGGCAGGTGATAGTTATCCTTTTCTCCGACACAAGGAGACAGAGGTGGAGGGACGTGAGCCAACTGGTGACAAGTTCAAGTTCAGATCTGCCCGAGTCCAAAAGGTTGTGCTTCTAACCTCTCTTTTACACCGTCTCCCTGCCCAAGCCACGGCCCCGAACAAACACATTGATGGGATGGTGTGTTCTGTACTTGTAATTGCACAAGCAAGGAGCAGACCTAATGATAAGCGTGACTCCTTGAAATGAAGGACGCATGTTTATAGTTAAGAGCACGGGCCCTGTGTCTGGGTTCTGAATCATAGCGCTGCCACCTATTAAGGAGATTACCTTAATTAGTTACTCAGCCTGTCTAGAGTTCAGTTTCCTCATCTGTAAAATGGGTGTAAGGGAAACAAATAGGACAGAGAGTCACTGGGAGAATTACAACATATAATGCATGTGCAGCTCTTTGCATCCGAGGCACACAGTAAGTGCTCAGTGAACGCTAGCTAGTAGTATTGTCACCACATTTAAAGAGCTCAACATAGCTGCATAATTTCCAAAAGAAATGTCACCTGTGGTTACAATTGTGAGTTAGGAAGAAGGAGTTAGAATTCTGACACAGCGGCATGAGGTCATAAGTTAGGCAAAATGTAGAGCAGGGCCTGAGGAAAGCAGTATCTTGCAGGAGGAAGGCTGAGGCCCAGGCCTGGCTCAGGCTCCAGGGCCTGTGCTTCCGGGGTGACTTTGACACGGCATCTACTCCCTCTTAGCCTTAACATTCCCCTCCATGCAGTGAAATAGCTACGTAGCAGAGTTGCTATGAGGGCACATGGGATACGGGCTGTAAAAGTGTCCTATAACTTGATGAGCAGGGTTTCATCAATGGTTTTGTTCCTCCTTACGAAGATTAACCTGAAAATTACAGTGCGAGCGTGGAGTGCAGAAGTTTTAGATCGGCTTCCCGTGACCTTGCAGTTCTATACACCGAGTCTGCATAGTGGCACAGGTTTTGCAATCAGATGCCAGCATTCAAATCCCATGAGATCGGACCCTGCTGGACCTGTGTTCCCCCTGGGCCACCATGCCTAATCCTGGACTTTAGCTATCCCTTTCCACACAGCCCGGTCCCTTCCTCAGTACCTCTCCCAGCTCCCACCCCACCCCCTCAGGTACAAGGGCAGTTGCTATTTTTTTCAGTGCTTATGCTATTATTTTTCTTTAAAGAGAAAAATATTTCTCCGTATCCATGACTTTGTCATGGGCCAAACAGAAAGATCAATAGGTCTCAATTCATCCCCGTCCATTGATTTCATTTCCTTCCTGGATCCTCGGGCAGCTGAAGTTCACTTCCATCCGAAATGGAGGGGAAGTGTGGCCTTTTGTCCGAGCGGGAGAGGAGCCATGACTTACGTAAGGAGTGTGTCGTGTCTGTCTGTTTACTCGGCTCATATGAAATGTCGAGTTATTCAGCAGCAAATATTTATGAAGCGCCTGAGGATTAGGCACTCGGGGGACAGATAGGGAAAAATGTGACCTCTGCCCTGCTGATGCTCCAGTTTTGTTTTGTTTTAACTCTTCAAAACACGACTAATCAGAAGAGGAGAGGCACGTTTACCCTTTCATTCTCTAAGTTTGCTTTAAAGGGGAGGTCAACAAAAGTCTCTTTCACACGCATCTTCCTAAAACCTAACCACACACAAACTTTTCAAGTTCTGGATGTATATAAATCAGTAGTTGATTTCTACATTTCCCTCTCTCAGCAAGGAAAAATTCTCCCCAGTAAGAGACCCGGTGAGCAGAATCAAAGGGTGCTGAACCCTTATTTTGCACAGTGCATGCCTTTCCAAGGTATTTTCTGGGCAGACACAAAGCAACCCACCGTTAGCAAAACAGTACCCGCTCACCACTCTACCTGCAGACTCAACTAAAAAGATCCCATGCCCGCAGAACTCAGATCTGGGCTCCAAGTCAGTTAGGGGGTGCCACAGGCTCCTCATCGGGGAAAGAGGCATCTGGCCCTTCAATGGTCCCGCATAACTGGATTCTTGAAAGCAGGGGCAGAGATGTATCTAACTGTGCATTTTGTTGTAAATGTCATTCCTCCCGTCTCAGGGCAGAAGGACGGAAATAAATCATGTGAGCACTACCGACTGATGGAAACGTTAACTTCTTTGTTAAACCAAATCAAAAGCACACAGAACTGTTCCCTCTGTCTGCCTGTTCGCGCGGCTCCTACTAGGAAAAGGACTGAAACGCCACCGGAGGCAGCTCTGGTCTCTCGGCACCATGGGAAGGCAGACCGTGCGTGTGTGTGAGGCTTTCTGTTGTTGCGCTTTTTGGACGAAAGATTTACGCTTGTATTTTGGCCCACTTACAACCCATCATAATACTTTGCAGACAAAGCTATGCTCCTTTCCCAATGATCTAGTGACCTTAATCTCTAATATTTTGTGGTTTCCTGTTTGGGGAAATGATTGAACAGCAGCCTAAGCTATTCCAGGCAGCCCGGCGCTCCCAGTTGGCCGCTATCTGTCTTGGTTTTGAATGTTCTCCTGTTCACCAATCCAAAAAAAAAAAAAAAAATTGGTTTAAAGAAGCTTTTCCTACAGATGCTAAATCAATGAAACTCCTACCAAGTGGCCCTCCACGCTTCCTCCTCTGGCTGCCTTACTTATCATTCTCCTGTTACAAACCCCAGCAGCGCCAGGAGTCCTTTCTGCCTGAAGCAATTAGCATGCTCCGCCACTGCGCTCTGCTGAGCAGAAGGGAATTAATTTCACTAACATCCAACTCGACCCGGGCCAGTCCCCTGGGTTTCTCACCAGCTCAGCTGCAAAAGAGGAGCCTCCACTGTGCACAACGAGGTTCAGGAAATGTTCCCGCCTGGAGGCAGGGCTGTTATCCCTTCCCCACAATGCCTGGCCCCTAGCCCCAGCTGCCTATGGCTCCCAGAAGTCCTTCTTCCTGGTGAATTTGCAGGAATATCGGGCTGGGAGGCTCGGGAAGCCCAATCCCTGTGGTCCACTCCGAGAAGACTGCGGTGGAACACCCATGCCACCATTGAATGAAACGGCAGTCACGTGTGCCGCCAAGCTGTGCTTCCAGAGGGACGTGTTTTGCCTCCAAGTTTAAGGACAAGGGAAGACAGTGAAAGGGAGAGAATGAACTTGGCATAAACGCCCCATGTGCCTGCCATCCATCCTCCTACCAGCGAGCGTGGCCAAGACGAGCAAAGAAAAATGGGAACGGAGCAAAACAAGGTTGAGAGTGTGCGCAGCAATTCTTACAAACAATGTCTTGCAGCCAAAGAAAATTATTTCTGCTTTCTTGCAACTTAACTCTAAATAATTTTGTTGCTTTTAGAGGGCAACAAGGAGCTAAGCCAGCGTGGCAAAGAGCCAGCAAGCCACCACTCCAACCCGGGCATCTCTGAGGAGAAATTAACCACCTCGCATAGCGCTCTTAAAAGGACTTCTAAGGATTGCCCAGAGCAGCCATGGGCAAACTATGGCCCGCGGGCCAGATCCGGCCCATTCGGCTGTTCTCTCCGGCCTACATAGCCGAAAGAGCGGAGAGTTCTCTTGCTCTCCCCTCCGCTCCTTCACCAGCAGCCCAAGATGAGAGTGCCAGCATGGTCAGGTTGCTTTTGTTCCAGCCCTCCGGTCCAGTTTAAGAACCCATCTCCTCTGATCATCGTCCGTCCCTGGGTTTAGGAACTGAAAGTGTCCAGGAGCGGGCCCGCCGCTGCCCACACTAGTCCCTCTGGAGGTGCAAGTCCTCCCTGGTTGTCAGAATGTCAGTGTCAAGGCCGCAGCAAAGGACCACCTCCAAAGACTGCCACCTGCTCGCCACGGTGGTTACCCCGCTCCCATGAAAGGGGGCAGGTACCTGGGTGCACAGCCCACTTTCCCTTACTGAATTCAGCAGAGAAGCCCAGCTGATGTCTGCGGCCTCTGGGGTTTCATCCGCCCAGGAGAACCTGCTATCAGCAGGTGCAGGATCCTCTGCCCGCACTCTCAATGGGGCTATTCACCGGAGCCGCCCCATTAGTCTGCGATGAGCCTTTTCCTCCCCCAAACACAGCTTCCCCTTGTTCGGTCAGTAAAGCATCCGTTCCCCCGTTCTTTCCCTGAGAATGTCAGCGAGATTGGGCAAGCCGCTGTAACAAACACGGGGACTGTCAGGAGGCGGAAGAAACAGCCATGAGTATTCAGAGTGGAAGGAGCACGGGGAGACAGGGAGATCTAGACATAGGAGGTGGGGGGCTCCCGCCCAGAGCTCTCTCGTTTCGTTTCAGAAAGCGTGGTTGGAAGCATGCTGTGGTCTTGCCTGTTACCCCTGAGAAGATGGGAGTTCCTCATCAGCAGCACGTAGATGGTACAGACGGAGCCACACAGGGGTGTGTGGGAGGATTTCTACAAAGCAGGCCAGGCAAGTCCAGCGATGAAAATCCCCCAGGAAGAGAGCCCTAGAGAGTGTGACTCTGGCTTTCCCGGGCACTGGGAATGCGCCTTCTCCTTTGGACTAATAGCCAGGGCCAACCGCCCCTGAATTCAGTCCCCTGTGCGCGGGTGGAAGAAGAGGAAACTGCAGTGGAAAGAGCACGGGACCTGGAGTCACATCTCGTGGCAAAGGGACTCCAATGGTGACGACCATGACCGGAACCAAAATACCGGCTTTGCATTTTGTCTCTATGGCTCTAACATGGGACTCTCACATACAGTGCCAATCCATGTAGTAATCATTGGCAAAGTTTTCTGTCTTGTTTTCTTTTGCAAAATAAAAACCGAGGCTGCACCATTTCCCTCTCAACCCCCCACACACTGCTTTAGAGGCCACGGGTTTCCAATGGTGTGGCATCAGTCTGCCCTCGTCCTGCTCCACTATGACACGAGGAATAGACTGAGAGGGGACTACCCAGTGCTGACATTTATCACACTCAAACTACTCCTCAACTATATCCAGAAAGCATTTCTCTCCTCTCTTTCTTCTGCCATTTCCCTATCTTTTCAAAGTAAAAATCAACTGATACAATAGTCTTTGGTTCAGAGAAGTTGGATTTCACGGCAACTGGATTTTAATACAGTCATTCCTTGGTGTCCATAGGGCAGTGGACCAATATCGGAGGATGCTCAAGTCCCTTCTATATGTTTGCATATACATCCTCTTCAATTTAAATCGTTCTGAATCACTTATAATACCTAATACAAGCTGAGTGCTGTATAAATAGTTGTTATACTGAATTGTTTAGGGAATCATGATATGAAAAATAGTCTGTACATGTTCAATGCAGATGCAATCATCATTGACCTAAGTATATAGGAACAACAAAAGAACAATTTTTCTCTGGAACGTTATTGGCCCATGGTTGGTTGAATCTGAGGCTGTAGAACCTGTGGACACAGTGGGGCAACTATATATGCATTTCTTAACTTAATGATTCTTAGGTTCCTTAGAATCTGCATAGCAAACGGCATTGCCACTTCATGTCTTTCTTCTTATACCACTCTCCGCACTGCCATATTTGGGTGATGCCAGGATAAATTCTCCTTTTCCTGTTGCCAGAGGTCACAAGAGCATGAAATCCCTTCAAACAACGAAATAAAGCCCTTGCAAAATGATCGGAGTGCTCACCAAGCAAAGCAGTTTAAAACAAACTGGTCCACATGGCAGAATATAATATCAAAGGGTTTAAAAAAAATCAGAGAACATAAAAATATGCCCTGGTTCTCCTTTGAACATTTCACCCCAACATAAAATTAAAGGACAGACAAGAAAAATTGTCAAAAGCGTGGCAAGTTTGGGTGAAATTGAAGTCTGTTTCATATACTATATGGGTATTCTCATTTCCCCACAATCATTGAAATGCTTACAAAACAACAGAGTCCAAAAGTATGTCTCATTAAAAAAAAAAAAAAAAAGCTAACCCCACTCTTGCACTTGGATTATGACTGAAGCAGGTACAATGACCTCAGCAGGCACCCTGCGGTATGGAATACACTATTTTATTTGCCCGTAAAGTGGCGCTTGCTGATCTATGGGCTATGGTTATAGAAAACAAATGTCCCAGGATTAACTTCCTCTCTTCCGTTATGCTTCGCTGGGAGCCACTTCCTCCTCCCAGACATTCTTCATGGAATGGCACTGGCATTCTCTTCCTGGCCTTCAAAGGCTTTGGAAGAGAGTGATCACATCAGCTTACAGTCAACAAAGCCAAGCGTTTCCCGTCATGGTTTCATGGGCACTTGGATTCCAACTGAGCCGCTGAGGAGCCAGGCACATGCGAGCGCTAACTTTTTCTTGGTACGCTAGACACTTACCCAGCCTCGTTTGCCGGCCACTTCTGCTATTGACATTTTGCTATCGGGTGATGTTATGAAGGAAAATGCCACAGGCAATTAGAATGCCTGCGAAATTGAGTTAGTCTTACTAGAAGTATGTATCTCTCAAACCTCTACGTCACCTCCTCACATCAGGAACTGCCCATGTCTAAATGAAGACCTTTTGCTAGCCCCGGACAAGTAAACAAAACTCCATCGACCTGGGTGTTAAGACTTCAGTCTGGTGGGGAAGCTGAGAAAACAGTAAGATCCCGAGTTCTGAAGATGCAATTAGCGGGAACTTAATGAGCTGCAGAATGATAAGTGACAGGGAAATGTAACTTTATATTTACAATTTCCTGACGAGATGAACTTTGAAACACAGCACACTAAGCCCTGCCCCAGGACAATTTAACCTTTCAAAGCACAGGCATGTGGAGGTTAAGAGCTGGCACTTGGAGATGGTACCCCCTAAAGCTGCAGGGGGCTCCCAGACAACGCAACAACGGAGCAGCCTCAAATCCAAGGCCAGTGCTTTGCTTTGATTCCAAAATGGCCTCTATGTATAGAGCTGTGGCTCCTATTTGTTAAAATAAAGGCTTCACACAGCAGATGCACCACACACCCCCACCCACCCACACTGACACTCATTCTCATGTCTTTGCGACGATAGCCCATATATTTTTAGAAACAACTATAACCAGACAAAGAAAGGGAGGCTGAAAACATGCAGAACCTTTATCAAGAATCTTCGCAAGAACAATGTTCCGTCTATATCAGAAAGAACTAAGGGCCAGGGACCTCTACAAAGAGCAAGGCTTTCAAGCCAACAGCTCTTAGGAAGCATGAGTTACATTTCTTAGGTGAGGTTTCAGAGATGCCCGATAAGCACTATCGTTATTCCCATTGCACAGATGGAGAAGCTGAAGCTATGTGTCTAAGGATCCTCCCCAAAGAAACACAGCCAGTGAATGGTGGAGCCAGCATTCAAACTCAGACTATCCAACTTGAGAACCCACACTCCTAACTACCATGTTCTACATCCCTGCTGAATCTTTAAAAATCCTGACATCGCAGTTTAGGTTCTTACAAGGGTATTTCTTGGATCACATGACCTCACACATCTAGAGGAAATAATGAACAACATAGACTGGTGAACAAAAACAGACCCAGCCAAAACCGGTTTAGCTCAGTGGTAGAGCGTCGGTCTGCAGACTGAAGGGTCCCGGGATCGATTCCGGCAAAGGGCATGTACATTGGTTGCGGGCACATCCCCGGTAGGGGGTGTGCAAGAGGCGGCTGGTCGATGTTTCTCTCTCATCAACGTTTCTAGCTCTGTATCTCTCTCCCTTCCTCTCTGTAAAATATCAATAAAATATATTAAAAAAAAAAAAAAAACAGACCCAGAGAAAGAGAAGCAGCGATCAGACTCTCAAACCTCAGAGGGAAAGTAGGAGAGGGTGAGGGTAAAGGAAAGAGATCAACCAGAGGACTTGTGCGCATGCACATGGGCCTAGCCAGTGGCCATGGACAACAGGGGGGTGGGGGAATATGTAGGGAGGGGTTTGGGATGGGAATGGGGGGATAAGGACAATTAAGTGATACCATAATCAATAAAAATTAATTTTAAAAAATCCTGACTATATTGTGACCTGATTGAATCATGAAGAATCCCAGTAGCCCAGCACATTATTTCCCATTCTAGTTATTTTGGAAATTAGTAATATGATATTGCAATTTGCCACCCAAATGGCTGAAATTACTGAGTAGAGTCTCAGTTTGTATACACATCCCCTAGAGGTCATTACAAGAAAAGGGTTATGTTTCACACAGTCTACCCAGAGGTGCCACGGGAGTTCCACTAGTTCCCAGGAGCTCAGGAGGGTCTTCCGCTGTCCACCTGAGATAGTCCACATTGGCTAAAATGAACCTAGCACAGAAAAAAGACTTCCAGGTTCCCAGGGATAGAAATGTGTGCACCATTTTCTATGACAAATTAGCACCGAGTCTTACATACATATCACTTTGAGGGCACTAATGTTTTAAGCCCATCTACGTAGTTCTGATTCCATTGCATATGCATTGAGGGTCACCACCATCACGGACAAGCCAAAGATATCTGCTGCCCTTTCTCACTCATTGTTCCAACCTGACAGCCTAGCAGTGTTTGGTTTCATGTGGCTACAAAAAGAGAAAACTGGCTGAGACCGGTTTGGCTCAGTGGATAGAGCGTCGGCCTGCGGACTGAAAGGTCCCAGGTTGGATTCCAGTCAAGGGCATGTACCTTGGTTGTGGGCACATCCCTGGTGGGGAGTGTACAAGAGGCAGCTGGTTGATGTATCTCTCTCATCGACGTTTCTAACTCTCTATCCCTCTCAATTCCTCTCTGTGTAAAATCAATAAAATATATATATATATATTTTTAAAAAAAGAGAAAACTCCCTTTTGAGCAACATGAATGAATTCACTTATTAGGCAACATGCATTTTGGAGTAATCAGTTGATTCCATTTACCCCTGACTTCACTGGGATTAATATTACACAGCAAACAAGAAGCAAAAGTTGGCTCATCCTTTTAGCTCGGTGATGACTTATTTTCTCAAGAAATGATGAGAGGTGGCATGTGCCAAGGATAATTTCACATTAGGAACTATCGGGGTGTGTGATTTAATTAGAAGGAAGAAACCACAAAACTTTTCATTGAAAGAAATCAAACCGCGAAGGGATTGTTATTTATATCTATAAAACATCATAAAAGTAAAGAAGGAAAATGGTAGGAGTCAAATGACAAATCCAAGAAAGTCCCCTCTGCTCTGGGCAGTCTGAAACATTCCTAAAATGGCAACTGAAGTGACTTTCTCACCTTGTACTTATTCATGATTTCCGTTAACCATGGCTTAACTGACTGCACCGTGTCTTCTCGCAAATACTTCTCAACTTTGGATCCATCACTAAAAGTCCGGTTCCCCACGTGGATGGCTCGTCTCACTTCGGAGAGGGACAAGAATTTCCCATAGTAACTTTGGTCCTCGAGTTCCTGTCGGAAGGAGGCACCCGAAAGATATTAGGGAACATGAACCACCTACATTTGGTCAAAGCTTCACATTTCTCATAACCTACACCGCAAGGAACAAGATAAGACATGACCATTTACTTGCTTCCACCCTGAAAATTTTAACTTGGGGGTTTTGAGTTAACTTAAATTTCACTAGCAACAAATCTGGACAATCTAATGAGACTCTTGAAACCGATACCAGATTTGTAAATGCTGGATTTTCCTTTATGGAGATGCATCTTTTGCAATCTGTGACTCCAATGAACAATCCCATTGGAGGTAAATACAGGGAAATGGAAGAGGTGAGATTATCAGAATTAATTTCCTCCTTGCTGGAGGACCTATGGGAAGAAGATCAAAGGAGCACCTCGGCCCAGGGTGATGGTGAGTGGGTCACAAGCTGAGGATTTCTTTCCCGTGTCCCCTTTGCTGAAGCCACACACACCAAATAATCGGCTGACCGTGATTTAAGGGGTACATACAGAGTGTAAAGACAGATGATATACTTTGTGAGGCACATAACACTAAAGAAGTTATCCATGAGCCTTAGTTTTAAAACAATACTATGTATAAGTCTCTGATATCCATTATACCAAAATAAAAGGACTGACTCGAAGCTGTTTTAAAAAGTTACAAAAGGATAAAAAACTGTCAGAGTTTGAGATAAACAATTTTGTGCATCATCAACAGTTTTTGCTAACTGTGAATTATTACTTTAACAAAAATCAAATTAAAAATTTTATTTCTCTTTTGATACCATATGCTTTTCTCTTGATAAAATCTAAAACCACAAAGCTGGAAAATTCCATTGATGTTAGCTTTATATTTTATTTACAAAGTACTTCATGAATAAGGCAACTTTTGTAAACAGAATGCATTGCTATGTATACACTAAACAAAGAATATACTGCCCAAACCCCCATTTTGGCTCACTTTGTCTTATTTGATTAATTCTATCCAAAAAACATCAACTTTGGCCTCCTTTAATGAAAGAAACTACTTGAATACTTTGAGAAATACTCAAGGGCTCAAAGTGCGGTCTGTATTAAATGCAAGAAACATCTTAAGTAAGGCAAAGCAAATATTTTCATAAAGGCTTTGGCAGTTTTGGTTATCCAAACTGTCTTAAGTACAGAACAAATAATGTGAGCATTTCCAAAAACTCACTGCTGGCTTGGAACTCAGGGACCTGCTGCCCAGAAGTGCAGTTCCAGCCTCTGTCCGTCACAAACGAACCTCCGTACAACAAGTTCTTTAGTGTCATTGGGGGTGGGAGAGAGGATTGTGCTAATCAGAGATTGCTCTGAATTATCTGGAATATCACACAGTCTCAACCATCATATTAGACCCAATAGTGCAATACAGTTTGGACATATTTGCCTAGTATAAAGTCAACTATAATATTTCCAAAATCCTTTTAAAAAAAGTTTGATCTTGCCAAAGGTTTTAAGCAAACACTATTGTGGTATTTTTAAATGCCATTACCGTGCACTGTAAAATGTTATAGTAGTTAGAACATCCTGTAACATTCTGGAAGTACGAAGGGTCTGTTAAGTCACCATCTAGTAGTTTATCCATCACCTAGATCAGAAGAGAGGGGAGAAAAAAGGAAGAACCACATCAGGGTGGGGAAAAACATGCATGCATTTATCATTTCTTTTATTCAATGACTTTTTCACTTGTGCACTATTGCATTCCACAGCCACTTACTGCACATGTCCTTACTGCACATGTCCACACCCCTACCCCTGGGCAAACTTTTTGACTCGAGGGCCACCATGGGTTCTTAAACTGGACCGGAGGGCCTGAACGAAAGCAACCTGACCATGCTGGCACTCTCATCTTGGGCTGCTGGTGAAGGAGTGGAGGGGAGAGCAAGAGAACCCTCTGCTGTTTCGGCTCCACGGGCCGGATCCGGCCCGAGGGCCGTAGTTTGCCCATAGCTGGCACTAGCCACTGTCCTAGACATTGGGGAAATAGTGGCAATCAGGACAGACCCCTACTCCTCCCTTGTGGAGCTTATACCAGAACGGATTTGATTCTGAAAGGAGTCAAAACCATTTGCTGTAAGACCACTCAGGTGGGTGGTCAAGAACTGTGAGATCCAGTTTCTAATCAAAACTGTTTCCCCAAGAGAACATTGTCATGTGAGAAAGACAACACAGGACCAGTGCTGGCCCGTGCACATCTTACAGAATCATTAGGATGCCCCAGGATTTTTCTAGAAAGCAGGAAAATTACCATGGGAGAAGTCCTGGATGGGAATTGGGGAGAGAAGGCAATTATAGCCCCAGACCTCCCACAATCTGTCATGTGGCTTTGGGCAATTGATTGTACCCTCTGGGCCTCAGCATCCTCATCGGTGAGCGTGGTGTGTGTGTGTGTGTGTGTGTGTGTGTGTGTGTGTGTGTGTGTGGAGAGATGCTCTCCGACCTCTCCTCCAGCCCTGAAGAACAGAATCGTTGTCAAAGAGCAAAGCATCAAATGGGCTTCATTATTTAGGCCTGCGATGCTGACAGCGCTTTGCTCTTGCGTTTCGGGATTTCTGCAGTTTCTATTACCGATGTTGAAACACCTTTGACCACTACTTGCGGATTTTCCTAAGTATAATTTTATCTCTTTCCTTTGAAAAAGCAACAGTCTTTATGTTTTAATTCTTCACTCAAGGTATTGGACCAGAGAGACATTCCAGAGTTTGGGGTGTTTTCTTTGTTTCCTGATGAATCTGGGATGGGAGACGCTACTTAACCTCAGGCACCATCTCCTCATTACCTTTGGATGTACAAAATACTTGAACTTTTAAACAGGGTCACTGGATTCCCTAACTGCTAGTTCACTTCACGTACAACAAGCATATTTCTGCCTTCTTTATCCCGTTGGGCCTATGAAATATTCTAGCTCTTGACACTGCTTAATCCCTGTATGCTTTGCCAAAAACACACATCAAATGTCTCACTTGCAGATCGGTCTCCCGTGATATGAACTTTGATAGGAATGCTAAATTCTAAAGGTTTAATCCTCTTTGTGCTAGCATAGCTGATAGCTCAAAATTGGCCTTGAAGATTCTGTCATTGTGGCCCTGGCCCGTGTGCCCAGTGGTTAGAGGGTTGACCCACACACCGCAGGGTCCAGGGTTTGATTTCCAGTCAAGGGCATGTACTCATTACAAGTTTGATCCCTGGGCTGGGTCGGAGTACAAATGGGAGGCAACCAATGGATGTCTCTCTCTTTCTCTCTCTCTCTCTCTCTCTCTCTCTCTCTCTCTCTCTCTCTTACACACACACACACACACACACACACACACACAAAGTCAATGGGGGGGGGAAATATCCTCAGATGAGAATTTAAAAAAAGAGAGAAAATACTGCTGTTGTGAATTGAAGAATGATCCTACATGTCCTCACGAAGCTCGCTCTTCCTTCATATTTACAATCACCCAAGAAATTCTGCACCACATTCCGCAGCACGGCAGGTGTCCTGATACAGGGAAAGGGGAGCTGGATGCCAGCCGGCCCATCAGAATTCCTGGCAGGGGCAGGCTCTGCCTGGGGTTTTAGGTAGTGCCCTGGCACCCACGTGCAGACTGGAGCGTAACTTCACGTTCCTCCCCTTCTCCCTAAGTGTGTCTGCCTCCTGCTTTGATCTGAACCAGCTGACCTGCAGCGCCTAGAAGGCCATTAACAGCAGGCCTGGGTCTTCACAGCAGCAGTGCCCTTAGCCAAACATCACCAGTAGCGTCCGATAACAAAGGTTCAAGTCCTCAAATCCGAACCTGGCCTCATTCACCTGATGGCTCCGTCCGAAAGGTGGCAAAACCCCTGAGGAAGACTGCTTAAGCTTCATCTCCGTCTGCACTGGCGAACAACAAAACCAATCCCAACCTCCCGTATCCTAATATTTCGTATAGTCTAATGTTTTAAATGACAACAAGGGTGAAGAATATAACCACATTATTTGATCCTCAATTTCAATGTTAGGGGAGCAATGTGCCAATGTTTACGAATACCAAAGGCTCTTGGTAAAAGTCTCCAGTCATTACACTGTATCATCGTGGTCCCTGGCACACAGGGACACGTGGCATTTGTTACACACGCTGGTCACTTCTTGGCCCAAAACCCTGTGTGTGGCTATCAGGGGCCTCAGAGGGTTCAGAGCAGATGTGGAAGCACGTGGTCCAATTTCCAGGCCGCCTGCTTCCACTCCTCACCCAGGGCCTGCCTTCAGGGCCACGCGGTGTCTAAAGAAATCGGGACAGCCAACGAAGGTCACGGTCTCAGGTGGAAGAACATAGAGCCACGAGAAAGTCCGAGAAGCCCACGCCATCCTTCTCTTCATTAGAGCCCCTGCCCCCCGCTGAGCTCGGACGGCATACACCTTCTCTAACAACAACAAACAGCCTGAGCTCCGGGGTGCTTCCGGGCCCCCTCAGATGGTTCTCATTGCTCCGGGCCACGTGGGCCCCAGGACTCACTTCAAAGGCTTGAAGCCACTTCTCCTCCTTGATGTATTTCACGCACTTCTCACTCAGCTTCTGGAAGTACTTTCTCTGCCTCTCATCCAGCAGGCCAATTTGGAACAGGAACGATGCATAGCCGCCTATGATCTGAGGAGAAAAGAGACAAACACAAGAGCCACGGGGCGTGGAAGAAGTTAGGAAGCCCATGTGCTTGGTGAGGCAGCCCTTTGTAATTTGTCCTTCTCAGGCTGGAATGAGCCACGCAGGACAATTACACACACACACACACAAACACACCACACACCACACAGTACAAATACAAACACACACCACACATCAAACATCTACAAACATACAACACATACATACACATGCTGTACAAACATGTCCACGCAATACACAAATACATAACACACAACATATACACAACTTTACAAACACACACCACATAACACACAAACATATATATGCACACACATACACTCACACACATGCACATACACACACATGCACATACACACACACCCCTACACCTTAAAACATTTGGGGGAAATTTAGAGGATTGAAATTATTAGACATCAACTGCACAACAGTATTCCTGTTTATCAGTTTGATTTCTAAGGTAAGAGGAGCCTCCATCAAATTAAGGGGAGTTTATTCTCCTTCAGGAACAAAAACGGAAAGGAAAAGGAGACACCTACTGATTCAGGATCGGAATACGCATCTCCAATTGCGATGCCTTTCAGGTTGATCTTCACCGACAGGACGTGGTTGAGCGTGTGGATGTAGTAGGCGATGGCCGGCACATACTTGCCTGCATAAGACTGAGAAGGGTAGAAGCTAAAATGAACCATCAGAAATGTATGCTGACGAAATTCCGTGTTTCATTCAGCTCATTCAGTCACAATCACAGCAGCATCTCCACCTGAGCCATACCAAGACTTTCCCAGCTTCACATTGCAGATTCCACAATGGCTGAGAGCGCTATCTCTTATTCCTTTGTCATCCCAAATTGCACCCAGTTACACGCATGTCACAGTTTAGGAACACACAAAAATAATGCATGAACATGGAATAGTGAGCATTTTCACCTTCTTTCAAAACAGTAAAGAAAAAAAAATGGACCAGTGAACACAATTCTGCTCCATAGGGCTTTTCTTACCAGAAAGTTCCATTAAAAAGGTTTATTTATTTATTTATTTATTTATTTATTTATTTATTTAATCTCTAGGCCAGAATTAAGATCTCAACTTCTATATAATGACACAAGTTTTAACATCAGCATGTGCTAGAGGAAGAAAAGGGAAACACTACTTATTGGCCACTAAAATTGTCACTTGAACACACCTCTATATTCAACCGTTTCCAGTATAAGGTACGTTTTCACTTTCAAAACATTTTGAGGACACAAACATAATAATAATGCTGCTTTTAAGAGTATGCTGAAAAAGCGACTGTGAGTTCAGTTATAGTTTAAAGCCAACTTGTATTTTTTCCAAACGTCGCCTTCTTACATTTCCACATACATGTTTAATATTAAACTTCATCTGTTCAAAATGCAGCTCCATCCCAAGCCCCCCTTGCAGCCTCCCTTTCCATTCACATGAACTCTGACCTTCTCCTGCTTAGGCCAAAAGCAGGTGCCATTCTTCAGCTCTCTGATACCCCACAAAAGTCTGTCATTGACATGTCTTCTCACACCCCCACTCCACCGCTTCATTCCAGGTAGACCATCTCTCCCCTGGACTGTTGCAGTAGCCTCGCTGGCCCCTGCTTTCACCCTTCCCCTTGTCCAGGCTACTGTCAGGGCAGGGGTCTGGATAAAGCAGATCATACCACGCCTCTGCTCAAACCCAAGGACTTCCCACTTCCCTCAGAGGAAGAGCAAAGGGTTTTTCCTGAGACATAAGGCCTGACGTGATCTGGTCACTTCACTAACACGATCCCCTCCACCCTCCTGCTCATTCCTCTCCAGCCGTGTGGGACCACAGTCATCACTGTGATGCTCACTGCTCCTCCCCCGTGGCCTTTGCAGCAGCAGTTCCCGGCACCAGAAATGGTCTCCTACATATATCCACACATTTAACCCCCTCACTTCCTTCAGTGAGGCCTTCTAAGGGATGCCTTCCTGGCCACCCTATCTAAAATGGTCACACCTCCTTTTCGCCTGGCCAGTATGGCTCAGTGGTTGAGCATCAAGCTATGAACCAGGAGGTCATGGTTCGATTCCAGATCATGGCACATGCTGGAGCTGGGGCCTCGATCCCAGTAGGGAGCATGCAGAAGACAGCTGATTGATGATTCTCTCTCATCATTGATGTTTCTCTCTCTCTCTCTCTCTCTCTCTCTCTCTCTCTCATTTTCCTTTCCTCTCTGAAATCAATACATCTGCGTGTGTAAATTAACTAAATAAAAGAGAAACATACAAATTAACCATCACTCTGGTATGCCCATAGCCAATCAGAGTGAGTATGCAAATTAACCCAAACAATGGTGGAGATTAATTTGCACATGCAGCTGGGAGAGGCATGATGCCTGCTGTGAGGGGAAGGGGGTGGAAAAGGTAGCTACTGGATAGAAGCAAGGACTTGCCAGCACTTGGGTGGCTGGAAATGAAGCTAGGGGAAGGAAGGCCTATTCTAACACGAATATTGTGCAACGGGCCTCTAATATATATATAGACATCATAAAAGGTCAGTGAACACAGGGATATCAGTCTGCTTGTTTCTGCCTGATGCTGCTTATTTGTTAGTGCTCTATAAACAGTTGTTGAATGAATCTTGAATTAACCTAATGCATTTGTAGAACAGCAATGCAAAGTAGACTAGCGGCATTATGTGGGTACATCTGAGTCTGTAGACCCTGCACAACATTTCCAAGGCTCTCCGCGGGCCGGTGGTTCAGAGACTGGGAGCTCTCATTTGTTTCGGGCCATGATCATATGCTGGACATAGCGCTGTCCCCGTTGCAAAATGTGGACAGTGAGGTGCAGAGGGGTTGACTGCTGTCTCGTTATAAAACCTGGCAATGAAACACCTCTCCTTGTGAGATGGAAGGGTATGTATTTTAACTTGCTAACCAGGCAGTGATGACAAACGTAGGCTAACGCAGCCAGATTCTTAGGGCACCTCCCCCCTTTGTGACCATCGTGAGTATCTGGGATATATCCAGGCAGGAAATTAAGAACAAACACCCACTCAATTTCTGAGCATCTATTAAAAACTGGGCTTTTCCACTTACTTTAATTTAAGCTAAATAAGGTTAGCCCTATCTTCCTATATTTTAAAATGATGGAAACAGGGCCCGTGCGCTGCCGTCACATGCCTGGCTGGAATTCTATCCAGGCCTGGCTGCCCCCACGGCTCCCATTTCTCACATCAAATCATCTTCCAGTCCATAGACCTGGAATAGATTATGGGCCTCTGGTCCCCCAAGTGGGGCGCTCAACCTTGGGTTTATCCCCGACGTGCCTGCTACGCTGGCCACTTCTGGAAAATGAGAAGTGAGGTGGGTGGCTCTGTCACAGCATCTAAAATAGACTCCTCAACGCTCAGTCGCGTTCGCTAACCTAACCATGATGGTGTTTACCTCGTTTGTCCTTCCTAATGTCTATCTCGCACCTCCCTGCCCGTGTCAGTGTGACAAACCCTTCACCGCCGTCCCCCATTCATCATCCACTGGCTGAGGGACTCCGGCTGTCACACAGAGGACAATTACAGGATCGTTTTATGGGAAACAGACTGAAACAGGAGAGTGAAATTGCAATTATTTTGGCTCTGCTGTTGACACATGTTTCTTCTTTCTATTTATTTTTTTTTTTTGCAAGATAAGACTTCTTTATTCTTCCTCAATTATTTATTTCTCAATTTAATGATTCCCTGATCACCACGGGCCCACACAAAGGCAACCAGACCATAAATCCCGTTTTATTTTGCCCAGTGTTCCCTTTTCTGGAGAATATATATATATATATATATATATATATATATATATATATATATATATTAGAACCCTTTAGTTGGGAGGAAGAACTTAGGTGTGGCTGTCTGCTGGATCAGAGGTGGGCTAAGCAGCCCCTCGGGACTTGTACTCGGGATCCTGTAATTTTATGAACTCTTGCTTCTTTTGTTCCGAGTTGTGCCTGTTACAAGGACAAAGGCAACAAGCCCAGCGGCCGGCCCTGCGGTTGCTCTGATCTCGCGCTGGCGTTCACCAATGTGGGCAGCAGCTGGCCGCGGGGGCTCCCGGAGTCTGCGGATTCCCACTAACCTTCCCCCACGGGGTTAGGCCCTGGCCTCGGGAAGGCTCAGAACAGCATCAAAGTGACGACAAGAGGAAAGCAGAAAGGCGAGGCCAGAGAGGAGGATCTGGGCACGTATGCGTTTAGAACTCGGCAGTGACCTTCCGATGGGGAACTCGGCCACAGACACATATGTATTGGGCGCAATCATTCAAAGGAGGTTGGCCGTCAACACGCCAGGATCTTCTCCTGCCCTTCGGATTCCTTTCTAAGAGGGAAAGACGTCCCAAGGTGTGATTCCCAGCACAGTTCTTGGGGAGCTCCCCAGCTCCCCTCTGGCAAGAACCAAAGGCACTGGGGTGTGTCTGCATCTGCTGATCTTCGCTGGAGCTTAAAGCAGCAGGGAGCCTCTGGCCTTCCTTGCTGCATCAGAAGGATCTCAGCATTGGGCTCTGTCTTTTATGTCCCCCTGGGGAGAACAAGGTCTCCACAGCACCGGGGAGCAATGGTTTTGGATCTTGGTCTGCGATCTTTCTGAGTTCCTAAATGATGTTTGGAACAGCCTAATGGGAATCACATTACGAGCACATTGTACTTGTAAAAATAGTCTGGGGCGAGTGTAATGCTTGGTTAATTACCCAGATGTGTAAAAAGCACAATGACATTGGGCTTTTAAAAAAAACCTGTAACTGTGTATTCCGTCCGGATCTCTCCCTTCTTACATGTTTCAACAATAGTCGTAGCAGACTTACAATATCTATCCCTGCACCCCGTGACTTTTAAGGGAGGAAGAAAACATTTCGTATCTAAAACCAAGCTTTAATCAGCTCCTCCTGAAGAAAGAAAAAAAAATCGTGTCGGAGAATAATACTATAATGGAAACAATGCCCTCTTACAGAAATTTCACATGTGTTAGCAGTTACTATTGTTTAAGCTTCTCTCAGTGGTCTACATTTCTTACTCAAGTTCAATTGTAAAAAAAAAAAATGCAGTTAATACATTTTCATTCTCTGCCTTGCTTCTAAGTGTGCATTTTATGGTGGAGCATGCGACTTTATGGGTGATAATGAGCGACGGCCTTTGAAAAGAGAACTCCTCAGCCCGGACACACACAGTGCCACCTCCACAGCCCCTCATTCCTACCCTCTGCGCGGCCAGTGGGAAAGGAGGGGTTTGTCAACCTCAGCCCTGGTATGTTGAAGAAGGTCAGGGTCATTCTACACTCTTCTGCCTGTTCCACCCCCACACCCCAGGCACTCCAGCTGAAATGAAAGTCTCTTTGAAGAAGTCCATTTGGGGATGATAAGAACCTCTCCATGTCCCCAGTAGGAGACGAGGTGGGCTGCCCTTCAGGGAGAGTCACACTAGTGCCGTGTCCTCTAGCTGTCCCCAAACACAGACTATGGTAGAATCCTTCCCCCCACCCCCCCACCCCCCCACCCCCGAACACTCATGGGGCGATCAGAGGGAATATGCCTTGGAAAGAATTGTATACACAGATTGCAAACCACAAAGCCTAATGGAGTAACACAGGAAGCAGCGGCCAAGAGGACAGGATTAAGCAAGGGCGACCTTGACTTCATCCAGCCTTGGGGTAGAATCCAATTTCACGGGACCATTATTTTCTCTGAGGAGAGGAGAGGTGTGGCCTTAAAAGGGCCACTTCAGAAAATTAATGAATGGGGAAAGCTGGAACGTCAGCATTGTGGTAATCTCTGCAACTTCCTAGACATTTCTAGACCATGCGTCATCCAATTTCATGACCGCACCGCTGCAATTAAAAGGAAAAAAAATATGGCTTCTAACAAGAATATGACTTTATCTAAACATCTATTGCTCTGGAACCTGAGCTTGAAAAGGGGCTCAGAATCTACAGGAGTAGGCAGAAGAAAAAACACACATTTGGATCTGTATCCAACTTTTAGCTACATAAATTTAGGCAAAAAGACGTGCTGCCTTCCAAATGATATATTCTTCTTTCATATTGAGAGAGGATGCTCCTTTTCATTCTTTTTTAATTGATTTCAGAGAGAAAAGAAGAGGGAGGGAGAGATAGAAATATCAATGATGGGAGAGAATCATTGATTGGCTGCCTCCTACATGCCTCCCCCCCCCCACACACACACACACACTGGGAATCCAGCCTACAACCCCAGGCATGTGCCCTGACCAGGGAATTGACCAGTGACCTCCCGGTTCATAGGTCAAGGTTCAAGCACTGAGCCACACTGGCTGGGCAAGAGGATGCTTCTTAAAAAAAATTCCATCAATGACAACAAGCATAGGTGAAAAAGATGTACCTGCCCTCTCCTTCCCCTGTAAGTGATCTTGTGTCCATTTGGCAGAATCCCAGCTTGCAGCCAGGTGGCTCAACCAGATGAATAAATCCTTATGCTTAAAGAGACTACAGATAATTTGACTTTTATACAAAGAGTACGAACATCAGGCCATGGTCAACAAATTGAGGCCTCTGTTTGCTAACCACGGATACAATCAGAAGGCTGAAGCTGCATAATAGATAAAACTGAGCATTTCCTGTGCCCACCATCTAATCAGGCACTACCTGTGTGGCAGCATGGTGGGTCACCTCAAACAAAGCTTATAATGACTTCCCCTTTACTCATCTTCTTTGCCATGGAACCAAGGAATCAGTAAACGTGCGCCGATTCCACTCAGATATGCTATCCAAAAGCCTCAGGCCTAATTTGCAAACAGTTCCATATGTCCCTGTTCCGTTTTTTTCAGGTTGCAGCTTAAAGTTTAACTTTTCTAAGACTAAATGCATTAAATAGTCACCAACCCATTCTCAGTTCTAAACGAAGATATTGGCAAGTCAGAGGAACATAACTGAAAAGAGTTAAAGCAGCTTGGATGTTATCTCATAAAATTCAGCAAGTTCCAAGCTTTTGGAAATAATTGCATTCCGAGGACGTCAAGCCTTTACATCACTTGAAACTTCCACTTACTCCATAAAACGTCGTGATCAAAGCCAAGTCTTTATGATTAAAACGAAGTCTTGGCCAGAAAGACAGGCACATCCAAGAAGCTCCGTCTTTTCCATTTGTGTTAGGTTGAAAGATTCCGCACAAAATATGGGAAGGATGTTTGACTCCCTTCTACAGAAAGTGGGTGTGTTTTATGGGAGGAGCTGGGTCTCAGAGACAGTGCGGTTTCGAAGAGAGAGCACCCAGGCTCCAGAATGCACCTCCACACGCAGGGTAACAATCGTTAGCCAGCTCTCGAGTCTGGCTGGGAGTCCTTAGTAAGGCCTGCCTAACCTCTCTGAGCCTTAGTCATCTCATCTGTAAAATGAGAATGACAATAACAGTCTTCGTAAGGTAGCTGTGACGATTAAGGAAGGTAAGCCATGAAACAGTGCTTAGCATTATGCCTGTCATATGATCCACTCCCAATAAATCCCCTCAAATAAGACCTACAAATGAAACAAGTGAACCCTTGGGACCCCTTCCAGCTGCCACAGTCAATGATCACAGCCTGGGCTGATGGAATAATGGTGTTGACCTACGTAGAATGAGGACAGGCCCACTGCTAGAAGAGTTCTCCCATCCCACACACGTTAGATGTCACCCCACAACTTGTAAGTCCCTGGTTGAAATTCCCCATTGCAAATATCTTTTTATGGCCTGGGCCAGGGCTGGGCAAACTATGGCCCACGGGCCAGATCTGGTGAATAAAACTATTGAATTAAAAAAAAAAAACCAAAAGACTGTACCCTTTTATGTAATGATGTTTACTTTGAATTTATATCGGTTCACATAAACACCCCATCCATGCTTTTGTTCCATCCCTCCGGTCCAGTTTAAGAACCCATTGTGGCCCTCGAGTCAAAAAGTTTGCCCATCCCTGGCCTAGGCTCTGTACTCCAGTCCAGCGGTCGCCAACCGGTGGTCTGCGGACTCCTGGTGGTCTGTGAGGTCTGAAAGGTTGGCAGCCACTGCTGTAGTCAAATACAAGTCTATTGGGAATACGTTTAATTTTTCAGATCCTTTCTAATAGGTAGTGAGCTGATAACAAGTCAGAATGGAGGAGAGAAACAATAAATCATGATGGAGATGAAGGAAGTGTTGGAAAATAGGATCTGAGCACAATACAGCCAAGGAAAGGAAGACTGAGTGTGAGTAGGACACGGGATAGCCCTGGGAAATGAGGAAGTAGGAAGGAGGGTCCCCAGGGAAGTGCAGGGAGAGAAAGGCCATGAAAGGCCATGGAGAGAAATACCCCCGATATGTTCTAGTAACAGCCTTGGAAGAAGCCACTCTCTAACATTCATTAAGTAATGTGCTCAGGCCCGGCCAGTGTGGCTCACTGGTTGAGCATCCACCTATGAACCAGGAAGTCACGGTTCAATTCCTAGTCAGGTCACATGCCCGGGGGGTTTCGGACTTGATCCCCAGTGGGGGTGTGCAGGATGCCACACCGATCAATGTTTCTCATCACCGATGTTGCCATCTCTCTCTGAAATCAACATATGAAAGTAATGTGATTATATGAAACACATTAAACAAACATGGCCCGGGCCCACAGGGAGCCTGCCCCTCCTGCTACTCCCGGCCCAGTGAACCACGATGCTCTCAATCAAGGCTGTCAGACTCCCTGATGCCAGCAGGACTCCGCTCATGCAAATGAAGATAAAGTATCCTATTAAGCTCACTAATTTCTAAATAGCTTCCAAGTTTTGCCTTTATTGGGCCCTGGAATTAGCCATGGTTGCACAACGGCTTCTAAGGAGCGGAGGCCCCTTCCGCTGATCGGAAGAGCAGCCAGAGCTTCCACCAGGCACCCTGTGCCTTCGAAAGAGCTCCATCCACCCATGCATGGGACCTCTCACGGGTGGACAGAAAGCCACATGCTCCGAGGACAAGGGAGGGACGCTTGGTCGAAGGTCTCGCCGGGCCCGTGTCCCCCGGCGGGGAGGCGGAGCGGGCCTGCACCTCAGGAACAAGAGGCACCTCGCCAACAGTCTCTGGCTCAGAAAGAATAACACTTCGAGAGCAAGTTAATGATGTGAATTAAACGCAGCTTGTTTCTCCTCTTTGAAGTTCTTTTTTGCTCATGCCTGGAGGAGGGTGATTTACAGACACATTTTTCTCTCTTCAGAGCAAATTAATTCCAGTTGGTGTTCCGGGCAGACATGGAGAGAGAGCAGTCCTTCCTTGTCGCGCTGAATGTGGGCTGCACTGAGCCTCGTGGTCTCACCGTGGTCTCGCCATGGTCTTGCCGTGGTCCACAGGGCAGCGACGAGGAGCCTGGGGTCGCTTCTGATGTATCTGCTTTCCAAAATGTCTAGTATCAGCTCCTGAGCCACACTGTCATCCCATAGATGAAGCAACCACTTCTTTTAAAGATGGTGTAAGATGACAGGGGAGACAAAGCCACATCCCCAACCAGGCGAGAAGAGCTTTCTGAACGCCCAGCTCCAGTCCTCGTGCAACATACTGATGCAGCTTTTCACCATGAATGGGAATAATAGTCATCATGTGTTGGGCACTCACCGCAGCCAGTCAGTCTGCTAAATATTTGAGGAGGATTACCTAATTAAATGCTCAAAACAACTCTATGCAGTAGGTACTATTATTGCTTCCAGACTTCCTTGCACCCAAGTTGGGGCACAGAACAACTGCTCCAGACCCTTGGAGCGTCGGGTTACTCTCATTCATAGCGCACGTAGGTCAAGGACATTTAGGTCCAGGACATTTGCACTGAGAAGCTGAAAACCCTCTCAAGTTTGCCTATTTATTTTCCAAGGATGATCCTACAAATTGAGTGGCATTAATTGTTCAATCTCCCGAAGACTGCGAGGAAATTAAGAGTTCAGAAGGAAAAAGAATTTCTTCTTGAAATTTCTTTTTTCTCTTTCTTTGTTTCTTTCTTTGTTTCTTTCTTTGTTTCTTTCTTTCTTTCTTTCTTTCTTTCTTTCTTTCTTTCTTTCTTTCTTTCTTTCTTTCTTTCTTTCTTTCTTTCTTCTTTCTTTTTTGTGGTGGTGGAGACAGGAAGGGTGGGTGGTATTTTATTAAAACTGCAATGGCCCACAGATGCTTTAAGAGTACACATAGGTAACTGCAGTTGGATTTCTGGGAAAGTAAACTACCCCTGGGAGTGATCTAATGTACAAACCCAGCCCTCTGATGGGAAGATGAGAAGCAGAAGGCTTCGGACATTAAAGATCATGTTTGGAATCATCCAGAGAGAGGCGAGGCCCGCCATGACTCTCAGGGCTCCTGCCTATTTCCCGAGTGCCTCCCGCTTCTCCATCCTGCCTTGAAACAGGAGACCAGACGGAACAAACCAGCCTGCAGGGACAAGGCTTCCTAAGAACAATAAACCATCCACGCTTTATTTAGTGGTCTTCCTTCCAGTTGACATGCCCCCAGATTGGACGTATCCCGTGGAGCCCTTCTGAAGGGCTGCCTGCCCTGGCTCACTTCTTCCTTCGTCACTTGGAAGGCACGGGTTTAAACGTATCCATCCTGGCAGCAAAGCATATAAAGATGAAACGTCCCTTTCCTACGCATGTCGGAAATGGCAGGCATGGAAACCACCAGGCGGACGTGATATAGACAAACTGTCCATCCGGAATTGGGCAGCTCTGCTGGAAGTTCACCATCATAGTTACCAACATCCCCACATTATTAGCAAGAGAAGGGGTTACACACTAGGCTGATGGCTCTCCTGTGGGTGGGGGGAGACTGGGCATTCTCCAAGGTTGCTACCAAGAATGATGGGAGGGTCTCTTCCTGCCCCTTTGAAATGGGTTAAAAGGCAAAGAATAGAAGGGAATTATTGGTAGAGATCCCAAATAATCCCAACGGGATAATTAGCTTGTTAGCTTTAAAAAACAAGCAGTCAGAATGCCCTTTCCAAATGGCTTAGAAGAATGCAGGCTGAAGAGAAGGGAGCTCCCAGCTCCATAAACTAGCAATTCCCTTGGAAAACAAAGGCTATTTTTCATGTTGAGTCCCTTGGAGTGGACATCTGTGGTTTGTGCTGGCCCAGAATCCTCCCAGCCCTCCCTCGGGTATCATCACTTGGATCGTCCCGTGGAGACCACTCATCTCCCAGGGCCTGTAGTTCAGAGGGTGAGGGCCCCACTATGATCCCTCCCAGGGCTTTGGGGTAGGCCTCAGGTTCCACTCTGGCCAGTTTGATATTCCACCTCCCAACGCCAGTTATTCGTTTTATAATGAGCATGGGATCCAAATGGATCATATGAGATTCAGGAATATGGGTGGGATTATTGGGAAAGAGAAGTTGAGCTGGTAGGCTCTACCAGAACTCTGGAGGAGGTGAAGGAGCAAGGGCACGGGTGAAAGAACTTGCACGAGAATAAAATCAGTGAAGTGCAAAGGCAAGTGAATAGATCTAGAGAGAATGAAAAACAAGATCCTGATGACTATGTCTGAGCACCCAGATCCAGCCATTCCTGATGTCCATCAGCTCAGTCTGCCTTAAGCCACCTTGAATAGGATTTCTGTCACTTATAAGCAAAAGGGCCTAGAGTAATATACCCCTCTTCACCCTCCAAAATCCAGTTTAACTTCTTCCTCCTCTGCCTGGCCTTTCCTGATGAGCCCATATTGAGAGGTAGCTATTTGCACTCTCCTGTGCTATTGTCCTTATGGCTGCTTCTCTGATTGCACTTTTCATTCTGTATTGTGCTTAAATTGTTACTTTCAGATATAGGATGGAGTCAACATCATATGAATCATTAAATTTCCAACACTTATCCAATACCTCTGACAGAGTAGATACTCAATATACGTGTTTTGAATTGAATTTGATTCTAACTACTCTTTCACTGCACCCTGCAATGATTTCCCATTACACTTAGAATGAAATGAAACTCTGCCATGGGCATCAGGGCCCCACATGACCTGCCTGCCCTTCCCATCTTGGCTTTTTCCTTGGTGGCTTTGTGCTTTCCCTTGAGTACAGCAAGCCTGTCCCCACCTCAGAGTGTTTGCATTTGCTGTTCCTCCTTCCAGGAAAGCTTTTCTTCCAGATACTACAGCCAACCCTATGACATCACTTGGACTCGCTCAATTGTCTCCTTACCAGAGAGTCTTTCTCTGACCATTTTGTCCTAAGTAGCACCTCCATCACTGTCTAACCATAACCCTGCCTTTTCCTCCTCATGACACCTGTCATTGCATGACTGTACAGTGCATATTTCTTTTTTATTTATCATTATCTTCTCTTAGAATATATAAAGGCAGGGATTTTTTTCTGTTTTGCTCACAACTATATCCCTAGCACCTAGAAATGTTTCTGGTCTCAAAATACTGTCTGCTATACATTTTTTAAATAACCTTAAACGTAAATGAAAGAAGAAAGCAAATCCCAAAATTGAAACCAATATATGCACGTGAACCTGTATATTCAACTGTAACATATCACTCTAAAAAGAGAATCAATTCTTATAACCTTAAAACATAGTACTTTTTTCTAAAACCTGCAGTGAAATAATAATCTTTTGATAAAAATAATTATAGCAAACATATTGACAGTATCTTGGAGGTTTCTTGTGGTGGTGGTAAGTAATTGTGAAACCATTTTGCATACATTTAGGATTGAGCAAAGAATTAAATACACTGATGCTGCTAGGAGCCTTGGTCTTGGAAGTGAAAAAAAACCAAAACAAATCCCTGGTCTTCGAAGGGGCATACAAATACAGGATCGGGGGAGGGAATAAGCTTATGATGTTGAATCAGAATGATGGGATGACTTTATATCATTTTGTTTTCTATCTCTATCCGTAGACCAAGTCTAAAAGAAACTGCATCCCAGTAGTAATGAACACACTTAGTTCTCAGGTCTTGGTTTCTAAATACCATTCCCTAGTAAAAGGAACCAAGATTCCTTGAAGAAATGGTTGGTTTTAGGGAGAGCACAGGATAATCCTAGAAATATATTTGTGCCCAAAGCACAGACATGCTCCAAGAGATGGAGATCTGTCAAAAGGACACAGGAACCAGACAGAGGGGCTACCATTGGTCATATGTGGGACAATGTGAGCAGCAAAAGCAACGACGATAGCAGAAAATTTTAAAACATCCAACAGAAATTACAGCCTATGAGCCCACAGCGATGTTTTTAAAATGTAAACTATTGAGAAGAACAGGAGTGAACCATCTCTTTAGAAGACTGACAGATGCTGTCTGCTCAGATATTCCAGTCCTCTTGGAAGACCACAAGAAAACATGATTTCAACTCACCTCTCCAGTGGCATAAAAGTCATTCTCTTGGTATTCAGGGAACAAGTGGAAGAACTGGATTAGGGCACTGCAAAAAGAACAGCAAGAAAGATCACATGGAGTAGGAAAGGCTTCGTGCTACCCAGGCCAAGCCTTGCACAACAGGTTTCACATGTGAGTTGGGTACTATCATGGTGTAAGCTCCTGCAGGTATCGTTGTCAATGTCTCATGCGCATAACACGCCATACTTGATGGTCAGAAAGTACTTATGGTCTTCCTTTGTGATACTGAGAAGCTGGACATCAACACCCTGGGCGCGTTTGCAAATCTCTGGGTTAACAACTTGAATGGTTTACTTTGAGCCAAGTGATCCAGGAGGCAGTTCTGCAAACCCTGTGACCTCATTAACCCGGGTTTGTGGTCAGGTAATGGGAACCTTCAGTGCTTACCTCCCTCTCCCTCTGGGCAACCCTGAACATTTCTAATGGGGCTCCCTGAATGTCAGTGTTTTTAATAACCAAAACCCAGAAAAGATGTGAAATGACTGAACTCTAAAGGAAGTCACTGAGAGGCCACAGGTATGGAAGGAAATGTACAATGACCTCTAGGCTCCAAAAAATCATATTGACTAAAGAATGCCAAAGCCACGTGGGTGAGTTATGCTGAAACAGATCTAAACAGATGCAAGAGAACAAAACCGTGTGAAACTCAGATGCCCTATGACTGTCTTCCCCCCAGCTTGCAATGCCTGAGGAGCCAGCCAGGCAGGGATTTTGCTCCTGCTTCCTGCTGAGGGACTCAAAGCCATGAACCACCCAGGAAAGATGAAAGGCAGGTCGCCCTGCAAAATCAGGAGGAGGAGGAAGGTCCAGGGTTACCGAGAGGCACAGCTGGGCCATTGCAATCCCCATGATCCTGGCTATCCTTACTTTCCAAAGGCTCCATAAAAATCCACCAGTACACACTACCGTAGAGTTTCAGCGTATTTCTCTATTTATTATTTATAAAAACTGAGATCTTTGGAGCAACTAAATCTTGGAAGCTGCTCTCTACAGCTTCCACGTTAGTGCTGACAAGCTGGCTTTGGAGCGCAGATAAAAACAGGAGTGGATCCTCCTCCCTTCCCTCTCTAACCTGTAGGCTAAAAGCCACTTCCCTTTCACTCTCCCTGCTAATTGGAAAAAGGCAATAGATAATTTAATTTAGTAAATTTCAATTTGGCCATATGCCTTAGGTTAAAGCTTATGTGCTTGGAGAATTTGTTGTTGAGTTGTGAGGGTTGCCAGATTTAGCAAATAAACATACAAGCCGCCCAATTAAATTGGAATTTTAGATAAGCAACAAATAATGTTTCAGCATGAGCGTGTCTCAAATATTGCATGGGACACACGTAGATGAAAAAAGTATTCATTGTTTATCTGAAATTCAAATTTAACTGAGCATTCTGCCATTTATCTGGCAATCTTAGTTGCTTCTAGGTCGAAGGAGGTCAGGACAATCCAGCTGAAGTATCCCAAGCAAGGCCCTGCTTGAGGAAGTTATCATAGTTTTAGCTGAACAGTAAGATCAGAACAACAACAGAAAGGCTAATCATAGCAAGCCCTTGGTAGGGCTTTCTTAAAAGGGAATGACAAATAAAAGAGGTAAATGTAATGAGTTAGATTTACTAGTACACATGGCACTTGCTCATTTAACTGTGTTTTATTCAAGGATTCTTCTTGTTACTTGATAGGTTTGCCTAAAAATATAATGAAGCATGATGGCCGCATAAAAATTCAAATTTTTGAAGTGGAATTGCTAGACTATATAATACATAATGTGTGTGTGTGCGTGTGCATGTGCACGAACTCCATGCATGTGTTTAGGCACCAGGAAGCATGCGGCTTCTAGGTGATCCTATTTGACAATCTTGCTGGCTTTGATCCAAGACCTTCTCGAATAATTAGAATTTAAGTCAAAAGCTACGTAGTGGCGGAAAGGTGCCTTGAAAGACAACAGGAAGAATCAGAGCTTGTAAGAGAGAATGGCTAGCAGAAAATACTCCTCAGACCCAAAAAGGGAAGACGAGTTCGGGTCCGAGGAGGTGTGTGAAAATGGCAATGCTCGAGAGACCGAAGACGGCACTGGGGTTGGTCAGGTCTGACAGTGGCAGAGGCACAAGAAATTCAAGATGTCCGGGAGGATTGAGGTTAAAATATCTAAGTAAAAGCTCCATAGTCACACAAGCCAAACAGGGAGCATCTGTGCTCGCCGATGCTTTCCCCAAACAAGCTGAGCAAGAGGAATCTTGGTGGTTTCCTGCTGTTGCCACAGATGGGGTCCACCCTCTGTGTCCATTCATTCCAGCTCCGGAGTGGCTGGGCCACGATCTTCTCCAACCTGAGAGGCTCGGGCCATGTTCTCACGGGACACATGGCTGGCTATCTCATAGTCATGTGGCTGTGAGACTTTGTGCAGCAATAGACATCATTGCCCACGCACTCTAGCACGTGGATTAGAATGGTGCTACCATTTCCATTTGGCTGTGAGAAAGCAGCATGGGGAGACCGCGAGGACAGGGGCCGTGGGCTTGCTGACTCGGCGGCCCCAGCACCAGGAACGGGGTCTAGGCACAGAGCAGGCAATCGATCAATGGTGGTGGAATACTCCAAGTCAAAGGTGGTCAAGTTATGATTCTTCGGCACATTTATTTTGTTTTCTAAGCCGGAGAGGCGCTGTGGCCTCAACAGCACAATCCAAGCTCGAAGAACAGAAACAAAGGAGACGAACATTTAAACATCTGGTCATAAAAACGTTTCATTTCCAAACACACAGAAAAGCACATTCTGAATGTGAGTGTCAGATGCCCCCGGCGGAGCCTTCTCCTTACCGCCGGGTTACAGCACTAGTGATAGTCCAAAGAAATGGGGTTTCCAGAAGAAAGGTGGTTTTCAAAGGGAGAAGGAGAAAGATCTAATTTTTAAGCCAGCAGTAGCCCCCTTACAGGTTTCAAAGCGACCTTTTTCTTCCGGCCGCCCATCTGGGGAGCAGAAGAGAAGAAACAAACAGTGTAAACGAGGAAGGGAACAGCTGAAGTCAGTTTTCTGCACGACCCTTGATTAGCTATTTTCCAGTTCTAAGAGCCTACAGCAAAAGGACTCAAACAGCTATAAACAATGCATGCTTTGAAATAGGTTCCCTTTACATGTCAGGCAAGAGGAGATGTACCACATGTCCGCAGTAAATATCCACAAGGAGGGTCAGCTGGGAGCTGGGACCACCCCGGGGTGGGGGAGGGGAAGGAGAGACAAGGAATGGCAGGGTTGCAACCCCCTGGCTTAGAGGGGATTGATGTGTTTCTTTAATACAGACCCTCCGCCCTCGGGGTGTTTGCTAGTTAAACAACTAAGCTGGTTTGGATTTAAACCAAAAGAGAGCCCACAGTCGGTACTAAATGGGAGCAACATGGAGCTTGCGCACACTTGGAAGGACAGCCGTGGAGACTGTGTCTGTGCAGGGGGTGGGGGATGAGCCAGACCAAAAGGGGGGCGGGGACCTCTGCCAGGATCTGCCCCACCTGCTCCCAGAATCCACTGTACCTGGAAACCTAAGGGTGGGGTCCTATGCGTTGCCCCCTGGAAACTGGATGGAAGTGTTCAATAATGGGACACGTGGCAAATGAAGTGTAGGAGACAATAGCCATGTTCTTTTCTGGGTCAGACAGCAGAGCATAGAGTGATGTCTCCGGGAGAAAGGCAGGGATTTCCTGTCCCCCCACCCCTACCCCCACCCCCACCCCACCACCTGCCTGGGGACAAAGAATAGAACGGAAAGCTTTTGTCAGAGATGAAAAACCCCTGACTCTGTTGTATTCATTTTCGCTTTTGGACCTGGCTGTGGTTCCCTCACAAATAATTAGCAGAGTGAGTGGGGGAGTTGGGGGGTAGAGGAGCTGGTTAACTCTTTCTGGCCACTGGGGTTCTTGGGGTGAATTACTACAAAGAGTGGTGGCCTAGTGATTGGAAAGAACTCAGGACTTGGTCTTTAGTAATAAGTTACAGGCTGGAAAAATGTGCACAAATATGAAAGGTCACTTACTTAAAAAAAATATATATATATATATATATATATATATATATATATATATACTAAAAATAGCTATGATCATGTAGAGAAAAGAAAGGAAGAAATTATATGTATACTGTTTGATCAAGCTTGCAACTTTCCATTTTCCTTCAATTTTTTGAGTAAAGTAGTGATTTTGTAAGATGAAGGGGAAGGGAAGAGACTAGCTAACGAGCTGAACTTTTAGCCTGAAGAGTCATGAGAAGATGCAAGAGAATGAAAAACTGCCGTGAAGGCCACACAAGGGGGAACCCTGGGAGAAAAACAGACATCGGAGATGCTGCTTCCTGGAATGCCAAGTTCATGTTGCACGGCCAACAGAAACCTCCCAGGCACCTGGTCAAAAGGTCTGAATATCACGTTTGGTTGAGTAATCTGCTCTGTTCTCATTGTTTCTTGATGGATGTATTTTACCAAATCATAATTATGTCTTAAGCTTTTCCCCCTCCTTGTTACTCTCTCTGCTGGCCACTTTTATAATGATCAGGGATAACGTAACAAAGTGGAAAGTAGACCGTATGTGTCTTAAAAAAATGTCTTTGGGCCGAAACCGGTTTGGCTCAGTGGATAGAGCGTCGGCCTGTGGACTGAAAGGTCCCAGGTTCGATTCCGGTCAAGGGCATGTACCTTGGTTGCAGGCACATCCCCAGTAGGGGATGTGCAAGAGGCAGCTGATCGATGATTCTCTCTCATAGATGTTTCTAACTCTCTATCCCTCTCTCTTCTTCTCTGTAAGAAATCAATTAAAAATATTTTTTTAAATGTCTTTGGGAATTATACTAGTACTGGGAGGACCAATCAGTAATATTTCTACTACCACAAGCACTTTCCTGCTGAAAGAGCAAAGTGTTGAGTCTGAAGCGAGAGCCAGGGCCTCTTACCTGAATAAGTTTCGAGCCACATCATCCTCGGTGACTGCATATCCCTGGGCGTCATCAGTAAAGCTGAACCCTGTGCCCACCTGAGGGGAGATAATGAGCAGGTATAACCTCAGAGAAACGTGTGGTTTGGAGCCCTGCAGAGGGTCACCACGCTGGAAGGAAACAGATCTGTTCCAAGGGCCAAGCCTCTGACCCTGGCTTTGTGCCTTCCGCCATGTGCGCTTAGTCATCCTCACAGGAGGATGCGACATTCCACCTACTTCCCTTCCCCCCTCCAAGCCCGAATACAAAGCATCAGCACAAAACTCTGCCCTAGGTCAGTGGCCGAGCTGTCCAGATTCGCAGTGGGGACCCTGCCAGATGTTGATTTAAGGATGAGGAATTCACCTTTTCCTGGCCCCTGCTACAGCATCAAAGACCCAACGCTGTCTCCTCTCTGAAACCTGGGGGGTGCACTGCTGTCCTGCCAGGAAGTAACTCTCTAGCTGGAGGTCCCAGGTCGTGTGAAAAATATGGCCACTAGTCCCTTTCACCTTCAGTAGACAAGAGGTTTTAAAACAATGAACATTTAGTTTTAAACTCATGTTTCCTTCTACCGAGAAGTTCATGGATAACTGAGTTGTAATTAAAGAAGCTACTACTTATTTTGCATAAATAATTTGTCTAAGGAAGACACCACCCACAGGATATAAATATTTCCCCCCTGAAACACCCAAGGGGACAGGACATTTAATTCAATGCTTATTTAAATATCAGTGGCCCGGTACACGAAATTCGTGCACATTAAAAGAGGATTAACTAGAGGAAATATTTTAATATTGCTATATGCCCTTTCTCTATAATAGAAGTGTCAGAGATGAAAGAAAATTAGTAAAAATGTATATGAAAATCTCCCTTCTGTCAGAGTCTGGGGCACACTCCGACCACCTACATGCACCTTGAAATTGTGCAAGACCCAGACCCAGCTGGCCCCACCCCCATCAAGCCCCGCAGGGTGGGGGGCACAGCCTCAGGTCCCCCAGCCTGGTGCCAGGTGGGGGGTGCAGCCTCAGGTCCCCTCGCCCCAGTGCAAGGGCATGAAGGTGTGGGAGCATGATGACCGTTTGCATTTTTTAAATTATTATTATTATCTAGGATGCAATTACTGACCAGGAAAGAGAATGGTTGATGGGGAAGAGTGAGGACAAGAATGCTGGGACTTTTTTCCCTCCCTATTTACTTGTTGCTGTTTTTTTGTTTGTTTGTTTGTTTGGTTGGTTGGTTGGTTTTTTGTTTGTTTGATTTTTGAACCATCTGGGAACCGAGAGGGGTTGGAGAAATGAGGGGCACACATGTGCAGAAGCTGGTCCTACATTCACACTCCTACTCTGCAGTTTATTGGAGAGTAGGAGTGTGAATGTAGGTTTCAGAAGAGCTTCCCAAGGAGAAGTGCGCTTTCTGTGCCGAGAAGAGGCATTCTGCCTGCTGTGACAGTGAAGACCAGTTTTGCCTTTTTATATCTAGAATTCTATTGGAAAGGTTAGGAGTCCTGCCACCATATAATAACCATGACATCGGGAAGTCACATCATCCGTGGAAAGAAATGAATCCCTCGTCCTGGATGAGGTCATTCAATGAACAGGGCATTCCATAAGATTGAAAATGAGGGGTGGAGAGAAAGGACCAAGCAAAATCCCCAAACTTTGATGTAATAGAGAAAAGCTGCATCTAAAAAGTAAGTTTTAATAGATTAAATTTTACTTTAAAAAGAACAAAACTAAATCTCTATTTCCCTTTCCCCCTACTTCTTAAATGTACTGAATCAAAAGGAGGATGATGAGAGGCCCACATTGCCCTGTCATGGACCGCCTGCACTCACTGGATTATCGATGTACAGCATGGACAGGGTGCTGGTCCAGGGAAAGTCTCGGGTGCGCACTGGGGAAAAAGAGAAGAGGTTAGTGAATAGGTCGTGAACCGAACATCCTACCAAAGGCCCAGCTCTGGTCCAGAGCCCAACATGCCTACCTGTCCCCACCATGCCAACATGGCGCCCCTCCAACTGCTTTGTCTTCTCACAGTGGGAACGGACACCAGTCCTTTCTCCTCTCTTCTCCCTTACTTTCCCCGACCCAGAGGGTCTCTACATCTAAGAGGCCATTTGGGAACAAAACTCTGTGCAACTGCCCAGCTGGTGTGACTCAGGAGTTGAGCACCAACCTATGAATCAGGAGGTCACAGTTCTATTCCTAGTCAGGGTATGTGTTTGGGTTGTGGGCTCAATCCCCAATAGGGGACAAGAGGGAGGCAGCCAAGCAATGATTCTCTCTCATCATTGATGTTTCTCTCTCTCCCTATCCCTTCCTCTCTGAAATAAAACAAACCCCTATGCTGCTTGGTTCATGTAGAACTTCCATCAACCAACTATGCGGTACACCCGTCTCTCCAATCCAAAGGATCATCCTCATGTTCCGTCCTCCCAATCCTCTTCCTCCCACCTAACGCCTAAGAGAGCAACCGCAGCAGAGTTGGCACACACTTTTCTGCTGACTCACAAGCTGGGTCACCCTCCAGATTCTAACCCAGGGAAAGTAAACACCCCCCCTCCCACACCCCAGCCCTCAAAATAGATGGAGGCTAATACAGCCAAAGTGGCTCCTCCTCCACTCCTTCCTTCATTCCAGCCCCCACCCACAGTATCCTGCTTCCAAGATATCCGATCACTTATGTGACTGAGGTGGACAGTGTTCAGTTCCTATGAATAATTAGGGATATAATTCCACCCATTAGGACCATGCGAAAGAGCTTGCCCAAGTGGTAATAAATACCACCTGTTTTCATAGGCCCAGATTGCTTGAGTTAGCAGCAGACTGCAAGGAAATAGCTTAGAACCTTTCACCCAAATTTCAAGGGAGAAAGCAGCCCAGCCGGGAGGCTCACCCCGCTGGCCCCTCCTTCTTGGGCAGACACTGTTTTTATAATCTGGAACTGTTAAGCTCTTCCTAGGGGTTCAGTGCACACTCTAAATGACTCCTGGAGCAGATATAAGGTTCAGATGAAGAGTTCTCCATAGGAAACCAGGGTCCAAGCAATACTTACGGGTCAGGTTTTTTGTGACAAAATAAGGTCCATGTTCCACAAAGAGTCCAAACATGGATGAGCCTCCCGGACCGCCCTGCAGCCAGAGAACCACTGGAGCGCTCTCTGGATCTACCTGGAGGGACAGAGAGGCCAGTGACCACACAGAGCACTGAGGCTGTGCAATACGCACAAGCGAATCCAGGCAACTCTTCTGTCTTCCCAGCCTGGATTGCACCTCATGAAGACCTCCCTCACCCCAGTGACCCTCTCCACCACAAGCAAAGCTCCCCCCCCCTTGCAGTTTTGAACTAGTGTTTGCCTGATATGGTGGGGTCTATCTTATACCATTGTTTGAATTCTCACCAATAGTCAGAAAACCTGATGAATGTAGAAGCTGTGTCTTTGCATGTCCCTAGGTACCAGCACACTGCCTGGGACACGGTTACAGCTGTCTAAGCTTTCCAGGGACTCTTCCATTTGACCAACATATTCCCAAAGAGGCACAAAGAATCCATCGTTCTCAGTGACAGTCTGCCCCCTTCACTGGCCTTTCTGATTTTATTCACTCAGCAGGTGTCCCCAGGGACAACAGCAACTTCATTCAGCACAGGGAAACTGAGAAGCATTCAGCCCATGCACACAGTAACAAAACTCTGAACATCAGATGGGTTTATGTGGGAGATGCTGGAGACGGAACTAAGAAAAGGTCCCTGGCAGGGTTGGGATGCTGCAGTAGTGTCATTGTCATCACTCTCAATGACAGAGGAGTCATTAGTTCTTTCATTCAGCCCATGCCTGCGCTCCAGAGCCCCTCCTGTGGGTTGGGCAGTATGCAAGAAGGTACACAGCAGAGGGTGAGGGAAGAAGGAAACTCCTTGTCCGCTTCGAGCTTACATTTTCATGGGGAATATAGACAATATGTAAGTCAATACAGAAATGTGATGATTAAGGAGAATGAAAAGGAAGTAAGGGTGATGTTAAGAGAGTGATGGCTGAGAAAGAGAGACTGTCTTTAGACACGGGGATCAGGGAAGGACTCAATGAGAACCTGAAGGCTGAGCTAAGTAAGACCTGAAGGCACAGGAGGGTCCAGCTACCCAAGAGCCTGGGAACAATGCTGAGGATAAAAGGAAATGCCCAGGAAATGCTCAAGAAAAAAGGACTGGGTGTCGAGCAGTGGGTACAGAGGCTGCCTGCATCAGTGACTCCTCCAGAGCAATCTAGAAGAAGCTCCCGGGGCCTCCAGCAGACTCAGGTCAGGAGGTGACAGTGAGCCCTTCTGTGATGACATGGCTCATGTGATGTCCTGTCAGCCAGGCTGGGCAAACAAAGATCCTGTTGCTTCCGTCCAGAAGGAAATGCTACCTCCTCTTGCTTAGCCCAGCCCGATAGACAAATGGGCGCTTGATGAGAAGGTCTGAGAGGATTGGCTCTAAACATGGGTCATGTGAGAAGGCTGTGGGCAGAAGGCAAGGCTAACTCAAGAGGAGGTGCTCTGGGATGCCTGGCTGAAAACCTGGCGGAAGAGCTGGTTACATAGGATTCTAGTCTTGTGGACAGAGGGGCAAGAGGGATTACTCGTCTTCAGTCATGAGAAGTTGGGTGAGCAGAGCTTTGGAAAGGGACTAACTAAGGGCACCTTGCTGAAAGACAGGAGACAGGAAGAACAGCCTCCCTATCAGGGATTCCCTCTGGGGTCTCCTCTCTAGCATCAAGGAATTAAATGGGGTACTATTTATAAAGCTCTTGGAACCACACCTAACTCATGATACAAGCACAATCAGCAGGGATGCTGCAGGAGTGTCAATGTCATCACTCTCAGTGGCAGAGGAGTTGTTAGTTCTTTCATTCAGTCCACACCTGTGTTCTGGAGCCCCTCCTATACTTATAAATAGTGTCCCATTGAATTTAGTGATAGCCACAATCGGTGGTTATCACTAAAGAAATAGGTAAAAATGGTAGGAGCCCAGAGTCAGATGGGCAGGCTCTAGTTCCAAGAGTCAGCATAGTATGATGGATAAGTCTGTGAGCTCTTGCCCTAAACTGGATTCAAATCTGGGCTTTGCTATCCTCAAGCTGCCCAACTTTAGGCAGGTTACCTAAGCTCTCTGGACCTCAGTTTCCCCATCTGTAAAATGGGGATCAATCATAGTACCTATGCCATTTAGTTATTGGGAGGTCTACATACATTTATTTTCAGGAATCCCAGTGGGGGTCATATAGCATGGGTTCTGCAAATGTTAGCTATTGTTATAATAGATAAATACCAGGAAGTTATAGATGCTTTTAAGGTAAACCATCTCTACAAGAGAGAGTAGAAATGGGTGATTTGGTGCTTTTCCTTGCTCCTTTGGCCAACATCTTCTCTAATCAATTTTTTACTACTTAGTCCTCTTGCCTCAAGTGTCTTGAATGTACATAAGAAATTCAAGAGAACGAGGGACTTAGTGTATATACATTAAAGTAAGAAAAATTAAAATCAAAGACAGCCTTTCAAAGCTGCTGCAGGGAAGCAGAGTGAGCCCTGGAATTGAGAGCCAGACAGGGTCTGGACACCTTGACCACACAATAGCTGTGGGGTTTTGGGGGAGGGGGGTCCTGGCCCTCAGTTTCCATCCATCAATTGGCGAAAAAGCCCATTCACAGGCTTGCCCGAGGCCCTGATGAAAAAAATACATACTGGCACAATACTCTAAACTCTCCAGTGCTGAATAAATACAGCCAGCTCCAACTGTGTGTATTTTGTTTGAAGAAGTGATTTTTATCTGCGCTCAGATCCTCAAAGTTGCTATTCAATACCACTCACCAGGACCACCTTCCACTTGTATTCATATGCGTAGAAGGTACTAGTGGGGCAGAAACAATGGGACCTGAGTGGGATTAGTTCTAGCCCCCAGGAGGTGAACTACAGTGAGTCCACCCACCCAGTGGACATCCAGCACCCCACCTCAACACACACACACACACACACACACACACACACACACACACACACACACACTCTTCCTTCCTCCCTAAGGGGCACCTGAGCTTCTAGAAGCCTCAGTGTGCTACATGAGAGCCCCTGGTTCCTCAACCTCTGCCTCCCATTAAAATAACCTAGAGACCTTTAAAACACACACTCCCAAACAAACAAACAAACAAACAAACAAAAAACTACTGTCTAGCAGGGGTGGGCAAACTTTTTGACTCCAGGGACACAATGGGTTCTTAAACTGGACCGGAGGGCCGGAACAAAAGCAACCTGACCATGCTGGCACAGTCATCTTGGGCTGCTGGTGAAGGAGCGGAGGGGAGAGCAAGAGAACCCTCTGCTCTTTCAGCTCCGCCGGCCGGATAGAACAGCCGAACAGGCCAGAAGTGGCCCGCAGGCTGTAGTTTGCCCAGGCCTGGGCCCTAGGCCCAAACCCCAGAGCTTCCAAATCAATTGGTACAGGGTGAGCAGACATCGGTCTTTTTAAAGTTGCCACGTGGTTCAGTGTGCAGGCAGGGCCGAGAATCTGGCTGGACCATGGGGGGGAAGGGGGAGAAGAGTCTGCCCTCTTGCATGCCCTGGGCCATCTGGTCTCCACCCTATCCTCCCAGGCTTTTCATGTCCCTTCCTGTGACCTGGCACAATGAGGCAGCTCCCACTCTCAGGAAAATAGCCTGATCCTGAGAGGCCACACTACAAAGTCCAGCCGAGCACCTTGGTGCCAAACATCTTTATTATGCAACTCGGGAGGCCAGGACACTGCATTCTTGGGATGCTTGCACACTAAGAGACCTGCGTGCACACCTCTCACCTCAGCCGCCCTTGCTCCTCAAATTTGCTTTCCTGAAGGAGGTGCAGGAGCTCAACCACCCTTGAACAAGCTCATTTTTTTTTTAAAAAAGGAAACTCCATGCACACAACTTTCTTCCCTGACAGGCCAACCAACCTGTGAACTAATACTGCCCTTTTCTGGAATGACGGGCGAAAGTCAGGTGCTGGAAGATAAAGATTTACAAGGTCCATGCTAAAAGCCAGAGTTAGGGTTATCACAGTACGCAGATTTTTTAAATACTGTGTGACATCGCAATACAATAACATATAAAATAATTATTCCACAAGAATGGCACAGAGTTATTGGGTGACAATTCTAAGGGGAAATACTTAGCGCTCCATCGGAAGAATGCAGCCCGTCTCGCACTCTCCGCCCAGAAATTAGGCAAGAATAAAAGGGAATGAAAACATACAGACCAAAAGTACATTGCAGAGCCTGGGGTCAAATGAAGTAAAAAAATGCTTCATTCACAGGTGGTTTTTTTTTTTTACAAAATTTAAGACTAAAAATATTTATTGTTTGAAGCCATAATTCAAGAGTGTGTGAAGCAAGAGAGATAGGGCGTTGATTTTTGCCTAAAGTTTTAAAACCTTTGCTTAAAACATTTTATATTACAAAGGAAGGACTTATTCATAATTTTTATTCAAGTAGGGTATACGAAAGTTCCCTAGAGATGATCATCGGATGTTTAGTCTTCCAGATTTTTCTCTATGCACCCCCAGCATATAAATATACACACATCTTGTAGATAATTATGAATGCTATATAATATTTTTATTCAAAAATACGATCGGACTATAAATAACTCTGTATTGCTGTATTCATTTCTCAACCTGCTGTGAAAATTTCTTCATGTCAGTGCATGTCATCATGTGGCTGAGGAGTATGACATTGAAGTCATGACAATGTACTAATTCATTAAACCTATACCACAGACTACCCATAGGCCTTGCTCTAGAGCTGGGGATGGAGACCCGTTCCCACTTGTGGACAAGTCAGATACTGAATGATTAAGAGTATGGATTTTTGGCACCAGACTGCCAAGGTCTGAATTCCAAATGCACGATTTTACAGCTGTGTGTCCTTGGGCAAGTTACTTAACTTCTCTGTTTCTCAGTGTCCTCTGCTTAAAAATGAGAAGACAAAGCATGTCTAACTTATATGGTTGTGGTGCAGATTCAAATAGTGAACATATGCACAGCATTCACAGCAGTGCCTGGCATACTTATCTAAACGTTGGATCTGACTGGTTTTTCTGGTGAGGTGGGGTGTAAAAAAGTAAGTAAATGGGTGCTACTAGAGAACAATTGAGGGACTGGATAGTAAACACTTAAAGAATGTCTCTGGTGATAGCTTAACACTTGGGCTGAAAGTGAGTAACCCCCTACTGATAAGCATTTATATACTTAATTAAAAATCAAATCTCTCTTAAGGACATATAAGTTAGAGTAGTGTAGCAAGTGCTGATGATTAAGAGAAGGGACAAATAAATTCCAAACATAAAAAGAATTCTACATAGCTAAGTGAGAAGTCTCTCTTGCAACGGAAGAGTATGGGCCTGCAGATCCCCCAAACCAGACTTTTTGGTTGATGAACAATAAACTATAGCGTTGCCTCGGAAGCCCTCTTCAGTTCTCTGGTGACCCCTGGTGGCCAACGTGAACCTGTACACTCCTTCCTCTGAGTTGGCTCCAGAATGAACAACCCAGAAGGACGCAGGTTATTTATTCCGGTTTTTTGTTTGTTTGCTTGTTTTGTGTGTTTTACTTTGTTTTCAAAATCCCCAAAGGAGGAAATTTTACAATTTCTCAAATCAGCGCATTCTGTTGTCCCGATGTCTTTATAGGTTGCCATTCAAAGAAAGTAAAACTCATTTATTTGGTTTAACATTCTGTGTATGAACAGATTCTTAGAAACCGGGAGTTTTTTTTTTGTTTTGTTTTGTTTGCCTTTCTCCCAAGGCCTCTAAGCGAGCACAGTGAAGCTAAACTAGCACTAATCCTCCTGCCCCATTGGACTTGCCCCGGATGGGTAGCATCCCCTGATACTCTGAGTCTTCCTTTCCACCCCGCCTCCCATCAAGCCACACCCATCTCCTGCCCCATCCTCCCAAGCCCTCTTCTATGTAACATAGTAGAGATAACCTTCTATTCAGGCCTTACACATACCTTGGAGGCAGTACGTTCATACACTGGGGTGGGGGAGGGTGTCAACTAAAGATTTCTCAATTTCAGCACTCTCAGGTACCATGACTGTATTTACACAGAGGACTCATTGGAGTGACTCCAGGCAATCGTAGGTAACTTGGCAAATATTAGGGCAACATTTTCTGCCAATGCCCAGGGCTGGGTACATGGTCCAGCCAACCCCTACTTCCCACCCCCAACTAGGAACACCACACTTTATAAGAGAAAACAGCAACTAAACCACCAACAGACCAAGATCAATGGAACTGCTTAAGATGAGAAGCACAATTAGTAAATTAATTAAGGCTCTCCTCGCACTTCTGTATGCAGAGGCGGATCATCTGTTTGGTTTAGGGAACGTGCTCTATCTTAATGGAAGCCATTAGTACCCCTAGCAAATGTCTTGAAATCCCCCCAAGTATGTTTGAATGGACTCCCATTTTGCCACAGAGATTCCAGTTCAGATGATTCTTTAGCTGCTACACTAATGGTGTTTATCAGGGAAGAGCTTTTTATTTAAAGCTATTGGTTCATTAACTAGGTACCTTAATAGCATTTTAATTCTACACACACACATTGCCAGCATATACTAGCAACTTGCTTAAGATATTCTGTGCTTTGCAGAGGAATTTTACTATTAGTGGTTGGTATTAACCACTCACAAAAATCTTCCTTTATTATGATTGTTGCTGATGGAAAATTAACTTTTTCAATATTTTTCTGTTTTGAGCCTTCTTACATCATTCAAGCACTCACTGGCTCTTATCAAGTTTTGAATAGTCTCATTTATCTGAGCCAGCTCACACCACACAAGAACCCTTCCCATCTTTCTCCTTCCTAACCTTTCTACTCACCTCCCATCCCTTTGTGAGGTAGTCATGTCTTCTGTTTGTGCTTATTGCCAGAAAGTTGGATTTTAGAAGGAAGTGGTGGGGGAGGGGGCTGACTTTCCCTATTTGATGCAAAGAAAGAAATGCCTGTGACTTTCATCTAAACACATCCCCTTTCATTTCTCAAAGGGAATCATGCACACAAAGGTTTCTGCACAGTTCCAATATATCTATGAATGAATGAGCTGTGACATCATTTTAGCTACTTTCTTCCTGTTTTGTCTCACCTACCTTCTATTCTTCCAGATCTCTTTGCTGTGTATGTGATGCCCCACATACACAGCAAAGAGAAGAGGGTGACAGTTCAGAGAAAACTAATGTCTGTGACTTCCAAATCTTTGCTGTGTGACTACTGGATTCACAGCCATCTATGGTTAAGACATATTTTGAGAGATCTGTTCAGCCCACACCCCCTTCCCTAAAAAGTGACTCTGTGTTTACCAGTAGAAAGGGCCCATTGCCCATGCTATGTCACACGGCCCAGCTCCCTCAGCCTTGGCTGACTGGCCCAAGAAGGAACACCTGAACCAATCCCATTTTTCTCTAGAAGAAGTGCTAGTTAATTTCTGTTGGTTGAGACAGGTAAACTTAGAAACTGTAGAGTGGCCATTTTCTGCCAACTACCTGTAAATGCAATGCATGTTGATCTGCCAAGAGAGAAGAATGAAGCACAGGCGGTGACCCTGTGATCTTGGATGGCTGCCCTGGCTCCTCATTTCAGGTCCTGGTTCCTTAGACCAGACAACACTTTTTGCCCTCGGTGTCTCCAGGCAGGAAAGAAAGATTTAGAATCGGTTGGCTAACTGAATTAGGATTCAACCAAAGTATAGAAACCACAGTAACTTTAATTTTACATTTTTCCTTTTTTTGGTCTGGCTGGTGTGGCTCAGTGGTTGAGCATTGACCTATGAACCAGGAGGTCATGGTTCAATTCCCTGTCAAGGCACATGCCCACGTTGCGGGCTCCATCCCCAGCGTGGGTGTGCAGGAGGCAGCCCATCAATGATCCTCTCTCATCACTGATGTTTCTATCTCATTCTCCCTCTCCCTTTCTCTCTGAAATCAATAAAAAATATGTATATTTAAAATATTTTCCTTTTAAAAATTATTACTATTTATTTTTACCTGGAAACGTTGGCCTTCAATGTTACAATTTCAGTGTTTGCTCTGGCCAGCATCAGCCATGAGCAAGGATGAGGAGCTACATCCTCAGTGTTGGGCAAATACTGGGGAAGAGGAAATATGTAATATAAAACATATTCATTATAATGGGAGAATAACCATAAACATGTAGAATGAATTCTAAAGAACACTTTGGGTTCAGGAAGAGTACCCATGGATGGACAAACCCATAAAGTGTGAATGGGGCCTTCCCAAGGCTACAGTTTGGACCTCATTGGAGAAGGGGTGGCTACAGCCCACTGGGTGGCTGAGAAGTTCACTAGGGGGCCTGGCTCAAAACTGCCAACAATCCTGGACAAATAGGAGAAGCCTCCAGTGGCAGTGGGCTGTGGCTGGTGGGGTTGGGGGTGCAAAGGAAGTCAGAATATTGGGAGCCCAGTTGCTTGGAGGATGATACACCACCTGGAGTGCATGGTACCCATGATGGGAGGGCTGTGGGAAGCCACCCTTGGGGTGCAGGTGGTCAAGGCTGGTGAGATGGCTGCAGGGAGAGCTGGGTTGTAGGAAGCATGTTCACTGGCAAGGCCTGGGATAAATGGTGTCTATGTTGAGGGGACCATAGCCAGGTGGTCATCCCTGGGATGGAGCCAGGACTGTGTGTCTGTTGGATGTCTTCATGGTCTGGGTCCCCAGCTCAGGCAGAGTGCCAGTGAATGTCCCCACACACATACTGCTGACAAACTAGGCAGCAGGGTGAAGGGAAGGCAAAACAATGGACAAGGGAACAGGAAGAGATGCCAACTTCCTCCTGCAATGTCCCTCCAGCGCCCTCTACTGACAAAGCTTCATATGTTCGCTGCATGAGAAAGTGTTTCAAGTTCTATTATCACAAGAGCAGGTTAGAGAGGAGAATTGAATCTGAGAAGCAAAAAACAAAAACACAAAACCAGTAACAGAATGTTGGCAGTCACCACTCTGGAAGTTCTAGTTGTTCCAAGATGTCACCGTCACAGCCCAAAAGACAAGAGGCCATATTAGTATCTAATGCTGTATAACATGTCTCCTGAACTTAGCGGCTTAAGACAATAATCACTTACTATCTCTCCTGTTTTCTGTGGGTCAGGAATTTGGGGGTATCTGGCTGGACAGCTCCGGCTCAGGTCTCTCATGAGGTTGCAATCAAGTTATCAGCCAGGGCTGAGGTCGCCTGAAGGCTTGACGTGGGCTCCAAGAACTTCATCCCAGGTTGGTGGAGGCCCCACGTCCTCCCACACGGGTTTGCCCATATGGCTGCTTTAGCACTTGGCTTCCCCCGACGTGAGCGATCCAAGAGACCAAGGCAAAGCAGCTTTGTCCTCAGAAGCCCTGGAGGTCACACACCATCATTTCTGCTAGAAAGTATTTGGTCACAAAGGCTGGCCCGGGTTCAATATGGAAGGGGATGAGAGAGGAACACGCAGGCCCAGAGAGGAAGATCGCTGGTGACTCTCTTGGAGGCTAGTTAGCACAGAGGCCACAAGTTCAAGGGCTGATTCACTCAACCTGGACCATGACGTGGACTTCTTGGATGTTTCTATACCTTAGGCTGCGCATTTAGGCATGTCTTAGAAGCAAGCCAACTAACACCATCAACCACAGGAGGTAAGGCTGGAAAGGGTCCTTAGAAATCAACCAGGTTTAACATGCTTATTTTATATGAGAACACAGAGGCCCAGAGAGCATGAAAGCCCTGTCCTAAGTGGTACAGCCGGTAACTGCAGTCCCAGAACTAGAGTCCCGGGGTCCTGACTCTAGTCCTTTCTCCCAAAATGCAAGCCCACTACACTGGAATCACTGTGCTGCTCTCAGAAATGTTGATCCTGGGCCCTCTCCAGACCTCCTGGATCGGAATCTGCCGGGAGGGGCTGGGCATGGAGCAGGGGAGTCTGTCCTATTTGTGAAGCTTCCCAGGTATTTCTGAGCAGCAGCTGCCAGTCTGGGAGCCACTGTGCTCCACCACCTTGACTGCTTCTGCCACCCGGAGGAGGGAGTGACCCCAGCACAGGCTGAGGCCCAGCGGAGTCTGATTCCATGTCTTCCCGCCAGGAGGGCTATCCTGCTGGCTCCTGGGTACTCCTGGGGACACATTCTCCCACCTGCAGAGAGAATGCTTTGTGCTTTAGCTTGGACTGCGTTAACCCGGTCCCGTGAACTTGATTTTAACGGTGTCCGATTAAGTAAAATGTATGATCCTGAAAGGGAGGGAGCCCTCAAATGTTGCCTCCAGGTGCCCCGGGCCTCACTTATCCCAGCCTTCCTGATTCCTTGATATGAAACAGACCTTTCTCAGTCACCAGATCCTCACAGTCCAGGAATCCCAGCCATTCCCTTTGGCCAGAGAAGCAAGACGTGGCCCTTAGTGGAGGGGCCCAGGCCCAGCTCCGAACAGCTCGGGTTTTGGCTCCATGACAGTTGAGGTAAATAATCTGCAAGTCTAGGCTAAATGCTTCCAACAAATTACCTATGTTCCTACTAGAAGGTCAAGTATTAGGTAATTTTCCAAATGTGAATGATATTAATTTTTAAATTAATCAACATGCTACTTTATCTTCTTAAAGGTGGAAAAGCCCCAATTCCACTTGGTAATTTCCTTACCCAGAAGCAATTAATCCACAGTCCTTCCTGGCATCCTGCTACTTCCATTTTGAAATTTCCCCCAACATGGTCTCCTTTAAGCTCCCAAATTGTGCTAATAATGAGAAAACTAATAAAGATAATGATGATAATAATAAAATTGGAACAATAGCAACATTACTTACTATGTATCAGGCACCAATGTAAAGGGCTTTCCAACATTATCTCATTGGTCTCAAAACCATTGTCAACGAGGTATTTCGGTCTTTATTTTAAAACAGAACACACAAACAGAACAACCAATGCTCAAAGAAGTTTTAAAAAATGTGCCCAAAGTCACATTTGGCCCAAGGAGCAGAGTCAAGATTTTATGCCTGCTTGACTAACTCAAGTGTCTTCTGGTCTAGTTTTCTCAGGATCACCGCGTGGCCATCAAGAGCAAAGATCCCTCTGTCCCAGATCTAGTTTTAAATTCCAGTTCTGCCAACTTCTTGTTGGGCAATTGGAGACTAATTATTTAATCTCTGTAACCTCTTCATCTATGAAATGAAGATAATAATTCCTTCCTCTGGTGGTTCTTGAAAGAATTAATTTTTTTAAATGCACAGTGTTCAGCACAGAGTCAGTGTTCAATTAACAACAGCCATCAGAACTGTTACATTTTTATTGGCTTCATTATACTTTTTCCCCCATGCAAAATACCTATTCATTTCGCTTGCAGAATGCATCGCCAGTGCACACCAATTTCCAGTTCTAGATTCCATTATGACCTGATTTGTGTACAATAATAACAGGGGAGTCTCGCAGAAATAACAGGAAAACAAAACTAATTTGAGAAACAGCAGCCCAAAAAATTACTCAGAGGATATTACAAATGTGGCATCCTTCCTGGATCTCTTATTTTTCTCTACCTCCAGTTTTTCTAAGGGGTCATTTCTCTCTTGATGACAATATCAGCTGCTTCCCTGAGACAGGCAATGGATTAATATTTCTGCCAAATAAAAGGAACTCTTCCCCCATCTGGGTGACCTCTGTTTTTCCTTCCCGTATGCTTTATCTCCTTCACCCAAACTGGCCGGTTCCATAATTTATAACCCAACTGACTGGGCAGGAATGGTTGCTCTGGGGCCTCAGAGAAGGGGGTCTGCAGGTGGGCCCTCCCCGCCCCATCCCCCTCTCCCTGTCAAGAGGTCTTGGAACAATCTATCCTGGATGCCTTGAGGTGACAGCCGTCAGCGGCACTGTCTTTTCATCTCTGCCCCTCTCCCATGAAGCTTGGTGTATCGAGCCCAATAGGACGCTATGCTTCCGTGTCTTCCTTCCCGTCATGGCAGCCTTGTGCCTTTTGTCTTCTGGGATCATCTTGAATGTGCTTAGGGCTATATGACTGGCCCCCCAAAACAGAATGTGGTCAGGAGATGCACAGCTAGGTCTTCATTTAATTAAGGGGGGAACCCCAACAGCTCAGCCACTGTGTCATGCAGGGGGTGGGGGTTTCAGAGCTCAGTCTCGCAACCAGGAGAGGGTGCAGGACCTAAGCCCACGTTCCTAACCAGCTTTCCCGCCCTCTGCGGCACCTGCACTGTAGACAAACCTGGTCGCCCTCAGAGGCAACCTAAGAAAGAGAAGACTGGGTATTTGTTTTGCTTTCAAGACAAACGATCACTTCCCCCACCGTTAATTCCCATTTCTCACAAATCCGGATCACTATTAGAGAAGACTCACTATGCAGAAGTCATTGAGGAACTTACTGGTATCAAAAGCAGCCACAAAGCAGAAGAGGAAGTAAGGAATCAGGTTTCTGGGGCCGGGGTGGTGGAGGGGGTGAGGGTGGGGGTGGAGGCACAGGGAGTGCAGTGGAGGCTGAGGACCAACAGGCTTCGGAGGAAAACCAAGCAGGATTAGGGAAGCCGATCCCCACAGGCTGCACACGTCTCCTCAGTCCCCCATTCTAGCCCTCATCCCGGGAGCATTCAGGGGATAGCACCACCTGCATCTGGGTTTGCCTGCTCTAGAAGTTTCTGGAGAAAAGGAAGTATGGGCCACTTTGGGGTCAGGATCACTAAATACAGGGCAGAGGCAAATAGGCTGAGGTGATGATTTCTCAAGCATATCCTGCCTGTTAATTTTCCCAATTTCAGCTCACAATCTCTGGGCGGAGGGAGGGAGGATTTTGGAGGTAATTCTCAAGTACAACAAAATGTGAGAATCGATGAGAACACATTGAGAGCCACTAATCTAGGCAAACTTTTCAAGCATTCATTTTACAAAGAAGACTGAGATATCACCAAAGATATCCACACCCTAATCCCCCAAACCTGTAACTGGGTTCACCCCATGGCCAAGGAGAATTACCATTGCAGATGGAGTCAAGGTTGTTAGTCAACTGACCTGCAAAGAGGGAGAGTTCCTGGGATTACCCGGTGGGCACAGTGTAATCACAAGGATCCTTCGATGTAGAAGAAGGAGGCAAAAGACAAGAGTAGGAGAGGGCAAAGTGACTATGGAGTCAGCCAGAGCAATGCGAGGCCTCAGCCTACCAGAGCAGGATTTGAAAACGGAGAAGGGGCTGCTAGCCAAGGAATGCAGGCAGCTTCCAGAAACTGCCAAAGGTAAGGAAACAGACTCTCCCCTGGAGCCTCCAGAAGCACCGCAGCCCTGCCAACACCTTGATTTCAGCCCAGTGAGACCTGTCAGACTGCTGGCCTACCGAACTGTGAAACAATGCATGTGTGCTGTGTAAGCAACTACATTTGTGATAGTTTGTACAGCAGCAATAGAAGACAAATAGAAGACATGATAAATGTCTGTGCTTAATTATATTAATAGCTGATATTAAAACACAATTGTACATTGTGGCTTCCAAAAGGTGTAAAGTTTAAGAGACTTCCAAGAACACATGGATCATTTCCACCTGTTAGGATTAGGTCATATTTCTAGGCTTAATTTCAATCAATTCTTCCTAAGACAGATGTGCTGGATATTTGCATGTTTTCCTGATGTACACTGAAGGTCTATTCTCTGCTCCGTGGCCTGGAAGGCAGACCTCTATGGAGGAGACTTCCTCATCCTCTGGGTTCCAGTTTGGTTCCACCGATGGGATGGACCAGCAGGAATCTGGAGGACAACCAGCTCTTACCTGTACAACCCCGTGAGTGAATCCCTCCTTAGATCTTGTGCTCTAGTTTCTCGTCTGCCTCACTCTACGGTAACACCAAGGAAAATATAAAGAACTCTCTAGGGTCCAGAAAAGACTTTTCAGAGCAGATGACAGCGAAGGGATACCAAAAAGTGTCTAGAATTCTTCACCATTTCTTACATGCCTCCCCCGATCCAAAACTAGGTGGTGAATTCTGTCAGAAGCCGTGATTGGGGAAGCAGAAATGAGAAGTCTAGAAAATGCCGATGTGGCTCAGTGGTTGAACATTGACCAAGGAGCCAAGAGATTTTGGTTCTACTCCTGGTCAGGGCACATGCCCGGGTTCTGGGCTCAATACACTGAAGTGGGCATGCCAGAGGCAGCTGATGGATGATGTTTCTCTCTCATTGATGTTTCTACCTCTCTATGTCTCCTCCCCTTTCCTCTCTCTCTAAAAATCAATAAAACATATTTTAAAAATACAACCCAACGGTACCAACAGAAGCAATTTAATTTGAAAACCACCCTGGATTAACCAATTTACCCAGTAATTATATATGTAGCACTGCTATATGCAAATCACATGCAAATGTAAATACGATCCTCCATAGGGACAGCTTTTTTATTGTTTTCTCGGGCTTCTAAAGCAAATCCAATTTGGAAAATAAAAATAGAAAATTACACATGGTGGAATAGCATTCATTTATGCATCTCAGCACCTCTACCAATACCCCCAACAGTGCCCAGAAGCCTAAGGTGATTTGTTTATGCTGAAGGACTATGTGACCTTGAAGTAAGCTTATTAGAATTGGTAAAGTTCAGGAATATACCTACCTGTGTATATTATGGACTTGAGAGGGTGAGTGGTCCCCTTGTCCAGGAAGCAAACCTAGATCACCACAATCCGCCACCCCTCCCCCAAAGATCCAGAGTAGATGGGTTCAGTTTCCTCCCCTGTGTCTTCACAGAGTACTGCTCAGTTCATGGGTACCGAAGTCGTGAAGGAGTGAGTGCAAGAATATTAATTGGCCTAGCACAGTAGTCATCACATTAGTCAACAGAGCCAAATATCAACAGTACAACGATTGACATTCCTTTTGAGAGCTGAAAACCGACTTCTGCGCAAGGGCCACAAAGTTTCAATAGCACTGTACACGCGTGCCTGCACGTGGTATTTTGTGGAAGAGTCACACTCAAGGGACCAAAGAGCTGCCTGTGGCTTGCGAGCCACAGTTTGCCAACCACTGGCCTAGCAAAACCCACAGAGAGGACAACCATCCAAGGCCACAGTCAACCACAGGCAGCCATGCTTGTATGCATTACCCGTGAACTTCAGGAGTCTCCCCACTCCTCAGCCTCCTTGGCTTCCCACTACCCCGGGTATGTTTTAGAACAAAACAACACAGAGATAGGAAGAAGGCGGCGGCAGGAAGAGGTGGCAGCATTAATATTCCTAATAAGGCTTCAGGACTTTAAAAGCTGGACCTCTCTGCAGACATTTGTTTCCTGCCCATAAACAGGAACACCATACAGTCACTTATTTTTAGAAGAAAAAAAAATTTTTTTTGTAAGCCCACAACTCTTCATTGAGTTGCAAGTTAACATTTCTACCATGGAGGGAGCAGAGCCCGCTCTCAGTGGCAGTTCCCTTAGGGCGCTGGCTCAGGCTTACCTGGGCCGGGAAGAACCAGAAGAAAAGGTTGCTGTTGTAAGTGCTATTCACAGTGAGGAAGCCGGCGTAGCTCTTCACCTGCTGTCCTGAGAAAAGAGCCACCTCACTCAGTCGTCTCCCTAGTGAGAGAAAAATGTACCCAAGGATTAGAGAGATGATACAGGGCTGGCCACCTCCACCTGGCCCGGCTCCTCCCAGGGCTCAAGTCTAGGAGGCAGTGACCAGAGAGGCTGCGAGGGTGGGCGGAAGGGAGCTCACAGCAGGCAATCACAGCATGCTCCGGTCAAGTCCACATCGTCTACGTATACAATTTAGCCGAGGACAGTGACATCTTTCAGATTTTTTTTTTAATCTCCAAATATAATTTATAAGTGATGATACGATTTTTATTAAAAGAACAAAACCCAGCACCTAATCTCTGTTCCGCTTGAGGAAGGTGAGTAAGCCGAGGTGCTCACATTGGACACCTGGAGGGCCAGGGCAGAGGAGAGCCACCTGATGCCAGAGGAACGACGTAGCCACGTAGGCCTCAGACTTGGGGGGCCTGAATTCTGGCACACTGTCCTCATCATGGAGGTAGAGGCCTGCTCCGGCCAGGAAGGGAAATGCACCAGGCCTGTGGGGGCGGGATGGCTGGGGAGGGAGCAGAAAGGCAGGCATTGAGACTGAGGTTGGTCTGGTGGCTGTTCAGAGGGAGCCGACTAAGACGACGACGAAGGGACAGTTGTAGAGGGGCAGAGTCTTAGGGCAGCACAGGGGCAAGGACAGTGGGGGAGGAAGGGAGAAGGAAATGTTCATATGGCTAAGGCCACCTGGGAAGAGGTAATACTGGTAGGAGCGAACACTGAAAAGGTCAGTGTCCATTAAGTGGCAGGTATAATTCTTATCCCCACGTGACAGGTGATAAAACCAAGCACAGGCAGGTTAAGAGACTTGCCCAAGGTCACACAGGTAGTCAAGGGAAGCTGAGGTTTAAACCTCTCCCACCCTCCCCACTGGCGAGTTAGTCATAAGGGGCGAGTGGAAGGGGAAGCAGGGATTAGGAGAGGAGTGGAGAAGGAACAGAAAGTAGGTGACAGGCATCGTGGGGAAGTGGAAGGGGAAGTCTAGGTAAAGGAGAGTCCTGTGGTGGTGGCCAAGCAAGTGTCCCCGATAAAAACAAACGACTCAAGGAAAGCCATTTAATTCTGAGACATACTAGTTGGAGACTGGTTAGTGGATGGGGTCAGAGCCACTGACAAAAGTTGCCCGTGTCCTGGACCCGCAGTGCTGATGGTTTGCATGTCTTCCCACCTGGGCGTTCAGCAGGGGTGGGCAAACTTTTTGACTCGAGGGCCACCATGGGTTCTTAAACTGGACCGGAGGGCTGGAACAAAAGCAACCTGACCATGCTGGCACTCTCCTCTTGGGCTGCTGGTGAAGGAGCGGAGGGGAGAGCAAGAGAACCCTCCACTCTTTCAGCTCCTCGGGCCAGATAGAACAGCCGAATAGGCCAGATCTGGCCCTCGGGCCATAGTTTGCCCACAGCTGGCGTTCAGTGATAGCACTGATAGGGAGCAGTAGCCACAGTGAGAACGTGTGCACTCAGGGAATCGGTGCGACCAATCAGGGGCTGGCCCCGGAGATGGCCGTTAACTTTCACCAGCTCACCACTGCTCTGGGCCACAGGTTCCCCCTTCAAACAATCGGCCTCCTGAAAGGGAAAGGCATCCACACCAACTACACCATGCTGCTCCTTTTCCTAGTGCTTTGCTGATCCTAGTGCTACTACTGACCAGCTCTGTGACCCTTTTATTTTTATTAATTTTTTGTTAATCTTCTCCCAGGGATATTTTCCCATTGATCTTTAGGGAGAGTGGGAGAGAGAGGGGAAGATGGAAACATTGATGTGAGAAGAAACACATGAATTGGTTGCGTCCAGGACGAGCCCTGACCAGGACCTGGGCCCGGGAGGAGCCTGCAATGGAGGTATGCGCCTTTGATTGGAATCGAACCCTGGACCCTTTGGTCTGTAGGTGGATGGTCTATCCACTAAGCCAAACCAGCCAGGAGTCTGTGACCCTTTTAAAAGGCAGAGATTTGGGGCTCCACTCTCTCACCTAGGAAAGTGGATGGCATTGAGTCTACACACACAAAACCTGGAGAAAAGAAGCTGGCTTGTGGGCGCATTGCTGAGGTTGTCTCTGAAATGCATCCCCTGAATGGGAACAGGGGCACCTGGGAGCAGAGGCGATGGTGGGGACACAGGGGAGGGAGCAGTTTCCAGAGGGTCCTGCTAGGCCAGCACAGCAGGGAAAACATGGTTTCCGAGTTGGACAGACCTGGGTTGGCGGTCCTGACCAGGCTTTCTAGCAGGCCACTCCATCTCTGAGCCTCTTTCCTTTTATGTAAAATGTGGATGCCTCCCCAACCCTGTGAGGGTCAAATGAAAACAGGTAGATGGGCCCTCACCATGAGGCGGCATAAAATAAGGGCTCAAGCAAAGGTAGGGACTGTCATCGCCAGCGCAGGAAGACTTAGCCTTCCCCTGCCTCAGCCCAGTTCCTCCCATCCCCACCACCACCCCCACTCAGCCCAGTCTCCCAGCGAAGATTGCTTAACCCCATGGTCAGCGAACTGCAGCTCACGAGCCACATGCGCCTCTTTGGCCCCTTGAGTGTGGCTCTTCCACAAAATACCACGACCTGGGTGAGTCTGTTTTGAAGAAGTGGTGTTAGAAGAAGTTTAAGTCTAAAAAATTTGGCTCTCAGAAGAAATTTCAACCATTGTACTGTTGATATTTGGCTCTGATGACTAATGAGTTTGCCGACCACTGGTTTAACCCAACCTCGCCAGCTCTGCTCTTCCTCTTCCAATGAGATTGATCTCCCCACCAGAAAAAGAGAGAAAGGGAGACAGATGGATTTGAAGAAAAAGAAAAGGGAGAGAGATAATTGGTGGGTGCCTTCCCCCCAGCCACACCCTCTCCTCCTGCAGACAAGCTTCCCTCTCCCCTTCTTTGCTTGCCCTTCCATTAGCCCAAAGAAGGGTCACCCTCCATGGTTGGGCAGCCGTTAAAACACTTGTTTTGGGGCCATATTTCAAATGGAAATATAACATGATATTAGTTTCAGATGCACAACCTGATTGATTGGACATTTGTGTATATTGTAAAATGATCATCACAGTAAGTCTCGTTGACCTCCATCACCGCACAGCTAAACAATGTTGTTCCTTGTCATGAGGACTGTTAAGATCTACCCTCTTAGCAACTGTCACACACTACCGTATCATTAACTACAGTCGACATTACATCCCCAGGATGTACTTTTTTTAATAACTGAAAGTTTGTACATAAAAAACACTTTTGAAGTGTTTCTCACAAAGCTGTTAATCTTCTGAAAATCAGAGACCTCCCTCCAAAAAGGAGGATGGAGAACTGAAGATGAGGAGTTGGGAATGATTATAGGTGTGAATCAGGAGGGGAAAGAGAGCAGGAGAGGTTTCGTGAAAAAAGACAGAAAAGAATAAGAATCGTCAAAGCAGAATGAGGAGAAGAGAAAACATATGATGGATAGGTGTTGACTGAGTCACCCATTTCTTTGAGAGCAGCCGGCCGCAGGTCTGCTGGCCTGCTCTGAAAATGACTCAGCCCAGCCAGCCTGCCCTTTCTGAGCACCCCAAGTGGTGTCTCTACTACCTGTCCTCACTCAGGCTCATTTCCTACCTGCCCTTCTAGGTCAGCGACTATCAGAAAGCAAGGAATTTGTCTAGTTTATCTTTGTACTCCTGGGGACACACCATGCTGACTTATACACTTATGGCACTCAATACATACTGTTAATGAATGAATGTGAATGCATGCGTGCATGAATGAATGAATGAGCCAAAACAGGCCACACTGATAATGCGCTAGAATTAGCTTCCTTCTACAAAAGCCTTTTAGGGCAGAGAGGCCTTATTAAGATCTTCAGAAATGTAGAGAACACATTTTTCTGGGCCACAAAAAAAAAAAAAGTGGTTCACTCTGTTTCAAATATTAAACTTCCTTTAACTAAACCACAGTAAATAATTTAAAAAGTTCTTTCAATTCAAATGACTTTAAAAAATATTTTCAAGTGTTCTGTTCCTCCTTCCAGAGTCTATTAATGGAATGTGGAAAAATAAACCCCCAAGACGTTGAGGTTTCTTTCTTCCTGGAACCGTGACTCAACAACACAAACATTCAAAACCGTTACAGAAAGGGAAAAGGTCTTTTTGAAGCGATTTCGCTTCCTCCTTGTTATGGACCGTGGTTGTCAGGGTTAGTAATTCTACCACGTTCAAAAAGATAGGAGTCTGACCACAGAAAGGCATGAACCAGCTAATCAGGGCGGACTTCACATTCACCAAGACTCAGGCCATCACCATGATGTACAGAGAGACACAACCAGACCCTCAGTAATAATAAATGGAGGCCTAATAGCAAGATAGCTTTTAATATTTGTGAAAATGCTAAGTATGTGTTTATGAACACGTTAAAATTTGCCTCCTAGCTTCATTTTGTTTCAGAGAGTTAGGATTTGGTTTAGCTGCAGAGAAAGTAAACATGCAATTACATAAAATGAAGCCAGCTAATTGGGGATGAAAAAAATAAATTTCTCTCGTTTTTTGTGTGAATGATTATTCATACCCAAAATGTTCCATTGCAGCATTAAGACTCATGTTCCTAAGGTTTTGACAGACTCGATAAACAAAACAGATTTAGGGGAATGAGAGTTTCCTGCACTTTCAGTGAAGATGATGAATAAAAGTATGCTTGATTATGTTATCAGGGTTGCATTTGAATACCCATATGTACCAGATTTTGGATCAGGCATTTAAAATTGTATTTGAGATTTTGAGTGTGTTACAGAACATTAGAAAGTGACATTACATCAGATTTAATATTTTAAATATCATCACTCATCGTATGATGATCTATCAGGGCTGGCACAGAAGGACAGAAGACGAAACACTCTCTCTCAAAATCTTTCTTTGCTACTTTAACCAGAGCTGAAATGCTCATAGTCAGGAAATTCAGGAATGAGAGGGGTGTGGACAGCCTCTCAGGTGGATTTCTCTACAGTCTTCTCACTTGATGCTACCAGATGTCTGATACAGAACACCCCATGGTCACTTCCACTTAACGCCTTTGTTTAAGCTGTTTCCTCATTCAGTATGTGCAGGCCCTTTTCTGTTCACCCCAATTCTGCCCAGTACCCTCTGATCTGGAGCTGGTCACATAGTTCAGTGGTTCCTACTTCACACTCTGGAGTCAGCAGAGATAGGTTTTCATTCCAGCTCTACCACTTATGAGGTTTAGACAGCCCTGGGGAAGAGATTTAATTTCTCTGGGTCTTGTCTGTAAAATGAAAACAATAACTATGCATTCTTCCCTAGGGATTAAATGAACTGATGTGTGCAGAAAGCACAATGCCCGATACACTTGTGGCATTGAAATTATACAAATATTTATCCAGTGCCAATTACATACAGGCACTGTGCTAGGTACTGGAGATATAATTTCTGATAACTAGTTGTTATATTTACTACTGCAACTATTGCTATTTTCTCCCGGGCTGTGCCAACTCACAGGATAGTTTCTTTCTTAACATCTCCAGCATGCCTAGGCCACATGTACTCCTTTAGTATTCTAACATGCACTGTCTTATTCCTAAATTGTTTTGTGTGTGTGCATCTGGTCATTCTAGGAGAGCACAGGCTTCTTAATGAAATGAAAAGAAATTATAGCAGAAGTCAGAAAAGTTGGATCCTAAACACACTTCTGCTACTTATGACTGCTTCCTCTTGGACCAATCACGCAAACTATGCGAGTCTCATCTGTAGACTGGTAGAGTTGGTTATGAGTCATTCATTGCTCTTCAGTTCTAAACTACATGATTTGCCTTGATTTATTGTTAATGGATATCATCTCTAAGTCATCAGTATCTACTTACAGACGCCAGAATGAATGCATGCATGTGGTCCAGTTTGGTAGATATGGATCCATGGTATTTTGCCTTTTCATATGTGCCTAGTGATATGAGCCTGTACTGGTAGGCTACCATCATTTCATGCCTCCTCTACATTAAGTCAAAAGATTCTTTTAAAAAGAAGACTGACTACATTATCTAACTACATTATCTGATGACATTATCAAATGTATACTAATGTACACTGACTACATCATTAAAGTTTTTCACCTTTTCTGAGAAAAGAGATGGTTAAACATGAAACCAAGGTGTATTGCAGAAAAGATGTCTAACCAGGACTCAAATGCACCCTTAATATATAAACCAAACAACAAATGACATCCTATTGGCTATGAGAAATTTCAAAGGAAGGAAAGTTGCTTTATTATACCTTCCGTATAGAGTAGACAGATTTATTTTTTATCTTTAAAACGATCGTTTCCTGCCCTAGCTAATTTTGCTCAGTGGATAGAACGTCAACCTGTGGCCTGAAAGATCCCAGGTTTGATTCTAGTTAAGGGCATGTACCTTGGTAGTAGGATGTGCAGGAGGCAGCTGATTGATGTTACTCTCTCATCGATATTTCTAACTATCTCTCTCCCTCTCTGTAAAAAAAATCAACAAAATATCTTTAAAAAAATAAAACAATAATTCCCTACAATTTCCAGCATCACTTCTACACTCCCATGACATCTACCAACCCGCCAGCCTCAGAGGCACGAGGGATGAACCTTGATTCTCCGGAGCAGACACCAATGCCTGTGGTCGCATCTTCCCACAGATGCCATGTCTCTTGCTCATCTACTTAGAGAAAGGGCTCTAGCAAGAGTTGCCCCACCCCAGTCAACCCTCCCCCTCTGCTGGATCATTACCACCAGCAAACACCTGACCTCCTACCCTCTTGAAGACCCTTCCTGACTTCACTGCTTCCTCTAGCCACCACCCCATGTGTCTCTGCTTCCTTTTAATTACAGCTCCTCGGAATAGCTGCCTATATACTATTCTGGAGCCCACTGAGGTCCAGAAAGATTAATTTGTCTACACAGTGACTTACAGTAAGAGCAGAGTTTCTAATGAAACCAAATGACACCTTTTTTTAAAAAAAAAATTAATAATGACAATAGAAAACCCCATTTGCAAGCAATCTTTAGAGAGCAATTTATAGAATATTCAGAGTTTTCACATGCATTTTCTCATCTTATTCTTATACTATTCCTGCAACTTGGATAAATTGTTATATCACCATCTCATTAATGAGGAAACTGAGGCCGAGGCCATTAGGGTGGCCACCTGCCAGGCAGGGGGCCCAGCGCGGCAGCTGTGAGCACAGATTCTGCAGTGAGGCTGTCTGGGTGTGAACCCTGCACCCACCAGCTGGCATCTGTGTGACTCCAAAAAGGGACTTAGTGTATTTCTGCTCAGTTTCTTGTGTGAAAAAGGAGTTCACCTTGCTGGGTTTGCTGAGATGCTTAACTGAGCTTATACAGAACTAGATGCCTGATGCATAAAGATTCATGCAAGAATGGGCCTTCCTTCCCCTGGCTGCCGGCACTGCCTTTGCTCCAGCCCAGAGCCGCCTTTCCACCTCCCCCATGCTTCCCAGAGGCCCAGAGCAGCTGGGACAGTGCAGAACGCCTGCATTGTCGCCATGGCCTCTCTGCAACTGTGTATACAAATTAACCCACCAGCTTTGTTGGGTTAATTTGCATACTCACTCCTGATTGGCTGGTGGGTATCACAAAAGTACAGTCAATTTGCATATTTCTCTTTTATTAGTGTAGCTATTTGGCCCCCGTAACTGACACATAGTAAGCTGTAAGGTTCCATTAACCTTCCTAAGTGCCCAGTGGTAGACAGACACTGTATTAGTTTCATCAATACAAGTGCAGGGACTCCAACACCAGATAAATGGCCTGACACACTCTCATTTTAGCTCACAATTCTGATAATAGATGATACCAAAGCATTTGTATTTGAAATAAACCCAATGAGTAAAAAAAAAAAAAAAAAATCAGAATATATTTTAGATACTGTAGGATAATTGATTTTTTTAAAAAAGGAAAAGAACTGCTGAAAGCACACCAGTGGTTTCCTCGTTAGACTTACCTTGTTTGAATTTCCCAGCTTCAATGTAGGGACTGAGAAATAATGGCTGCCCTGCATCTCCCTTATGCGGCAGGGAAACCCGGGCATTGCTGTATAAGGAGCGGAACAGCCCGTCCCCACCGGGGCAGAGCACCAGCAGGACCAACAGAACAGTCGTCTTCCACATGGCACCAGCTACTCCCTCGAGGCCTAGGAGGAAGACAACATTCCATAAGTGAATCAAAAGAGTAAGTGTCTCCCTCACCCTTTTACACACATGCACGATGGTCATCTACCCACTCAAAACACAACCGTGCGTGAATGCCTTTTGCTACCACTTACGTAAAATAAATCCAATCCCTGCTCACCCTGGAATTAACTGTCTGACAGGGGGTTACATATGGGATTTACTATGTGGCTGGAGAAGCAGTTTATATTTATAAAACCCTGGTCTGGGAAGTAAATTCAATGGGGTTGATTAACGCTTCAAGACAACAAGGGCTCCGTAACTGATCCCCAAATGAGGGGTAGTGACAGTTCACCCACAACAGGAGGGCAGAGGACCTAGAAAAGCCTTGCAAGGTGGGATGGGTGGAACTCAGGCAGGCAGGAGGAATGGGGAAGCATGAGCGTGAGCAAAGGTGAGACCTCAGTTGTCCATGCGCTTTGCAGGGAAATCTAAAATAAACAAAATGAATGTCTGGTTCCCTCTGCCATAGCTTACAAAAACCAGTACACTTCGCATCTAAGAACAAAAAGAAGGAAGGAAGACCTATCTTTAGGTCCCTGGCCCTAGAGCTCCCTGATAAAGAAACTCAGGAGTTAGGCCGTAAGTTTTATTAACACAAAGCTTTCCAAGGATATTTGAATCTGATGTTTGTTTGCTTAGAGTGTTCATCTGGGTTGATAATAACAGGAGATTAAAATTGCATGGCGATTTCCCTAGCTTGTAAACAAACAGGCAAATTGTATTTACAATGAGCCTTCAATCTCTTAATAACTCCACCAGAAAAGCGAGATTATCACCACCATGATTAGATAAGATAATATGACTCCAAGGAATGCTTCATGCCAGGCATGAAAGTGGAGAAGTCAGAACTACAACTCAGCCAGAGTCAGCAGGAGGGTCAGGTGGAGATGCAGGGTCAAATCGCATCTTTGTATCTAAAGTTTTGACATTTGGTTCACCATGGATTTTTTGACATTGATTTAGATTTTTTTCCCCAAGAGTATATTAAAATACTACTTATCTTGATTACTGAGTTTTTAGGGGCCTGTTACCATATTTGCCGGCGTATAAGACGATTTTTTGGCCCTGAAAAATACGTATTTGTCGGTGTATAAGAGACTGGGCGTATAAGACGACCCCCTAACATTTCCACTAAAAAATACAGAGTTTGTTATATACTCGCCGTATAAGACTACCCCCCACTTGGAGGCATATTTTTCAGGGCCAAAAAGTCGTCTTATACGCCGGCAAATACGGTACATGTTACACCCAAAGTCAGGTGCCTCACTTGCTTCACCTTAATTCTGACCCCGCTAAGTATTATGATGCCTACATCAGGGTTGGTACCTTACTCGGCATCACTGCTATTGAAGCATGGTCCAAGTTCTTAGCTCTAAAGTCTAGGTAAAGTATATGAAGTGAACAAATACTCCACTCAGATTACTGGATGCAAAAAGAAATATGCATACCCTGCAAATATAATGCCTGCTATTTGGTGCTTTAAAATAGCAAATTATTAAAACATCTTAAAAACACAAAATGGGCAAAAGTCTATTAACCACCTGTTTATCACGACCCAAATTGGCACAAAATGAAAATACTGGCAGCAAATTTAAAAAGCTTTTTAGCCACATTTCCCCAACAAGATAAAAACGTATAATTGTAATTGGATTGAATATGTAATCCTTGTAAAGACTTTCACGTTTAATTTAATAGAATTCCCCATACTTGATGTCAACAAGCTCAATCATCTACAGAGTGTAGCTAAAACATGCTTTTACCTATTATTGACTATAATAAAGAACAAGATGAATTTAGAAACTTAAATAAGGTTCCCAAGAAGCCACAGGGTAATGACTACTAACATACTAATAATTTTTAAATTATGTGAATTTGTTACACTGATGTTCTAATAGCAGTTACTTTTAAGGAATGCTCGAAATCAACAATCTTACTATAACTCGGGGGGGGGGGGGCGGGGGAGGATCTGTGGTATTAAAACCATAGTGGAAGAAGCTTTTCCAGTAAGTGTTTTTTTTCCTGGAGGCAGAAACAAGAAACTAATGATACCTTCTAATTTCTCAGTCTTCCTGCTGCAAACCTCCAGGCCCCTTTAATGGAAGCCATTAATATTTAAATAACCAGGCTAGTTACAGAAGTTCCCTTGTGAGCCGATGTTGACTCAGAGATGTTCAAGAAAGGCAGAGCTGGTCTTATTTTAATCGACATATCTAATTCATAAAAGTAAGAGTTGGGTCAATCTAGAAGATCGCATTAACATTTAATTAAACAACTGTTAGAGTCATGGCTTCCCATGTAGGTGAATTAAAGCAATATTTTTCATCTCACCGTTCTCACTTAGCAGTCAGAATTCCTGAATTGTGTGCTAAGCTGTCATCTCTCTGAATGAAATGAAAGCTATTACGCTGAATGGAAAAGTCTTTTTTTTTCTTCATAACATCCATCTCAAATGTTTTTGCTTATCCTAAACCAGCCTGAATCTTTTTATTTATTGAACACATATTGACTACTTTCTAAACTAATAAACTCTGTCCTAGAATCTACTACCCATAGAAAGTGAAAGAAAAAATTACTCACCACACACTTTATTATATGTCTATTTGAAATCATATGAAACATTGACACTATTTCCAGTTCAAACATACCATTTTGAAGGATTCAGACAAAGTGTTCCTCTTAAGAACTGTTTAGAAACAGAATAAAATCTAGGCGAATAGAAAGGAATATTGGCAAAATCAAAAAACCTAAAGGTCAGAAGTTTATGATTTGCTAACACTGTCTACTAAACCTTAAATATTACAGTTGGAAATTGTGTCCAATGTTTAATATTTAATATAAACAAAGTTATTAGTCAGAGTTTTATAGAATAATAAAAAACAGTCAACAATGTAACCAACTTAAGTGGGTTTCTGTACACCGAAAAGATAAAATTATATACAGCAATTAATATATCTATGACAATGCTTTGAAAATATACTAAAATATTAGGTAAAGTAAAGCAAGCTATTAAATTTGGATAGGCGGTATTTTCTCCTTATTTAATACTTCTTAAGAATTTCTGAATCTTCTACAATAATTAATCTTATCATCAGAAAAAAAATTTGGTTTTGAAGACAAAGAGAACCAACTGAGAGACACGGCCAAAAAAAATGCGTGTTTCTTATTCCTTATTACTACCTGTTATGACCTCTTGCGTTTCCTAGGAGTCAGGTTCTGTTAGTTCTTTTACAATAGGTCCTTCTCTCTCTAACATTCTGAGAGGACGGGTCCTGACCTGCTGAAGCCATAGAACCTCGGAGACTCAGGATACATGTCCTCCTTGGTCAATGAGAAGGCTCTGCATACATGTGAGATGTGCTAATAACAGTTACTGTTCTTACATTTGTATTTAATCCCGCCTGGAGTAGAGTCTGTGCATAGAGTTGGTACTAAGCAAACTATTTGTTGAACAGATGGATCCAAAAAGTGAATCATGAGATTTTAGACCTACATGAGATAATACATGTGCACGTGGCCCAGTTCTTTCATCTTAACCAACCAGAGAGCGGAAGCCAGGGGATTAAGGAAGTGACTTGCTTTAAGATTCTTCTGCGAGTGAGTAGTAGGGCCAAGCAATACTAGAATCCAATCTGCTTTCCACTTTCTTGTCCTTGGTTACATTAATAAGTAAATCTTTCCAGAGAAGTTTGGTTTTTGGAAAAAGTTCATACTAATCCTGCCATAACAGACACCATAGACTTTGGGCAAGACAGTGACTTCCGTGGGTCCCGGTAGGTGCATTAGAACCGACAGATTTCCAGGAGCAGTGAGCACCAGTTGTTCAGCATGGCCATTGTCACAAACTATGCTATCAAAGCTTCCCATTACATAAGTTATATTGGAAAAAGTATCATAACATTAAAACTTACCACTTCTAAATTATCCTACTACATTTTCCTGTTCTTTGTGTCCTGGAGTTAAATGTTTCTGTGTTTGTCAGGGGGGTGGATTACACAACTGTTTGCTATCAGGCATTTCTTTCCAGCTCTGTGCTCATCGACAGCTTTCAGTCAGCCATGGTAGGAATATTTATACCATGGACATCAGCAAACACCACAAATCAGGGTTTTCCCCAACCCACCCCCCCCACCAGAGAACTGGTATTGAATATACACCTGCATGAGTTGGTCTCATGTTTCTTATTTTTAAAAATAAGCTGAGAACCACTTTCTATCAACTCAAAAGTAATTATAATTGGAATGACCAACAGAAGAAGCAAGCAGGAGCATCCTGCCGAGTTGTCATCTGTGTGTGGAAGCAACCAAGGACCTGTTTACACAGGCTAGGCCTCCAGGGATGGAGCCCCCGCTGGGAGGTGTGTGTGCCACCGAGGGAGAAGAAGCAAGCAGAAACCCAGAGCGAGGACAAAGCACAGAGCCAACATTTCAACAGCCCCGTGTTCTCTTCATCTCTCCTCCCAGCGTCTCCATTTTAAATTATTCAAATTAAAGGGTAAAATCCATTTATGTAGTAATTGTTATAGCTGAAATTCAAACAGTTACATGGGTCCCCCTCACATGTTGAATTGGTGTTAATTATTTTGGGCCATGTCTACTTTTTATTTCCACCCCCACTCAAATTTTCCAATTAAAACATTGCCCCAAACAACAAAACCAGGCCAACTAGTAACGGGCATTTCCACAAAATCCGTAATTTTTTTTAAAAACAAAAGTACAAGAAAGTGGTTCCTCTAGTTAAAAAAGACCCAGTCACCCCTCAAGATCATTCATGCATACCCACAGCATTTGGATCCTGTGTTAAAGGACTACTGTGCAACCCGCAATTAAATACCAACCCAGATCCCAAACCTAGGTATTTTGTGAAAAAGATTTCCACGCAAATAAGTGATAAAAGCGACAGCTATCGACGGCTTTCAGTCAGCCACGGTAGGAATATTTACACCATGGACATCAGCAAACACCACAAATCAGGGTTTTCCTGGTTCCCTGCACTGTGCTAACAGTGCAGGGAACACTTCTCTGGGTGAAGCCAGCCTGGAGGAAGCAGTGCAAAGGTCCCGGGCTGCAAACAAGCTTTGCTTGTTGGTTGACAGGCATAGAGAGGATGTAGGAGGAAGTGGCACATGAGTTTCGAGGGTAGTCAGGGTCAACACATGCGAAGTCTTATCTGTGTTCATAGGCATTTCTGTGTGGTGTTTTTTTTTTTCCCCCTAGTTTCAATGGGAGACCATTGGAAGCTTTTAAATAAAGGAGCAACACCAGTCTAATTATGAAATGTGGAATGATCACTCTGGTTGTTACCCAGCACATGGGCTTTAAAAGAATAAGGAGTAGGGGGCTGGTGTGATAATCCAGGAGAGATGACAGAGGCCGGGGTCAGGGAGCCTCCGTGGAGGTGGTGGGAAGTGGCCAGCTACATCTTGAAGGCACATCCGTGAATATTTGTTAACAAACTGAAATAGAATGGGAAGAAGCAAGGATGGCTCCTAAGTCTGTCTTTTGTCCAAGGTGGCTGCAGGAAGTATGAAAAGTTGGATTGTTTCCCCCCAGAATACATATGGAAGTCCTCCAGAGTGTGACCTTATTTGGAAATGGTATCTTTGCAGTTGCCGTTATGACCCCATTCTAACTTAGTTAGTGAGGCTGGAGTCCAGTGATGGGAGGGTGGTACCCAGGGGTATCGGGTATCAGATCATGGGGGTGTTTGGGCTCACTTCTTCCCAGCTACGATGTTTCCATAAATGGTGAGGCTGGCCTCTTGCCACCTTCACTCTGCCAGGTGGGGGGAAGAGGTGGGAAAATATGTGATGATAAATTTGGGGAAACTGTTAGTCTCAACTTCCTTGTCACACAGGAAGCAGTGTTGTTCTCTCTCCGCCAGGTGTGGGCCTGTGAACAGCAGGCTGTGGGCTTTCGTCCTGGGAAGCCCATTGTTCCAGAAGTAAAAGCTCCAATTCAACCCGGCCTCTCTCAGTAATCAAAGTGATCTATTGCTATCCACCTGCCTTGCTCTTTTGTCTTCTCAATTTTTCCAAAACTCAGCCAATGGAGAGAAATTCGCTATCTTGGGGCTCCCTCACAGACCTCAACAGAATGGGATTTGGGTTCTATTCTGAGTGCAATAGGCTGGATTTTTATTCCAGTGCACCCCAGTGTCTCTATTATGCTGCAAACATTCCATCATACACCTAACTACACAAAGGCATGAGTAATAGTATCAGCATCACCCACACATCCAGAATTTGAAGCCCACACAGTATGGCTTGGCCACTCCAGCCCTGAAGGTAGAAGAGTTGATCCACAGAAATAATTTCTAAAATCAAATCAGCTAAACTATCTTCACAGGATGATCATATTCAACAAAGCCGAACAAGAATGAGTTAGTGAGAACAAAAGGATACAAAACCAAATCCCCTCATTACGTATTTTAAAATCAAGTGGGTAGAGTATCCAAAGCAGAGACAATAGAAAAAGCATGGAAACACCTCTATTATCACTCCTATCAGCAGTTTCTAAAATCAGAAAAGCTATTTTTGCTCTTTGGCTTGCTGCATTCTGACTTCGGTCCATACCATCTTGCCAAAATCATTAATGATGTCCATATCCCCAAACTTCAAAACAGAAGTTTCTGCCATTACCTTAACTGATTTCTCTGACACAATGACATTACTCTTTAGGACAATTTATTGTTGGTTTGCCTTCTTTAATCTGTGCTCTCATAGATCTTCTAGAAAGTTCTCCTTCAGAGTTCCCTCTTCCTCTGCCTTCCCCTAAACATTGGGATGCCTCAGATTCTCTCCTTGGTCATCTCGCTCCACTCTCTCTCCAGGGTAATCTCATCACTGTAAGTAGCACCGTCTACTGACACACCGCTCAGAATAATAGCTCTTCTTAAAAGCCTCCCCTCATCCATCCAACTGCCTGCCACACATTTCTACCTGAGGCCCCAGGGTGCAGTGAATGCAACTTGTCAAAGTGGAACCTAACCCTGTGCTAAGACATAGTGAATTGAACACATTTACTTCTGCCCCCTCATAAAACTGCTCTAGAGCAAAGTGAAGACATTTTTAAAAAGGTATAAATCCTAGGGCCCATGAGAACTGGAGAAACAACAGCATATAAGGCAGGTCAAATTTTGTTGTCGTGAGGTGGAAAGGGAAAGAATAGTGTGCAGAGCATGAAAGCAGACTATAGAGGAGCACCAGCTAGTTCACGTTACAAAGCCACAGGAACGCCCAGGCGTTCTGAGGGCTGGAGACTGCAGAAGGCAAAGGTGAGACAGGGCTGCAGAGAAGGATTGGTCCAGGTCTGTAACAGCAGGCAAAGGCTCAGATCCCACTGCCCCCTGCCTGACTCTAACTTATTTTATAAAACACTTATTCTTTGAAAAATGAAGCCAGGGGAACTCTAGACTTGGGAACAGTAAATACAGTAAGAACTGGGGAAGAGGCACCCAATTTAAAGCTGTCTCCACACTGACATACCCTGGACACCCCCCCTTGAACTTGAACGTGCCCTGAACCCAGGCCTTGACCACTCAGCTCTAAGAAAGCTGGCAGCAGGCACGGTGTGCCTCCATCCCTCATCCTGCGCAGGAGCCTGAGGACTCCTCGCTGGGATTACTGGAACCTCTTAGAAAAAGGGCCTAGCAACACTGCCGTGTGAGGTTCTCCGTGGACCTTCTCGGTCCTGCCAATTAATTCCATGGAGCCAGGGAGCTGCTGATAAATCCCTAGGACACAGCAAAACTTACACTCAGTGACTTCGTTTCTCACATTTAATATACAACCAGGCTGCAAAGAAACACTGCACATTGTGAAGGAAGTCTCTAATTTAAAAGAAACTACTTGAACGACAACACCAAAAAAAAAAAAAAAAAAAAAAAAAAAAAGCAAAAAAACCACACAAACAAACAAAACACAAAAAACACCTCAAAAGAAGCAGTAATGCATGAAATAGGGTAGCCCTTCAAAAACAACAAAAAATTATTTAAAGGAATATGAGTAGACGTTATATTCACTAAGTAGCAGAAAGCTGTCTTGAAAAGAAACAAAGAACAAGAACACACTCCTGAAAATTAAAAATAGGGTAATAGCAGCTTTAAAATTTTGATAAAAGAAGGGACAAAAAAATCTCCCAGAAAATATAAGGATAAAAATATAAGAGGAAAGAAGGTCAGTAGGAGATTTGTTCTGAAAGACCAATATCTGAGTAATGGGCATTCTATGTATATACAATAAGGCAGATAAAATTCAGGGGAGGAGATTATTAAAGAATTAGTACAAAAACATTTAGCAGAAGTATGGACATGATTTGCAGAATTAAAGGGATGACAATTTTCCCAGATCAAGGCATGGAAAGACATGGAACAGTTTCCAGGAATAAAAAGACTACATAAATTGAGAGTGAGAGAGAACGAGGAACAAACATTAAAAGAATCAAGAACCAGAATGGCACCAGACTTTTCAAAAGCAGCTAAAATACATTGTGGGGAGGGGTGGGCAACAGCTTCTAAATTGCAAGAGGAAAATGAATTTTAAGCTAGAATTGTAGACTCAGCCAAACTATCAAACAAGTGTAATGATTAAGAATGTTCAGGTTTACATATGTTTTTAAAAATTGGTTCTCATATGGCACCTCTCAGAAACCTAGTGGCAAATGTGTTCCACCAAACCGAGGAAGTAAAGTAAAACAGAGAATGATGTGGCATCCCAGAAACAGGGGAACTAACAGGACAAAGGTCCCAGGATGACAGCTCTACCTAAAGGCCACCCATGCAGATTGGAGCAATGAGACAGAGCAATCCACAGGGAAGGGTCGAAGAAAAAATAAAAGCATGTAACTAACTATCTCATGTATTTTTTGTGAAAAATCATATCCATAAGGATACTACAGTTCTACAGTCAGTAGGCATGGACAGAAGTCCTGATAATTACATAGAAAACTAAAATAGAAAAGAGGCAATTACTAACCCAGTGAAGAATATCAAACTGTACAAGAAAGGTATTGCAATGAGAGCATACTACTTAGCTCAGCAATTAGCAATACTTACATAATAAAGTCCTCAAATGGAACAAATTTAGCAACAATAACGAATTCTGTAACCATTGGTCAGGATAGAGGGTAGGCAAGTTGAGACATAAGTTAGGTAAGAGTGATAAGTTCTCACCTTAATAGACAAATACCTCAAGTTGAATTTTTAAAAAATATATATTTTATTGACTTTTTACAGAGAGGAAGAAAGAGGGATAGAGAGCTAGAAACGTCGATGAGAGAGAAACATCGATCAGCTGCTTCTTGCACATCCCCTACTGGGGATGTGCTCGCAACCAATGTACATGCCCTTGACCGGAATTGAACCTGGGACCTTTCAGTCCAAAGACTGACGCTCTAGCCACTGAGCCAAACCAGTTTCTGCTCAAGTTGAGTTTTTTAAAGTACAACTCTAAATCAAGAAAGAGTTCAATAAATCAAGAAATAGATTAGGCAGGTTACTGAGAAATTTGGAGGTAAACACTAGAAGAAACAGGTGAAAGCCTGGGACAAGACTTCAGAGATAAGAGCAGTGTGGAGAGTAGTAGAAAGAGGAATATATATAATTTTATTTTTTTGCCATGAGAATGGTACTATGACTTGGATTTCTCACCCCATAGATGTGAATTATGTTGACAAAAATCAAAAGTAGTTAACGGTAACTCAAAGAAGTAAACTTATTACCTTCTTCCCTAAACTTGTCTCTACTTCCCTATTTCGTCTTGATTGGAAATACTCCAGCTCTGAAGCTGGACACCCCAGACTGACTGACTCCTCCGCCTCCCTCTTGATGCCTTTCCACAGCCAACCAACCACCACTGCCTGTCTTGGATGCTTTTCCAATTTTTCCTCTCTAACTCTACTTCCAGGTCCGAATCCAGGTCCTTCCCCTTACTTACCTGGACCAGTGTGAATCTCCAAGCTAATGCCTAACCCTGACTTTAATGCCTACTTGAATGACTTTCACACTCTCCTTATTCGCTGTTGTCTCTCTATTTTCTTGGGCTGTGGGTATTACACTTTTCCCAACTTTGTTGCATGGCAATAGATAACCACCACCTACATGCAGAGAGTAGAAAGTACTAAAGAGCAGGAAGAAGCCAGAGAAATCATGGAGAGGCGATTGCAAGGGATGTTGGAGGTGTGCTCAGTCTTCACCCTCCAGTGACGAGAAACTACCTAGAGCTTCATATTTGTAAAGAATACTATGGCCATGGTGCAAGGATGGACTTCAACTACAAAGACAGATGGAGATACACTATTTAATGGGCTTTATAATAACCCAGAAGAGAGTTTGATAATGCCAGGCTGGAGATAGTAATAGTGTAAACAGGGAAGATTTAAAATAAATTAACTAAAAGGTAAAATTAGCAGAACCTTGTGAGTGATGAAATATTATATGTTGAAATAGAAGAGAATCTAGGATGACTTCCAAATCTGATTTGTCCCTCCCCCTCCTGAACAAAGACTGTTGAGTGGTTAGCTACTGAATTGCCATGGCTACTTGACAACAGCCCATCCAGGGTCCCCTCTTCATTGGCTCCTCCTTTGACCCAATCAGCAATGGCCAAACCTTTCTGAGTCCCTTACCTACATCCCTGATCCTTTGACCTGATGTCTTCCTTTGCTGCAATCAGGCTAATAAAATGAACGGTGTCATTGCAAGTGTATCCCTGGTAGTCTTTCATCAGTGAACTTCAACATGCCCTTGAGAGGGGTGCTGAGACCAGGTAGAGAAGTTAGGGAGACCACAGTATATAGTAAAGAAAAGAGGCAATAAATCCAGAGTGTCAGGGCAGCTGCTGGATCTCTTATTCTGAGACCGGCCCCCATTCCCAAGTGTATAGAACTCTCTCCCAAGCCAAGTCAATTCTACAAACACTCCAATCCTTAGAGGGAGAGAAAAACACACACACATTATTTCCAGTTGGTTTGCGGATCGATAATACTATTCTTCATCAAGAAACCCAGGCAGGAAATTGTTTCATTTTCAGAATTAACTATGACTTTCACTTTCCCTATGTGTCAAAAATCAACTTTGCACTATGGGGTCCACACAAACCTCAGAATGGGTTAGTTTTTAACTTCCTGCATTTCTTGTTGTTCAACTTTGCCTAGGCACAATCACATTCCTGCTCCTTTCAAACACAGCGAGTCCCCCACACTCTTTTCCACACACAGTTTCCTCTCCTTTAATAGAATTCTATTCGTTAGAGATTTTCTGGGCAGATGATAAACTGTGAGATATTTTGCTAAAATTCATGGAGTCAAAGGTGAAAATGATATAGTACTTGCCCTCACAGAGAAGAGACTGGCACAAACCCAGGAATTCCATGCAGACTTGGCATGTGCTAGAATAAGGTACAAGAAGCTCAGTTCTCCAAGCCACTACCACTCAGCACTGCACTCAATTCAAGTTCTCATGGGTGATGACCTCACTCCCAACCCAAATCCTATATTGCTCAGTGTGCAACTGGCCACTTTTGATTTCAGGAAAGAAAATGGAACACAATCCTTATTTCTACCTGAGTCAATTATAATCGATGACAGAGTCAATACCCAGATCCTATCCCAACCTCTCTCCAAAGTCTCACAATGGAAGGAAAGTAAGGAGAAAGAAGAAAGTGACCATTGATATGTAAATGAGCAGGAAAATGGGAAAAGCAGAAGACTGATGGAATAAAACACACAAGTAAACAAAACTAGAGCTTTCCTCTAGTTCCCTTGAGGACTGGATGTGTGATCTTAAGAACTAATGAAGTGAGTGTTACACTTAGCTGCAGGAGTTGGCATTTCTGAGGGAGTTTGACAGAGTTTAAGAAGTGGGGTGGAAATAAGAAAGGGCCGGAGGGCAGAGCTAATAACCGACTGAGGGGCCACACCAGAGGGGTCACAAGAAGGACCCCGTGTGTACAAACATTTAACATGATGCCTGCACACAGTAAGCATGTATGTATTTCATCTCATGTACCTATCTGTCCACTCAGAACAGAAGTACTTTGTCTAGAGGTACATAGCTTTGAGGTATCAGAGCCACACATGAAGGTAAATAAACATGTTCTCTCTCTTAAGTGCACTATTAAGGCTTCCTATTAAGAATGGGGCATTTCTGTGGGTATTTGGGTGCTAATAAATGGGTATGTGCTGTTTTCTGAGGCAGTAACTAAGCTCTCCCTTGCTCACCGTCTTAGTTCAGTGCATACCAGCATAGCATTCAACCCTTAGTGTTTCCTCTGACAAATGCTATGCTTCTGGAAACAAAACAAAGTCATTAACAAAATACTGGCATGCTGCTTGCTTTCTGTGGGAGGCACTCAGACAGACATGAGCAGAACAAGGAGCTGGGCCAGGTACAGAAGGTCACCAGGGCGGAAAGCCCTGGGTGCCTAACAAAGGACAGTTGTAGGGTGCGACCTCTTCCCCAGGGCAAACACCTAAGCTCCCGCAGTTTGGACCCCTGACCTTTCCTCCCTAGAGATAACATCTAGGCCTCAGTTGTATTTCAGCTCCAGGCCCAGAAAAGCAGCAAAACCAGCCAGAGCTGCCGGAAGGGCCAGCTGTACTGAAGAGTGACCCCCTGCCCTGGTGCTGGCCAGTCCATCAGTGGAGACCACAACCCTGAATGGACACACCTGGAAAGCTACTGAATATTCTATTGAGATCTTCCCCTGGACCTCCCCTAAAATCTCCACCCTTAAAACCTAGGAGGGAGGACCCAATGTGATCCCCTCCCAGGGGCAGGCCAGTGCCTTTTCCTCCCTCCCCCCTCCCTCTTCTCCTTCTACCCCTTTCTCTCCTCCTCTGGGTCCTCCTCCCTGCCCCAGGCCTGTTACTATTAGCTTTCTCACTCCCAAGCTCCAAGGGCCCTTCCTTTACCTCCGGAACTCATTTCCTAAGCCCATTTCTTCTAGGAATTTCTTCTTCCATCTCTGATTTACCAAATAACTGTTCTCTTCCGGTTTGGATCTTGGCTCTGAATTCAAGGTAGCTAACCCCGGGTTTGGTGTGACTCCCTGGTCAGACACCTGGTGCCATTCCCACTGCCCACACACTGCTTGTTTTTATTTGCTCTAGGGGAGTGAACTGGTAAGCCCAGTGGACTTGCTTCATACTCCTCTACGTCATCTGAGCCTCCTGTCAGTCAAAGCGCACTTATCTCTCAGGCTATAAAATCAGGCGGATAGGAACCCAGGCAAACTGGTTTAGAAGCTAGATTGACATATATTGGGGTCCACCCCTCCAAAACAGCCAATTCCTTATGAAAGAAGAATAAAATGGCTTCTTACCAAGAACACTGGCATTCTATATACAGGGTCTCCCCTGGGCTTAGGTTAACCGGGGGCAGAAGTCTAGAAAGCCCAGCCAGCACCAGGGGCTTGACAACCACAGACTTTCATCTGCTAACAAAGCCAGTGCGGCTACTTTAAGAAAGAAAAAAAAGTCCCGGTTTCTATTTAAACAACTTTCTTAAAAGTTACTTTTCAAGTTAGTAAAATGCATTCTCTTTGGATCTCTTTTTCTCCTAACATCTTTGTTCTTACTCATCACACACACACAATAAGAAATAGTTGTACATTAAGGGGAGAGGGAGAGATAGAAACACCAATGATGAGAGAGAATCATTGATTGGTGGCCTGCACACCCCCTACTGGGGATCAAGCCTGCAACCCAGGAGTGTCCTCAGGCCAAAGCTCTATCCACCAAGGCGAACCAGGTATCTTTTACATGTGCAGAGACTAAGGCCTGGTGAATTCCAATAATCTGCTCAAGGTCACCAGTTCCTAAAAGGCATAGCTGGGATTCGGATCCATAAATATGGCAAAAGCCCATTTTCCCGGTGAGACCAAGTTGACCTTAGAGGTATTGGCGCTCCCATTTCTCTGCACCTCCCACTGGCCCCTCGGAGTCCCCACGCCCCTGGTGCCCCCCTAATCCTCCGTTCCAGAAACCATAGTCTTTCTGGCGTGCCTCCTTCCTGCCCGCTCTCCTTTGGTGGGGCGCACTCCGCTCACAGGCTTCCTCCTCCGCTCCCACTCTCTGCAGCACCCGGAATCCAAACGCCCCAAAGAGGGACGAAGGAAGAAGGAGACGGGGTTCCTGCCTCGCGCTGAGGGCAATGGAGAGGCCCACCGCTCCACGCTTCCCCAGGGGAGGAGGTGCTCCTGGAGGTGGAGGCGCCTCCCCATCTGGAAGAAACGCGGGTACCAGCGCCTCGGATCCCACCTGGCGCCTTGGGGGTGTTCCCGGGGCTGGGCGCGCAGGGCAGAGGGTCAAGCCTCCGCAGTCCCCTGCCCTGGGAACCCCGAGCCTGCCAAGCCCACCCGTCCTCGGTAGTATCCCCCCGAGCTTCCTCCCTCCTGGAGGCCCAGGGCTGGAGACCACCCGCTGCGCTCCCTGCCTTTGGGACCCTGGGCGGATTCCCAGCGTTTGGGACCGTGGCGAGGGCCCGCCCCGCGCCGCACCAGCGCACTCACGCTGAGCAGTGAGCTCCTTCCCGCGTCCGTCTGTCCGTCCGTCCGTGCGCGCTGCCCGAGCCGCAGGTCCCCGGGCAGGAAGGCCAGACTGCCTCCCAGCTCCTCCCGGTCCCCAGTGCCCTGCAGGGCGCCAGCTTTTAAGGGCCGCTCTCAAGGAGGCACGTGACCCAGGTTTCTGGGGCCCAAGGTAGGTCCCCACCCCCCTCCCCCGCGACCTGGCCTCGCCCGGGAGCACTTCCCATCCTGGGAGCAGCCTGCAGTAGGGAGGGGGAGAGGGGGAGAAATAGGATCTTAAAAGTGAACCGAGGAAGGTGGCCAGAGGTCAACGCCCTGGGCTCGTTCCTCTGTGCGTTTTGATTTTCTCTCCTGCGCTTAAAAAGCTGCTGTCCTAGGCTCTCCACACTGTATTTGGAAATCACTGCCCCCCAGGAGCGTTTGCCTGCACGCTGAGAGTTTGCATCTGGAAACCCAGCGGCGTTCCACCCCCGCCGGGTACAAAGCCCACGCGCATTCTTGGGTGGCCACGGGCCCAGCGCTACCACGGAGGGCAGCGAGTGCCAGCACCTAGTGCTGAAAGTTTTCTCTGCGTTACCGCATAGGAATCCTAGGGCAACCGATGTGCTGTTACCATAATTAGCCCCGTTTTGCAGGCGGGAAACTGAGATTGAGAGGTTAGGTATGCCATTGAAGAGTCACATCTCTTGTAAGCGACCTGAGTACTTATCAGTAATGACCCTCACTGGGCGCTGGGCGCTGAGCCAGACTCTGGGGGAAGACAGAATGCAAGGGTATTGCAAGCAGGAAAGACAAAACGCTCATTCCTTCCCATGTCCAGGTCGCCCAGGTGCCCTGGGGCTCAGAGATGGCACAGTTATTAGAAGACCCCAGTCTAGCCACCTGGCTTTGAATCCCTTGGTAGAAAGAAAGGAAGAAAGGGGAGGAGAGGAGAGGGGGAGGGAGGGGAGGAAGGGGTGGGGAGGGAAGGGAGGGAGGGAGGGAGGGAGGGAGGGAGGAAGGAAGGAAGGAAGGAAGGAAGGAGGAAAGGAAGGAAGGAAGGAGGAAAGGAAGGAAGGAAGGAGAGAGAGAGAAAGAGAGAGAGAGAGAGAGAGAGAGAGAGAGAGAGAGAGAGAGAAAGAGAGAGAGAGAGAGAAGAAAGAAAGAAAAGTCTCCATTCTCCCATGCTCCTTTGCAGAGTGGATTCTGCTTTCGCTCTTTAAGTCAGGGCTGGCTTTGTGACTGGTTTGACCATTAGAATGGGGACAAGCGCCAGTTCCACGGCAGAAATCGAAAGGCTTGGCAGCTTCTGTGTGGAGACTGCGGCCTTGAGACTCCCCTTGAGACTCCCCTGCCCAGGGTGGCTTCTGGAAAGAGAGGTTCCAGGCAGGAGAGCTGAGGCGGTTCAGAGACAGCAGCACCGCCTTCGAAGAGGTGAGGGAAGCCCTGGCCACTTCCCTGCTGCCTGGTGAGCCCGGTGCACCCCCAGCACTGAGGCTCCGCCAGCCCACGGATCCGGGAGAGACCCCCTCCCTGCTGCGGCAAGCCACTTGGGTTGGTTGTACAACTGAGGCTGACTTTAGCACTGACTTTGTGACCTGAATGAATTGCTTAATGTCACTGAGCCTCAGTTTCCTAGGAAGCACCTCCTTCAGGGGGCTGTGGAGAGGGCAAACTGAGGCTGCGCACAAACCACCCGGCCAGGATGTGCACCGTCACAGGTTACCCCGCTGACCTCTTTATGGAGAAGCATGTGTGAGTGGGGCAAGTATTTTCCTGTAAGACCCACATCAGCACATTTGTATAAACTGTTAAATAAACTTCCTGCAGTGACAAATACACCCTCATTATGACCTGAAAGGCCAAGTTCAAATTCCTGGATGATCTGCACCTGAATGGGGTGGCGCAGGAGAGCTGGTGTCCTGCCCCTGGTCAGAAGCTGCCTCCTCTTTCCCCACTGAGCTCCAGCCCCAGCCCCAGCAGGAGGCTCAGTCCAGCAGCCTGGCCTTCTCTCGGCCCTGGGACTGGGCACACCAGTCACGGTGCTATCTGCCGTGGGAGCATAGACGTTGCAGACATCACAGCTGGTGTACAGGCCCTTGAAGGAAGCCTGGTGCCATTTGGGGAGGCCATCTGGGGATCCTAGACTCTCAGAACAAGGTTTGGGGAGGTGTGGATTTGGGGGCAGAGGGAGCAATGGACACAGCCCCAGGGAAACTTCAGTCTGTGGGGAGGAGCACAGCCATCAAGGGCCAGAGAGGTGCCTTCTAAATGTGGGCCCTGGGCACGGCCCTGTGCTCTAAGCGCAAGGACAGCTCCTGGCCCGGGAATGCCTGCACCCCAATTGGAGCCACTTACATGAGCACCGAGCGGAGCTTACAGTCCACATACAATGAATCACGCGTTAGTGTACTCACTCAGAGACGGGGTTGCAAAAGTCTTACTGGACTTTTCGTGACTTCAGAGATATACATGCTGCAACTTACCAAAAACAACCCCCAACATTTGAAAATTTAAATGTATTTTCTTTCTTTCTTTTTTAATTTTTTAAAATATATTTTATTTATATTTTACAGAGGTGAAGGGAGAGAGATAGAGAGCTAGAAATGTCAATGAGAGAGAAACAGACCAGCTGCCTCCTGCACACCCCCCACTGGGGATGTGCCCGCAACCAATGTACATGCCCTTGACCAGGATCGAACCCGGGACCTTTCAGTCCACAGACCGATACTCTACCACTGAGCCAAACTGGTTTCGGCAGTTTAAATGTATTTTATACTTACTTAGCCTTGTGAATTTTGAGTAACACAATTTTTTTTGTTTGATTCAGCTCGCAAGTGAAAAAATGACATATGTTGCCTAAAAGAAAACACACACACACATTTATTAAAATAATTAAAGCCTAGAGTCAAAAGAAGTAAGCTTGCAAGTGGCAGTTTTGAAAGCTTGTAGCATTTATACTGATGACTTAATTAAAGCTGAAAACTGCACTAACATACTTGGGACACTCACATGTACACAGAGCTCACCTTTATATCAATGTTTAATATTAGAAGCATTTGGGGACTTTATTTAAAAGTTCAGTGATGTTTTCATGACCAGAAATAGGGTGTAGGAACTTAATTCTTCTTTATATCAATTAGCCTGTGGTGAATTTGGTTTTGTTAGACTTCATTTCTCTTAAAGTCGCAGTGTCCAAGAACCTATAGACAGCACGAAGTGAGGACTTTATATTGTCAGAAGGAAAACCATTATTCCTTACTATGCAATGTGGTCAAAATAGCTTGGAAGCTACTTCACTGGAGGTCTTCTAAAGTTTTGAATAAGATAGACATATTGCTTATTTTTCTTTTGATCAGCATAATACGTGATTATTATAGAAATATGGAGGTATGCAAAAAGATCAGATAAAAACCCCATTTGACTCCTCAGAGATTACCAAATGATATATTTCTATCTAGTCTTTTATGTATAGTAACATGTGTTGCAAACAAAATTGGAATGGTATTATATTGAATTATTTATCCTGCTTTTAGCAGTTAGCACTATATCCCAATTATTTTCACACATTATTAATTCAAAGTCATGATTTTAATAGCTGCATAATTCAAACATAGGAATGTGCTGTAATTTATTCAACCATTTTCCAACATCTGATCATTTGGGTTGCTTCCAATTTTCCCTTATTAATTCACTAAGAAATATTCTCATATAAAAAAATTATGTGCATCTGATTAGTCTCTTAGGAAAGAAACATCTGGAAAGCAGAATCATTGAGTCAGAGGGTCCTTGGAAGGTTATCTAGGTTCAAAGACCAGATCTCTGTTGGTAAAACATTTTACTTTGCAGGATGCAACATGGGGTGGAGGAGCAGAATTGATTAGTAAAAATAATTCCTGCAAAAGACGAGGAGGGCTTGGCTCAAGTGTGTGGGAGGCCCTCTCTCTCTTAGTGTCTAGGACAGCTGTGGGCAAACTAAGACCCATGGGCCAGATCCAGCCCGTTCAGCTGTTCTATGAGGCCCGCGGAGCCCAAAGAGCGGAGGGTTCTCTTGCTCTCCCCTCCGCTCCTTCCCCAGCAGCCCAAGATGAGAGTGCCAGCATGGTCAGGTTGCTTTTGTTCCAGCCCCCCGGTCCAGTTTAAGAACCCATTGTGGCTCTCGAGTCAAAAAGTTTGCCCATCCCTGGTCTAGGAGTACCCTCACAAATGATCACAGGCTGGGTGGCTTACCACAGCAGAAATGTCCTCTCTCACAGCTCTGGAGAAGCCTTAAATCAAGGTGGTGGCAGGATGATGCTGAGGCTCTGGGGGAGAATCATGCCCAGCCTTTTCCAGATCCCAGGAAAACGTGGCATTCCTTGCCTGTAATTGCATCACCCCAAGTCTTTACCTGGCTTTCTCCTCTGTGTGTGTCTCAGAGTGTCTTCTCTTCACACAAAGCAGTGGTTCTCAACCTTTCTGATGCCGCCACCCTTTAATACAGTTCCTCATGTTGTGGTGACCCCCAACCATAAATTTATTTTTGGTTCACCGCTGCTGTAGAGCCTAAGACTATCAGAAAACATAGATATTTACATTATGATTCATTACCAGTAGCAAAATTACAGTTTTGAAGTAGCAACAAAAATAATTTTATGGTTGAGGGTCACCACAACATGAGGAGCTGTATTAAAGGGTCGAGGCACTAGAAAGGTTGAGAACCACTGACACAAAGACACCAGTCTTGCCTTTAGGATCTAACCTAACCCAGTCTGACCTTATCTGAACTACTTACATCTGCAAGGACCCTATTTCCAAGCCAGGTCATATTGTGAGGTTCTGGTGGACGTGGATTTTGAGGGGTACCTATTCAAAATCCACTGATATATACTTAAAAGCACTGAGAGGATTTGGGGGCAGATAAACATGGGATGGGCAAAGAGGGTAAGTCTATAAATTTTCATTAAATAATACTCGCCCTGTCTTTCTTAACATCTCTTCTCCAGGGGACCATGGCTTCTGAAGAAGCACATCTGGTGAACCCATGGCAGATTCTGTTCAGAAGCCAGGCCACAATGCAGGAGGTCACCTGCAGGGCGTGCTTCCAGCAGCACAGGAGAGATGATTCTGGTGTAGGTGTAGGTCTTCCATAAAAGATACATGTACAGTTGACCCTTGAACAGCACAGGGGCTAGGGGTGGGAATCCCCCTATACCTCCCATATAACTTTTGACATTTCCAAAGCATGCCATCCTTGGTGTCAGTGGGGCATTGGTTCTAGGACTGCTGCAGATACCAAATCTATAGGTGCCCAAGTCCCCTATATGAAATGGTATAGAACAATGCATACAGTTGGCCCTTTGGATCAAAAACACTGTTTTCAACTTGTGGTTGGTTGACTATGTGGATGTGAAGCCCAGGGTTATAAAGGGTTGACTATGATATATATATGGGGGGAAAATCCCCCTATAAATGGACTCATGCGGTTTAAATTTGTGCTGTTCAAGGATCAAGTATATTCCTTCTCTATACTATTCAGCAGCTATATTTTGGTCAAATATTTCTAACACTTTAAAGAGTATTTCTTCACATTTCTCTCCAAATGACCATAACTACAATCAATAGTTGAAGAATCAAAGTATATAACTTATGAAAGAGAATCAAACTTCTGGAAATAAATTTTTTTTAACTCTTTTCTTATAGTGAGAGTACTCAAAGGTAGGCAAAAGAAGTCTTTGCAAAAAGATTGGTTAAGTCTTTCTGATTAGCTTTTCTGCAAACAAAGGTTTAAAATTGTCAGGTGGATCAATCCAGTTGCTTTCAGGGTTCCCCCAAGGCCTTGTGTTCTATGCATTCTGAAAGGTCCTGGTTTGTTAAGCCCTGGGGGTTCCGAGAATGAGCTGGATTCGGGTACACATCTAGAACCTGCCATCTGGTGACCTTAAGCAAGTTGCCTGATTTCACATTTCTCATCCATTCATGGTAAAATACTACTGCTTACCTTGCAGTGTGATTATAGGGTAAAACGAGACAATGGTTATAAAGTGCTTGTCATATGGCATGGGCTGAAAAAACAACATCCTATATAATAAAAGGCTTATATGCAAATTGTCCCCTCAACTAGGAGTTTGACCTGGAGTTCAATTAGGGGGTGGGGCCTGACCGGCCAACCGCCAATGGCCCCTTCCCCGGCTGGCCTGGCCTGATCGGCCATGACTGGGGTGGGCGGGCCAGACCCCACCTGTGCACGAATTCGTGCACTGGGCCTCTAGTATATAATAATGATCATGACAGTCTGTAAGATCCCAGGCCAGTGACCATCATTCTTTTCAATTGCCTCACCCAGGATACTGAATTACTAGTATATTCTCTCCCCCACCCCCAGGGTTTCCATTGTAAATGGACACCACAATATGCATGCCTCTTGCTGACCCATGGCCATAACTCTGCAGTGTGCCTGTTATTCCAGCTAAGACGCAAAGAATAGCTTTTGCACGTCTTGAGCAGGTAAATACAATTCCAGTCGTCTAGGTTTGGAGGTTTCATTTTACATTTGTAGCTTCTGCCACTGAGATAAAGGTGGACCTGGAATGAACACAAGGGGAATTGGTTAACCTTGTAGACAAACATGCCCCTCATGGAAGTCATTGCTCTTTTTTGGTGTCATTACGTGTCTTCAATTTGGTCTGCCTCAGAGCTTGAAAGCACACACAGCTAGGGGCACATCGAGAAAGAATAATATGTTGAGTAAGAAGTCAGATGTGTTACATTCACACACTTGTAAATGCCACTGTGCTATTCAAAGGGGAGAGGAGAGTGGTACCACTGAGGAGACCCCACATCTATTCTGCACTGTGACCGTAGCTTTGAGAAGTAGGTCAAGATGGCAGTGACCCTGTTGTCAGACAGGCACCTGCCCTGATAAACTTGTGGAAGGGTCCAGCTCCTTACACATAGAGAAGAAAGGCCACCTCCTAAGACTAGCTGCAGGCTATAGACTCAGTCGGGGAGGTTGTGGATAATTCCATGGTGATTATTTAGCTAAGTGCTTTCACTCTCAGCATGATTATCCTTCCCTGAGTTGCTTGCCTCCGGGTGCCTGCTTTTTGTAAGGAAACAATGTCCAAATTAATCTCAGTCTTTTGTAAGTGAGCCCTTCTTCTCTGGTGACCCAGCACTCTTCCCAGCGGGTGTTAAACCTTCCTTACAAAAGGCATATTTCCAGTTTCCTTTGGCTATTAAGAGTTTGGTGGATGAAGGATGAATGATGGGATTAATATAGACTTGGCTATGAAGCACAGCAAGTGTGTAAGACTGTGAGGAATAATCCCAGCAAACCTTTGTCAGTCTTCATGGTTTGCCGAATACTTTCCGTATACATCATCTCTTTAATTTTCATATCAAGGTGTTAAGATGAATCTGCCAGTGTTCTCTGTACAATACCTGAGTAAGAGCACAGCATGGTTTTAGGAGTAGACTGATGGGGGTTTGAATCCCAGCTCAGCTACTCATTAGCTGTGTGACCTTTACTATGTTAATTAACCTCTCTAAGCCTTACAGTAGCTTTCTCACTGATCTGAGAATTGAATGAAATTGTATGTGAAGCTGGTAGCACAGTGCCTGGCCCATAGCAAATAGGTCATTCATTTGTTACAGGCAGGAAATTTACAAGTGATAAACAGGAAACAAAGAAACTAAGTGAAATGGCATGTGGTGTCTTGTCTTTTTCTTTTATTTAAGTTTTGTTTTGTTTTTTCTAATTCAACTGGTTGTTTGTTCAGGTGCTGTACTTACTAATGAAATATTATGTCTATGGCTAATTGCATGATTAAAAGTAGAGTTGACCTAGAAAAGTGACTGTACTCTTTTGGTTCTGTACCTTTAAGGGCTTCATGAGCTTCAGGATTTAAGTAATATCATCAAATAAGGAATCTTATCTAATAAAGAGGGAATATGCTAATTGATCCTCACACTATCACAAAGATGCAGGTGCCCACAGCCAATAAGGAGGGAATATGCTAATTGGCTGCCCCACCCTCAAAGATGGCAGCAACCACAGCCACAAGATGGAGGCACACAGTCCCCTCAGTTTTACCAGGGCGGCAAGCGTGCAGCAAAGCTGGGCCCACTCCATGTGCCTGCCACCAGAGTCTCCTAGTCCCCTCAGCCCCCCAGCCACCTAGGGCCAGCCTGAGATGCAGGCAAGCCTCAAATGGCTGCTGCCCAGCTGATGCCTGAGGCGTAGGCAAGCTTTGTATGGTGGCTGTCCAGTTGCCCAGGGCTGTCCAAGGCTTAGGTAACCAGGGCCAGCTGAGGCTTGCAATGCTGGCAGTGGCAGCAGCAGAGGTGTGATGTGGCATCACCTTCTCTTGATCGATGGGTTGCCTCCCACCTCTAAGGACTCCCAGACTGTGAGAAGGGGCAGGCTGGGCTGAGGGACCCCTCCTCCAGTGTATGAACTTTCATGCACCAGGCCTCTGGTACAATTAAAATAGGCGAAGAGCAGCAGTCTGCCATTTGTTGCTTTTTATGTGTGGTGGTCCAGGCTGGCTGTGGGGAACTTTCTTTTTGGGTGACTGCTATAGATTAAAGGGACTGCCCTTGCATTTGAGATGGCTACACCAGGAGAACACAATGACTGGGGAGAGAAGATGCACTACCAATCCCAGGTGTCTTCATTCTCTATTATCTTTCTTTTAACTTTGGTTTCCTTGCCTGAAAATGGAAATTTTAACAACTCATCTACTCCACCACGTTCCCGGCATAGAACTCCAAGGAGTCTCAGAATTCTAAATTCAAATCTTGTTTTCCAGGGTTGTCATAAAGGCCTGTTTTTTTTTTCTTCAAGGAAATAGGGTAGAACTTATTTTACTTCCCATTTGTTACCTTGGTTTATAACTTTTAAATATTTAGACGTGGTATATGGATCTTCCTGTATGCTCTTGCCTCTCTCTCCCCCCAGACTTCCCAAGAAAGAGGCAGGCTTGGGAAGAAATTAGAAGTTGATTTACGCTGCTGGTGTTTGGGACCTGTTTGTGACCACATCATAACCTAGTCTACTGTGACTGTTACACCTGGGAAGGAAGGTGGTAGGAGTCTCGGTTATAGAACCTCTGTAGTATAGGAATGGCATTGTGGGTGTCAGAAGGGGCTCAACTCAACAAGGAGTCCTGGTAGCTGTGAGAACAGGCCCGTCGTCTGTGGTGAGGGTGGTTGGGAGGGTCATCTCCGTGCTTGGCCTGGGCAGGATGCTGACAGACAGATGAGTCAAACTGGTGAAGTGCATTGAGTAAGTGAAAGAATGATCAGGATGAGGGAGATTGTGAACCTCAAGATCAGGCCCCTTCCCATTTGTGTACAAGGAACAAGCAAGTCCCTGGCATGGAGAAGGGACATTTCCCATCTCTCTTCCCTATCCCTCTAAACCAGCGATTTTCAATTTTTTTAATCTCATGACACATATACTAATTACTAAAATTCTGTGTCATACCAAAAAATATATTATCTTTTTGATGATCTGGTAGATTTCTTATAGCGTGCAGGGCAACTGGAGAGGACACATCTTATATACTCTCTGTCCTTGTACAGACAGTGCTAGGGCATCTGTCAGAGTCTGAGAGTTGATGGTCCAGAAGCAGCCGTGTGCTCTTTCCTACAGAGCAGACCAAGCATTCATCCTTTGGCAGCTGGGTAGGAAACTTCCTTTTACATTCAACCTTGTTGTTCTCCCCCTTTAAATCTAAAGAGGGTTGTCGGGTAGAAGAACGAAGAGTGATGGGAGGGAGGAAAGTTTAGATAGTGTATACAGGTTCTTCCTACACCCCAGAGAGAAGCAATCTAAAAACCACCTATTTCCTTTCAGTTTTTTTGACCTGGAGACTTTTTTCTATCTTCTCACCCCAGACTAGACCACTTCCCCCTCTGTAAATCCTCACGTGGCATGTCACATTCCTTGCAAATCGGTTGCAGTTATTACATCTCAGTATTAGGTTCTATGTTCTAAAAATGTCAAAATGAATCTCAATGATTAAATGCCATGGATTAAGCTTGTTACTTCTGTAAAGTTGATATAGAGGAAATCATTTGAATTAGAATATTATCAGTCTAAGCTTCTGTTACACCAGGTCACCTCCAAAATATGTATAAGGCTCTCACTCTGAAAAAAAAAAAGAGTTAAATTCTATTTAAAGACATCTTATTAAATAGCCAACATCAGCTCAACTCATTTCCTTTGGGTTGAAATTTTGCCCGTGGCATCTGAGAAAGGTCATCTATGAGGGAACCTTTGAACTTTTCCTCTTTAGATGTCTATACGCTCTAATTAAGCATGCATGTATTGATGTGATTTTGAGTGTAAAAGCGACTGGTACTCTCTGCCATACTTACCCAGGGCATCATGTTCCATTTTCAGATTTATCTGTTCTTCATGGCTAAAGACAAAAGCCACGAGGCCGTACTTCTTTATTAAAGCTAACAATTGCTTTATGCATCTAGGGATTTGTTTAGAGAATGCTGCCCTGTGTTCTCAATGATAAAATCCTGTGGCTGCCAGTAGCCAGCACCTTGAATTTTAACACAGGAATAGACATCTAGGAAATATCAAAACTAAAGCTACTCTTAGAGCGGGGTTTTCTTTTTCACACATTTGTGCATTGACACACACACCCCTCCCCCCTTGATGTTAGCAGCAAGAACTCTCACCTACGGAGAGGAAGCTGGCACCCTAACGGTGCTGAGAAATTGAAGAAGAGGAATGAAGAGGCTTGATGATTGCTGAATTGTATCCCACTTTATTTCCCAAAGAAGAGTCATGAAGAGCTTTCTTTTCTCCCACTTAACATTCTGATCACCCACGTGTGCAATCTGTATTGCAGCTACCTATACCTCTGCATGGGAGGGGAAAAAGAATTGGATGTGACCCCTCCCTGACCCTGCCACACCCATGGGAACCTGTGTCTAGTGATCCTTAATCTCCCAAATTGCTGTGGGACTGTCCAGTCCTACCCCAGTCAGTGCCCCCTCACTGTGGGTTTATGGAGCTATAGAGCTTATAGTGAATGCTATCCATTATCCCGCTATACCTAGAACTTCTCCAAGAAATGGTGTTATCTCAGTCACTAAGCTGCCAACTGCTTCAAGTTAGTTTTTCTCTTTATGCACCTTTTATTCGACTATTCAGTTTGACGCACAACTCCAGAAATGCAAACTATTGAAACATTACCTCCTAGAAAACTGACTATGATTTGCATTTGCTAATGTCGGAGTAGATCAAAATGTTATTTTTCTCTCTCTTCTCAATAACGTTCCATTGAAGGTAAATCCTACTCCTTTCCACCAGTGAGAAGCCACTCAGTGACCTGAATCAGATCTGGTGATAGAAAACATACTTTCAGCAACACTGAACTCATTTTTCTGCCAGAAAAAATTAGTCAGTAGCTATTGAGTATGTCACAGAGGTTTTCAAGAGGCACTTAGGAGGATGTTAGGGGGAAAAAAACACCCTTTTCTGTAGATTATTAGAAATGTCATGGCATTAATGTAAAAATGCTATGGTAATCTTTCTGCTTTCCTCTTCCCTACTAAAATACTGTTTTCTCGTTAATAATTCTGGTCCTATGAGAAAAGATGTCTTTTGAAAATGATTCTAAAGAGAAACATAAAGGAAATTTTATAATTTAACCCAGAAAAGGCAAGATGGAGGGGTAGTCAAGGAATGGAGGCAAAGACACAATGGAGGCTTATCTGAGTCCCATCTCCGAGGAAAACTGAGCAAGAAAGGAGGAGTGGGCTGGATTTATAGGAAGCTTTCCTTAGATTAGTGTACGTTAAAAATAGGAGTTTCTGAATGAATGAGTGGGTGGATGGTAGATGGATGGATAGATGGATGAAAAGATGGATAGATGGATGGATGGATGGATGGATGGATGGATGGATGGATGGATGGATAAATGGACAGATAGATGGATAAATGAATAAATGAGTGAATGACTATGAGCAAGGAGTGCCTTCCTTCAATATTTTTTGGCATTTGAAGCAAAAGTAGTTTATAGCTCGCACAAAACCTCTTGGTACCTCAGTTTCTACCAGCATGTAATAGAATGAACAATTGCCACTTCTCTGGGCTGTTGAGAAGATTAAATAAGATGATGTGAATAAAGAATCTACCAAAGTTTATCGGAGAGGGGCAAAAGCCCTCTTCAGCATTCTCTACATGACCCATTTCTTCCTGTGGAGAGTTGATTGTGTGTTTGCAGGGACAGTTGATGGGTTTCCCCCAACTCTGTTATAACTTGAGTTATTAGGCATGACCATGGAGTCAACAGTTTAATATATCAAAGTGTTCCCTGGGATTTTCTCATTTCTTTTGGCTTCTTCTCAAACTTCAAGGAGATTATTAGAAGCAGTATTTGTGATATCATCCTGTTTTAAATATTTACAGATGCTTAACTCTTAGAAGATCCTTTCAACATTCCAACAGTTCTTAATTCTAAGTATAAACATTCTTTGGGGGCTTTTATTTTATACTGATAATAAAAACTACCAGAGGAACATGGCTTAAATCTGATTTCCATATGAGATATCCTCCAGCACTCAAAATATCCTGTGCAGTTACTATTCCATAAGAAAGTACACTCTACCAGAGAGAATATGCTAGAAGAGAAGATTAAAACCTAACTGCCCATATAAAATCCCATTAAATAATTTAGATCAGTGGTGGGCAAACTACGACCCGAGAGCCGGATCCGGCCCATTCGGCTGTTCTATCTGGCCCTCGGAGCCGAAAGAGTGGAGGGTTCTCTTGCTCTCCCCTTTGCTCCTTCACCAGCAGCCCAAGGTGAGAGTGCCAGCATGGTCAGGTTGCTTTTGTTCCGGCCCTGCGGTCCAGTTTAAGAACCCATTGTGGCCCTCGAGTCAAAAAGTTTGCCCACCCCTGATTTAGGTCATTAGGTAGCTCTTCAGTATTTGTGAGCTTTCTTGCCCTGCGGGGCTCCAGGGCATAAGGAGCCCTCCTGGAGCAGGTGAGAAGAGCCTCCTGCCAACTCCTGCAAGGAGATGTTTTAGATCCAGGAATTATAGCATTTAGACCTGAGCTGGACCTTGAGTGTCATTCTCTTCAGCTCCTTCAATTTGCAGAAGAGGAAACTGAACATAGAAGAGATTAAATGGTTTTTCTGAGATCTACAACTGATTAGAGGAACAGTCAAGGTTAAGCCCCAGATCTCTATAACATCCTGACATCACAGATTTCATCTTTCTGAAGGTGGGGAGAATTATTCTAGACTGATGTGCTTTGGATGGTGGAAATGGAAAACTACCTGGGTTGATAGTTGGCTTTGGGTGGAATAAAAACCTATTATTATTTTTTTAAGTAGAACATTTAAAGTGTGTTTCATTTTGTAACATGTCATGTACTATCATTGATCCTAGTTCCATGGTGTTGTTATAAGCACTTAATCTGTATTTTATATAAATAAACTGCCAAAGATCACTATCTTAAGACTAACAATTTAGAAAGCAAGGTTATTCAAAATTATTAATTTGGCTCTTTTGAAAATACAGTTTGGCCACAATAGATATCTCTGGTAAAGAAGCAGAAAGTGGAATCTGTGGATGGCTTGATGAAACTATTTAGATCAAAGGATTTTGAAGCTGAAAGGAATCACAGATCAGCCAATCCAGCCCTTTATTTTACAAAAAAAAGGGAAACTGAGGCCCATCCAGTTTACCTAAAGGCACACAAGTCAATAACTGTCAGAGCTGGGGTGTGTAGGACTCCGCAGAAGACTATTCTCCTTTCCTATATAAGTGACGTCTCCCTTAGAGAACATTGGGATAGAATCGCAATAACTTCATCAGTTTTTTGTAAATTTCTGTAGAATTTCTAATGTAGCCAAATCTTGAACCCAGCGCAATGATTCACTTCTTGTCAAGCACTGATCATTCCCGTGGCCTTGTCTATATTACAGTTCTCACAACTAAAAAAAAGACATATTAATGTGGTCATAAAAAGCAACAGTAAAATTAAGGGGAGTTATCTTTATTACTTAAATAGGAGTGCTACATTTTGGAATCATGTGAAATGGCAAAGAAATATGGCATCCATATGAATGGAAAAAGTGGAAACTGGCAAAGAGCGGTCCTCAACTTTGTTTGAAAGAGAAGCAAAGGATGGCTGCCCTGACGCATGGAGATCTAGCTCTCGGGGAAGGGTTGGGGGGACCATGGTTCTTTCTCTCACACCCATTTAGGTAGCTTATGCATTGTATGTTTAGCATTGTTGTTTTTTAAGAGTAGAGAATTCAAAATATATGGCAGTACTATGGATAAAGGCACTACAGTGGCATTACCATTAGAGAGAATCTGGAAAGAGCATTTTGTCATTCAGTCTTGTTAGATGTATCCTCTATGATAAAAGGCTAATAAGAAAATTGTCCCCTTGGCCAGGAGTTCAACCAGCAGGCAAGCCGGCCAACTGCCCATGATTCCTCCCCCTGGCCAGGCTGGCCGAACCCCACCCATGCATGAATTCATGCACTGGGTCTCTCTAAAAAAATAATATATATATATATATATATATATATATATATATATATATATATGTGTAATTATCTGGTCATTCAGAGACCAATAATTATCTGGTCATTATGCATTTAGAGATCATAATAATCTGGCCACTCAGTGTATGTCCCTAATAAAAGATGTGTTCTCTTTGATGCTGGAGGCTTGTCCTTCCTTTCATTAATTTTGGATACTGAAAAAGGTAGGCCCCCTCCCCATATTGTCCCTATCCCCACTCTATAATGGCTTTGGCTTATTTAACGAATATTTTGAAGAGAGATGAACCATTACATGACGAATGTATGTCCTCTAGTATATTGGTTCCCAAGCTCCGTGGAATGCTTTGGACGGGCTTTCTATAACGCCTAACCCCTGTGACCCAGCCGATCCATTGCTCTCTTGCATGCAAGCCCACATTTCTCTTGTTGGAAATGACTGTTTACAAGGTACGTCCATCAAGATGAGAGGTGCTGAGCACAGTGTGCTGCCGGTTGGGTCCTGGTTCTCAGCTCCGACTCCCGATTGCATCACTCTCCTGCTTCCGTATGCACTGCTCCTGCTCATAAAATAACTGGTGCTGACACCACCTTATAAGCGTCCTGCTACATTCTTTCTGCCACACTCTGGGGAAACCAAAAAGCCCTTAGGAGTGCCCAGGGGATCTCCCGGGTCTGTAAGAACTACCTGTTAATTGGGCTTGGTTATTCTGTTGCGATGTCATTCAACATAATACATGCGTAATGTAATAACCAACAGCATTAGCCAGTCCGGAGCCCTCAGGCTGAGCTTGGCAGAAAAAAGCAACACACCCAGAATAAGCTAATAGGGTGAGGATTCCCAAGGGGGATGAATTTACCCAGAATCCACCTCGATGCAGCCCTGAGGTTTTTATTGGGGGTCTTCTGTGTTCAGAGTGTAAGGTCAGAGATATTAATATTTATTTCACTCGTGGACAGGGAAGGCAAGCTCTAAAAGCCTCAGAGATGCCATTTAATCAAACTCTACAAACTAAATATTGGCCAAGAGGCAAATGACTCAGAGCATAGAACCTGTTAAAGCCAAATCAAGTCACATGACATAATTCAGAAAACTAGCAGTGTGTCTCTAAAGGATGCATTTTCATTTTCCCACATAAACACATGCCAGGAAGGACTAGGCCTTAATCCAAGGCAGTACAAGTTAGAATGATAATATTACTGTTTTAAAGATGGCCGTTCCTTGATTTGGAAAATAAAAATGTGGTTCCTTCTCTCAGATGCCATTGTCTCCAGGGTATGTAGTATAACAGACAGACAGGAACACCAGACAGTTCTATAAACAGACAGTGCAGAATAACAAATGTGTGTAAATCCTTTTCCAGTCACATCTATAAGGATTTTTTTTTTAAGGTACAGATGTGTGATCAGAGCTAGTCTTCTGAATGAATGGAGTGATGTTCATTTGAAATATAATTTAAGGGGTACCAATAAAAGGATACCAATAAAATGTTGTTTCCATAGCCATATCACAGTGCCTGAAATTGAATATACACTCTTGGGAGCTAGGGTATCTCCCAAGTTTCCATCCCAGTAGTTTCCATGAGAAAGGTAACTCATGATCACATTAATCAACATTCTTGCCTCATGTAGGATTTTTCCATGGCTCCACAGCTCCTTTCAGAGTGCTAGGAGTATGAGTTGGAGACAGGAGTGAGGAGGCTTTCCTTGGGAAGTTCTGAAAGATAAAGATAACTAGTAATATTGATAATAAAAATAAGACTTTTTTTTGCAGGGGTGGGGTGGGGGTGGAGGGCTAGCAGCCTGACTCTGTACCTAGTTAATCAGTGTCCCTATGGCACATTCTTGTTAGCCTATAATCAAGTCACTGCCCCTTTCTTGATTATCTGGTCTTGCAAGACCTGTTTTCCTAAATATTCCCATGTTACAGAGGCCATCACCATGAACCATACACAACCTCCAGAGGGGGTTATCAGCGCTGGTGCCAGGCCAGGCCTTTAGGTGTGGTCTCACGGCCCCCATCCCAACGAAGGTTTGGATGCAAAGCCCTCGAAAGGTCTGGAAGTCTGATCCATATTTGGGGAACAAAGAAACCAAAGGGTATAAAGAGAAAGCTTCCTCCATATTGGCGTGCTCAGAATTTGGAAACAGGCTCCTCTGAGTCACGGTACTAGTACATCTGGAAATAAATGGGTTATCATGAATCTCCGAGTACCCCTGTGTATTTTTCGGTTGCCTGGTAAATTCTGTAATAATATGAGGCCTATTATGTTCCAGGCATTGTGCCTGAGGCCACCATGTTCAGTTCCTAGAATATTCTTGGCAACCCAAGGATACTGGTAGTTTACCAGCCAAGCCTTTTGTAGTGGCAGGGAATAAAACCAAACTTAAACAAAAGGATTGTTGTTGTTGTTGTTGTTGTTGTTGTTTTAAGTTAGATAACTAAAATGTCTAGAGGTTACTTGTTCTGGGTACAGCTGGATCTGAGTTATCCTTATTCTCAAGCGGGTTTTCTCCTGTAGTGAGACCTCTAGGTTTACATGGCCCGTGTTTTGGTTTGCCATTTTAAGAGGAGAATATATTCTCTCTGCCAACATCCTTATCACTCCCAAATGCAGTACTTGGATTGGGCTTGCTCAGCCGTGTTTATGTCTGTAGTGGTGCTTCTGAGACCATCACAAGATCTCACGAAGGCACCAGAATATGTGGGTAGAGTCAGTACAGAGTGAAGCATACAGTGAATAAGAGATATGGACACAAGAGGATGTTAGTTTCCTAGTGATGCTGTAGCAGATTACCCTGCATCAGATGGCTTTAAGCCGCACAGACAGATGACTTCATAGTCCTGTGAATCGTAAGTCTGATATGGTCTCACCAAGCTAAAATCCAGGAATGTACAGAGATGCATTTTTTTTTCTCAAGGCTCTGGAGGAGAGTCTGTTCCCCCATGTAGGTGTGTTGGCAGAATTCAGTTCCATGTGGTTGTAGGACTGAGGTCTTCATTTTTTTGTGGCTGCTGGTTATAGTCATTCTCAGCTTCTAGAGGCTGCCTGCATTTGCTCTGTGGCCTCTTTCATCTTTAAAATCAGCAACCGTGAGTTGAGTCCCTGATTGTTTTGAATCTCTCCTGCCTCTTCTTCCATTGGAGTTGTCTGACCATAGCTGGGAAAGGTTCTCCAATGTTAAGTACTTATTGGACCCACTTGGATAATCTAGGATAATCTCCCCATTTAAAGATCAATAACCTTCACCACATCCACAAAGTCCCCTTGGCCACGTAAAGTAATGTATTCCCAGGTCTAGGGGTTAGGATGAGGACATCTTTAGGGGCCAGTGTTTGGCCTGCCAGAGAGGAGTGAGGAAATGCCAACTACCGAATCTATCATTTTTAAGGAATGAAGTAGTTGTAACTGAAGCTTGCAAGTATATCTTCAACACCCAAGTGGAATTAAGAGCTGACTTGATGGGAAGCCCCCCCCGCCCCCATTCCTATACTTCTCTTTTGTTTTTTGTTCGTTAATCCTCACCTGATTTTTAGGGAGAGTGGAAGAGAGAGGGAAAGACAGAGAGAAACATCGATGTGAGAGAAACATAAGCCTGCATAAGCACCAACCAGGGCCTGGGCCTGGGCTGGGGAGGAGCCTGCAACCAAGGGATGTGCCCTTGATCAGAATTGAAGCTGGGATCTTTTGGTCCACAGGCTGACACTCTATCCACTGAGCCAAACTGGCAAGGGCCTATGTTCTTGACTGTAAAGAATAATCAGCTCTATCTGAGAAGGTTGTCCTCCTCAACTGAGGTGTCAGCATGGGCTGTGCATGGGGAAAACTCATGAAATGGTGAGGAGGAAGGAGATAAGCATCTAGTCAGATGCAGGGTCACCTAGATCATGATAATATACCTGGTTATGGTGCCACCTATAAATGCAACCCAAGAATTCCTGAAATGTCCATTCCTTTAATGAAACATCTTACTGGGGACCATTAAATCTCAGAATCACATTCTCTCCAGGATCCAGTCCCATTGAGGTCTTGGTACCACAGGCGCTGTAGGCATCTTGGCTGATTTCTGTTAGTTGGTTTATTGTAATTAGTTGATTGACTTTGGGCCCAGGACTCCTCTGACTTCACTTTGACTATAAGATTGGTGTCTAAAGTTTACCTTAGTATACTGTAACAACAATCTATTCATTAATCAATCTGTCTATCCATCATCATGTAACCATTTATCATTTGTCCAAAAAATTTGTTAAAAATAACCAGGAAAATACTCAAAATCAATTTTATTTCTCTTGCAGTTGGAAAATTAATTTTAAATTATTCATGTTAACACCCTCCAGATAAATTGAACTGTTTGAGTATTTGAGGAAAGATGATTAAGTCAGTCATTTACGTTAATGGATTCCATTTAAAAAATATCAACCATTTTCACATTAACCATTGCTTTTTGACTTATGTGACCATCAGACTCAACAACTTCTAGAATCATTCATCTTAATAAAGAAAAGGTAAATTAAAAGTTTAACATTATAAAACATTTTTTTTCAACTTACGCTTATGACTTACTACATATCTAGAGGAGTCTTTCTGTTATATATCAGCTAAAAAGTGCTGGATAAGATAGTGTTGTTATTTTAAAGACACACACATATTTTTAAATGCATGCCAGAGTTTACAGGAAAGTTCTCTCCGCTAGCAAATAAGACAGCAGGAACCCAGAGAGGCAGTGAACCCTGCCGCTGGCATTGCCCTGGTGGCATCTGCCCGGAGCCTGTGCCAGGAGCTCAAGCCACACCTTCGGTGACCATGTAATTCACCCTCCAACCCAGCGTGTGTGAGAAGTGAACGATGGTGCTGTTAATCACACGCTGACAGTCCCGCTCCTGCTTGGGGTGGGGAACTCCTCGAGAGAGCCGCTCCTCCCAGCCCAACAACAAGAAAATGCTGGCCAGTCTTCAAAACCAGCCCTTTCATGAGCTCCTCAGAGAGCTGAGGTCACATGGCCAGTCAAAAGAAGTTTAAGGAGTAAAAAGTCACCCCCCAATGAGAGTCAAAACACATGATGTCTTTTACTTTTGGCAGTGCCTGGAGGAAGAGGCGGCTGCCATAGAGTGAGGAAGAAGACATCGTTAAAAAATCCTAAAAGCTGCCAAAACCGGTTTGGCTCAGTGGTAGAACATTGGTCTGTGGACTGAAAGGTCCCAGGTTCAATTCCTGTCAAGGGCATGTACCTTGGCTGCGAGCACATTCCCGGTAGGGGGTGTGCAAGAGGCAGCTGGTCGATGTTATGTTTCTCTCTCATCGACGTTTCTAGCTCTCTATCTTTCTCCCTTCCTCAATAAAAAATATATTTTTTAAAATCTTAAAAGCTGAGTACGCACTAATACAGCCGTGGGTAAACTACGGCCCTCGGGCTGGATCCGACCCATTTGGCTGTTCTATCCAGCCCACGGAGCCGGAAGAGCGGAGGGTTCTCTTGCTCTCCCCTCCGCTCCTTCACCAGCAGCCCAAGATGAGAGTGCCAGCATGGTCAGGTTGCTTTTGTTCCGGCCCTCTGGTCCAGTTTAAGAACCCATTGTGGCCCTCGAGTCAAAAAGTTTGCCCATCCCTGCTAATATATCAGCTTAGAATAACTGTGGGCTCCAGACACAAGGGGAATTTGTACCCACTCCCAAGCTCCTTTGCATGGTCAAAAGGTGACAAGGCTGGAGAGAGCTCCTGTTGGTGGCATGGGATGCAAGAGTCACTGGCAGGATGCCCCGATGCTCCTCCTGGGGAAGCAGAAGCCTTAAGCTGTCGGGACGAAGCAGGAAAGACGCTGGCATCCAACACTGTGGGGAAGTGGAAGCAAAGCATCTCCCTGTGTAGGAAGGTCAGCATGCCCTTCTTCCCATAGTCAGTACTCAGGCAAAAATTTATTGTTTCCGGGGACAGGATGGAAGCGAAAGCCATCAGACCTACAGAGAGACAGGGAAACTCTGGGTCCAAATGCTATACCAAAGAAAAGCGAAGATTCCATAGCCCTGAGGGAGGACAGCAACCTGTCCAGGAAAAGGGCACGTGGCCTTGTGGTCCAGTTGATCCGCCTCTCAGGGCACAGAGCAGGGTGCGGCAGGGTGGAGGGTGGGTTTGGAAAGGAAATAAAGAAAAATGCATGTAATGGAGTAGGTTTGAAACTCCTGAGAAGGCTGTAAACATCTTGACCACGTCCTTACTTTGCCTCTTGGCATCTGCTACAAAATGAAGACTCGGCTTGTGTGCCTGGGCACTGTCTCTCAGGAAGCAGCATCCCACCTAGACCCAGCTTTCATTCTCTTGTCTGTCTTTTCCAAGCCTTTCAGCCATCCCCTCTCAGGGCCACCCTGGGCTGTATCTGGCGGCCCAGTGTTGGTCCTGTGTTTTGAAGGATGCCTTTTGGATTCTCTGATGTTTTCCTCATAATAGACTGGGGTTTAGGGAAGAACACCGCCGGTGTGGAGCATGCTCACTGCACAGAGGCAGGGCAGGTGGTACCAACACGATTTATCCGCGGATCCCTGTTGATGTTGGCCTTGGTCGCCAGGATCCTGGAGTGTCTACCAGCGTCTTCACTGTACACCTGCTGTGATTTCCTCCCCACAGACTGAGCACTGGGGGAGAGACACGTAGTGCCTCCTGGTAATGGGAGGAAGGCGGAAGGGGTGGGAAGTGCTTTGGGATGACACAGTTGCCCCCAGTCTAATGACATGGGGAAATAATTCATATAGCTTCATTCCAAAATGAAGGTAGCTTTCTTATTGTATACAGTTATACAATATAATCTTTTTAAAAATTATACAACATTGAAAAATTCAAGTAGAATAATTTCAGCGCACAAAGATAGCCACTCCTGATAGAGGTCCTAACAAAGTTTTCCCACAGGCATGTTCAGATTCCCACATTTCATAAACTGCAAAAAGCAGACTGCTAAATTGTTCATCCCCACAGGGAGAAAAAAATGCCACAAATTATTAAAATGCTTATTCATGGGGCTGGGGATCGGATGATTTTTTCCTTTACTGATCCCTCCTTTACCTCCAACTTGTCTGTAGTTAGCATGGTTAGTTTATAAGAAAACATCTTCCATAATATAAATGCCGTAAATGATTGGATATTAAGCTCACTCATGATTCTTTCATTGCTTTGAATACAGAATATAGAAAACGGCAGATTCCTGTTGCAAAACGAGAAATAGCACTCATTAATCACTTTGCTGTCTTCCCTAATGAAGACATGCAAATGCCGATGCAGACAAGCTGAACTTCTCTTGGGCCTTGACCATGACAGGCAGGATGCTCGCACGAGAGAGCGTAACGAGGACGTTGGGAAAATGGGAAGGCAGAGGAAGCTTAGTGTGTGTGTGGGGGGGGGGCGAAGATTTCTATTCGGAATGCCCTATAAAAATTGTTTTAACATGATTGTGTTCTGACGATAGTACAACAAGATCACAAGCAGTGTTAAGAAACAAAAGCATCGACCTGTGGACTGAAGGGTCCTGGGTTCAATTCTGATCAGGGAAACAGGCCTGGGTTGTGGCTTGATCCCCAGTAGGGGACATGCAGGAGGCAGCCAATCAATGATTCTCTCTCATCATTGATGTTTCAATCCCCCTCTCCCTTCCTCTCTCTGAAATCAATAAAAATATTTTTTAAAAGAAACAAAAGCCAGGCATTGTGATATGACATATAGAATGGAAAAAATGGGGTATGAGGATGCAGATCAAATGAGAAAGTATGAAGTTGTATTATTGTTCAGACTTCTCCCCAAGTGTTGTCAGATCATTATATTCAATTACTTGTCACATTCAGTCAATGTTGCCCATGTGTAACACCAGGATATTCTTATCCAATATTACACATTTGGATCAAAACAGAAAAAGTCAATTCAGCATTCACAGATTTTTTTCTACACGATGATTCTGCACATTCACATGCCTATAAATACAAACTGAGTAAACGCACTGTTTCCTCAAGATCATTCGTGTTCCATAAAGCCTGAATGTCACATTAAGGATCTCGACATGCCATCGCCGAAGAAGATTGGAGCTAGATTTATAGAAAATTAAATGCCTTCGACAGAGCGGAGAGAGTATCAGACAGCATCCTACCGTGTTCATTCTGTTCCTGCTCACTTTTGGATCAAAACAGAAAAAGTCAATTCAGAAAGTCAACCCAACTCAGTTGGATTCTGCAAACATGTTTTTCATTTTCTTAGAGGGAAGCTTTGGGGGTTAGGGAAGGGAGGTGAAAAAAAAAAAAGTCCAATGCCATCACTGCCCTCCATAACCCTCCCAGTGCTCAAAAGCCCCTGGAAGAAAGAGGACAGCAAAGCATGGCAGAAGGGGGCAAAGGGCCGGATTGGTGGAATAAACACAGAAGTCCCCTCGAAAGGGGCTGTGGTCACTATCAGAGTCATACAGACCTTGCCACCCCAAGCAGGGTCCGCGGGGTGGCCTCAGTGGGACCTGTGAGAGGTGCAGACACTCACTGCCACCACCAGAACTCCTGAATCAGGTGGGGCCCAGTTTTAATGGCTCCCCACGCAGCAGGTTTAGGTTCTGAAGTTTGAGGTGCAGCACTGCTCTGAGGTACAGGCACGTGGTGTAAGAAGAGGACACAATCCTTCCTGTTCACGCAATAACACGTGATTACTGCGTACATGCTCATTATAGAAAAATTAGGAAACTTGGTGGAGTACAAAAGGTGAAAAATTACCCTGATGAATTAGTCACAGTTCACACATGCACGCACGCACTAGCTCATGCCTATTCTTTTGCATACGGAGGCCATGGAGGTGGTAAGTCCCAGGTCCACATGTGAGTCAGCAAGCTAGAGACCCAGGAAAGGGATGGTTTGTTTCCAGTCCAAAGGCAGGAAAGGGGCTGACGTCCCAGGCTGGAGGCTCCCAGGAAGAATTCTCTCTCACTGAAGGGAGGGCCAGTCTTTTTGTTCTAGTCAGGCCTTCGACTGATGGATGCCCCTCCCCAACCCTCCACCCCAATCAGGGAGAGCCATCTGCTTTACTCACTTTACTGATTTAAATGTTAATCTCATCCAAAAGCAGCCCCATAGAAACACCCAGAATAATGTTTTGCTAAATATGTGGGCACCCTATGTCCCAGTCAAGTTGACACACACAATTAATCATCATACCCGAATTGAGTGCTATAAACGCTTTAATTCATTTGACTTGCCATCTTTTTAGAGTCAGCCCTGGTGGGTGGCGGTACATTGTTTGGGTACAAAGAGGCAGCTAGACTACTTTTTGCCTCTCTGCTACCACCATTGGAAGTGGCAGGCAGGTGCGTTCACCTCTTTCTTTCCGAGGGAAGAGTTTCATTTTCATGAATTCATTACACATAAGCAGCTGAGGGCTTTCTTTCCCCAAAGCAATTTTTGTAGCTGTGGCGTGAAGTATATCTCTGGCATAAACATCACCCCTTCAACCCCATCTGGGCCAAAAGTCCCATTTCTAATCTTCTTTCTGATTGAGAAATGATAGAGTGGATTTGCTGGAAAAAACCTGCCTTCCTGACAGCTGGCTGCTCTTAGGGGAGCGGCCCTAAAGTAAGTGCATATTGTTTCTGCTTGTTTACCTAGAAGTATATTTTTAAAATCGTAATGTGGACTACAATTTGAAACACAATCTCCCCCCATGCCGATTGAAAAATGTTGTCCTAATGTTAGGCTATAGTCTGTTTCTCACATCACAACAGAGTCTTCTGAAAGGTCTTGACAAGAATTTGATTCTCTCTCCTTCGTGACCAGAGTCCTGGCAAAACGATGGGGCAGCTGAGCCCTCACTATTCCCAGTTGGCTCCTTCAACAGTGTTATCTCTTCTCAAAACTCCAAGTTTCTCTGGGTTCCAAACCATAGCGGCACATTGGAGTCACCCGGGAGTTGTAAAAAAATACTGATGTTTGGTTGCCACCCACAGAGCTTTCGATTTGATGGCTGTGGGATGCGACCTGGGCGTTGGGATTTCTGAAAGCCTTTGGGTACAGGCAGAGTGGTGAACCACAGCCCTAGAGTTTTTGTTGCTGCAAAGTGTGGTGATGGGACCAGTTGTCATCTGGGAAGGTGTCAGAAATACAGAATCGGGGCCTGCCCCACACCTACCTGCTGAATCTGAACCTGCATTTTAGCAAGACTCCCAGGTAATCTATAGACATGAAGTTTGGTCTTCCCCTTGGTATTAAAATCAGCCTTTGGGAGAGGGAACTCACTCAGGTGAAAATAGGCATTTGGCTTAGTGAATTCTAGGAGGTGTTTTCAATACTTTTTGAATCACTTGGGAGTAAGAGAAACAATGAGTTTATTCTTGTACTATTATTATTAAATAGAGGCCTGGTGCACAAAATTTGTGCTGGGAAGGGTAGGAGGGTGTCCCTCAGCCCAGCCTGCATGCTCTCCAATCTGGGACTCCTCGAGGATGTCTGACTACCTGTTTAAACCATCTTGATTGGGTTAATTTGCATACTAACTCCTGGTTGGTTATCATGGCTAATGGATATGGCAGAGTGATGGTTAACTTGCATATTACTCTTTTATTATATAGTATTATTGTATTATTTTCCATACATACAACTGTTTTTGCACTTATATTTTCAAAAGGCTAAAATATGTTTTTTATATCAGATGATTGGCCCAGATATTGTCTGTTAGCTTTCCTCCAATGCCATTTACCCTCCCTCCTTAGAAAGATATATATATGGTATTCATGCTTTGTTGCTGAATCCATTGCTGCCACAGGTGAAGAGATGGAAATAATGGTTCAGACCTTTCCTGGGGAGAAAAAGCACAGAATATTCAGAGTATTCGCTTGGTTTCCTGAGCTGACAAGATAAACCTGTGCATGAGAAGATGCTAGTTATCTAGAAATAGACTGAAGTTTGACTTTGGAGGTTTTGTGTATGTGTTTTTTTTTTAATCTGCTAAAAAGAAAGTTGATACCTAATGGATAATCCCTACCTATAATTATATTAGAGCTCATGTCTGTGCCTTGCCCCAGCTGAAATGTGTATGTCCCAGGAAGGGCAGGAAGGGTCAGACTAAAGGATGCACAGGGCAAGGATGTGGTTTCCTCATATCCTTCTCCCCTGGGCTACCAAGCATCACAGAGCGAATTAATGAGTGCATAGATAGACGCACAGCAGAGAATCCATCCATCAGACCCTTTGTGGAAGCAGATTTTGATCGTGCGGGAGCATAAAGCCAGAGGTGCCCAGAAGACACAATAAACAAACTCACTGCACAACTTTGCCCGGAGCAGACTTCACGTTAGCTCATCCTGGATGCCTCTGAGTGCATGGAGGGTGGGGGAGAGCTTTTTGTAATCTAAAATGCCAGGGAACAAAGCCAGGAGAGACCATCCGCAGAAGAAAGCACGTTCAATGAGTTTCTGGAACTCTAAGTCTGAATTCTGATTTTCTTTTTCTTCAGAAAGAAATACCCTCCTTTATGTCTCTGTGTGTGTCTGTCTGGCTTTCAAGTCAAAGAGAGTGTCGCTGGCTGCGTGGCATAAGTGTGCGTGGGGGTGGGCGTCTGATCTTGGCTAGCTAAGTGGCCAAATAGGGGAGTCAGGGGGATACCCCGGGACCCCTCCGCGTCAGTGAGGACATTCAGGAGCGCCTGTGTTGGCGGCCTGTGTGGCCACTAGGGGTCCCCAGCAGCCGGCGTGTGAACTGGGACTTGGGAAGCTGAGGCGGCCTCCTTTTGTCTGCACCCCAGGTGTGGGCTCCTTTTGTTCAGAGGCAGGTCTGAGCTGTCTGCTGGGGAACCCCACCCTGGGCGGTCTCCCCACTTCCAGGGTCAGGGAGTCTTTCTGAGCTTCAGCCTCTAGGTACACCTGTCCTTACCCCAAAGAGCCAACGGTTTCTCTTTAACATGACTAGGCACCTTTGTTTTCAGAAACACTGCTTTAACCACAAAGGGAAATGCTGCTCACTCCAACAACGAGTGTATCGATGTTGAGAAATTGATGGCGAAAGGACCAATTTGCAGGGGGGAGGGGAGTTATTTGCCATAAAATATTTAAAGCTAGTTGACAAATAGCCCCACTGGTCTCCCGTGCATGCCAGCCACTGGATTAATCTTGAAAGTAAGGAATGTTTCATTCTGTGCGTAGCTCCGAGGGAAGGACTGACCTTCACGTACACCCCGGAGGGCCAGGGATGGGGGACCCCGGCTCCCACCACCGCAGCCCCATACCCTGCAGCCCCAAACCCTGCGGTGTTTCCACGTCTGCCTTTAAACTTCAAAGGAACAGTAAAGCAAAAATAAACAAATGAAGGTAGCATAGGAGCTACTCTGTAAACAATGAAGTGCAGGTGTTGTAACAGCCAGTGATGGGGGTGGGGTGGGGATTGCAAACATTTTCTCCATCAAAATTTCAGTCCTAGGTTTTCAACATTCAGTTGTTGTTGTAAACAGCAGAGTCCACACACACACACACACACACACACACACACACACACTTCTCTGCACTCATCCTCTGTGGCTGAGTGGTCACAGCTACTGATGTGACATGTAATTGGCGGTGTCCTTGAGAACCATGCCTGGAGTCATTTGTTCCTTGGTCTGCTCATCTATGCAACACATACCTGCTAAAAGCACCTATTGTGTGCGTACGTGGCAGGGGACACAGAGGCTGGCCAGATAAGGACCCTGCCCCTGGAAGCTCTTACTGGAGGAGATAGGATATGTTGCCAATTTACCAGCCGAACAGGACAGAGCATCTGCCAATGGGGCGGTCCGGAGAAAAGATCAGAGGAATTCAGCAGGAGAGCTGGTGTCAGGCATGGGGACCAGGTAAGATTCTCCAGGAAGGTGGCTTCCACTTGAACGTTCATGTCTGGAGGGTGCCCAGCAGGGAGGATGTAGAAAAGGCGGGTGCCGCCCCCTTCGCTGGGCCCGGCACAGAGAAAAGGGGTTGCATTGACGAAGGGGAGAACGGGAGAAGGGTTTGGAAAGGAAAGGTGGGAAGACTTTAAATGCTAAATTGGCATGAGAGCTGAAACCAATTGTAGCTTTTAATCCAAAATAGACCAAATTGTCAACACAACTTCTTTCAATCCCATAGGTTTTTTAATATTTGAAGAAAGAAGATATATTTTTTAAAAATCTTTTTCAAAAGGGCCTAAGATCTTTATAGTACCAATATGTCCCTTTCCATTAGCAAATAAAATAAAGTAAAAATTAAAAATATAGTCACTGCCTAGAACTAAGGACATAGATGAATGAATAAAATGCACAAGCATTTTTTTTTTTTACTGTTTCATTTGGAGAAATGCTTTGGGAGGCCCACAAACAGGTCCTGAGCCGACTGAGGAGGGGCGTAGCATCGTGTGCCAGCACCTCCTGCTCACTCACTGATATTAACTGTTTGCAAGAGCAGCAAGCGCTTGAGGCCTCCAAACCGAAGAGAAATGCTAGTGAGCGATCACGCCTGCTGAGCTTTCTCCCTGGTGATGGCTTTAACATTCCACGTGATGAACCAGCTTTCAGAGTCTAGTTCTGGAATCTGGAGCTTTTCCTGGGTTCTTCAAAATAACGGGCTTCAGAGTCCCCCTCCACCTCTACCCACAAGCTGAGCCTCCCCAGTCGTCCCATTTCTATTCAGCTAGTCTGTTTGTTATCTTTACATCCTGCTCCTGGCCTTGGGAACCAGTGGGAAAGCATTAGTCTGTCTTATTCTACATCTGTACGGCACACGGTGCCTTAGGGGTGCCTGCACAGCGAGTGCCCCTCTGTCCTGTCTCTTCAGCTGTCAATTTGAGATAAGAAGAATAATCTACTTCATAGGCCCATGCTGCACGTTCTCCCACAACTATACACTGAGTGGCCAGATTATGATGATCTCTGAACGCATAATAATCTGGCCACTCAGTATATATAGTAGAGGCCTGGTGCATGAATTCGTGCATGGGTGGGGTCTAGCTGGCCTGGCCATGGGGAGGGGACATGGGCGGTTGGCCGTCCAGCCTGCTAGTCGAATTCCTGGTCAAGGGGGCAATTTGCACATTGGCCTTTTATTATATAGGATATACACTGAGTGGCCAGGTTATTTTGCATGCAGAGATCATAATAATGTGGGCACTCAATGTATAGCCCTATGAAGGTAGCTATTGTCCTCCAAACTGCAGAAACAGAATTTGACGTCCCTTTGTGAGACTTTTGAGACGAGTCATGAAACCTGTGGCTCAGTTTGGGCCTAGAAAGGTATTAATGTTGGGCCAGAGACTGGACATTTTCCCTCGTAGAAGAAGTCACTGCTGATTAGGTATCTCCAGGTGCAATGGAGAAAGCATAAGCCGTTCAAATAGTAGATTCAGTCTTTTTAAAAATATATATATTTTATTGATTTTTTACAGAGAGGAAGGGAGAGGGATAGAGAGTTGGAAACATCAATGAGAGAACCATCGATCAGCTGCCTCCTACACCACCCCCCCAAAACACACACTGGGGATGCATCCACAACCAAGGTACATGCCCTTGACCAGAACTGAGCCTGGGACCTTTCAGTCCGCAGGCTGATGCTCTATCCACGGAGCCAAACCAGTTTCAGTTGTAAATTCAGTCTTTTAAGTGAACCACTTACTGTCACTTATGAGCCTGAACGTGATGTCAGTTACAGTGAGACTTTGCCATTATCAACTCACTGAATCTTCACAGCGCCCTGTGTCAGAGGGCCTTGGTTGCAGGTGCAGAAACTGAGGCTCAGAGAGTGTAAGCACTGCTCAAGGTCTCATAGCTAATAAGTGGCAGGACCAGAGTTTGAAACCAGATGGTAACAACTCAGTGGCAGCCACGTTAGAGTCAGATAGCTGCCCATCTAAGGACCTGGAGGGACACGTGGGTTTCCTGTCACACAAGTAGATGCTGCCTTTGATCGGAACTCTGGGGAAACAGGAAGCTCCATTCTGATAGAGAGGTCAAGGTTGCGATGGGCCATATGTCCCTTAAAGGGCTGGCTCCAGCTTAGGCTGCGTGAAGGCTGCCTGGCACAGAAAGAAGAAACATTGGGGTGGGAGGGTGAGTGGGGTGCGTGGGACTCTTCATACCAGGCGGGATGTTTCTAGTTCCATTAGATGAGGGTCAGGGAGGCTCCGACCACAGTGACTGGAGAGACAGCTCATGAGCCCTCAACTACTCATCCAGCTGCATTAAAAACACACAAACATCAGCCTTAAAAAACAGTTTTAATCAACTAGAAAATGTGATAGGGGTGCATAATTCAACATTTATTTCTCCCTCGCTGCTGTGTGTGAGGCCAGTGAGACTTGGTGCCCCGTCCCCGGACTGGCTGCCGCACCCCGGTGTCCCTCCTAATTATTTTTAAACTATGTCCTTTTAACCAGATTTTTAAAAATTGAACTTCCCCAAATGCTTTCCACTTTGCTACATAATGAGAGCACTTTCATCCCTTTAATGTTTGCTCTTCCCTTTGATCTAACGATTTCTGTTCAAATTTCACAGTTTTCTGTTGCTTCCGGATTGAAAGAGCTGATTACCCTGCTGGGAGCGTGAAATAGACTTTTTTTTTTTTTTTTTTTTAAATCTGCATGGTATTTCCTCCCAGCGAAATGAATGTAGGTTTAAATACAGGGGGAAGGGACGCACCTGGTGCTCCAGCCTCTCTCTCTCTCTCTCTCTCTCTCTCACCTGAGCAGGGCCTCTTCCTGAAAAGGCACAGCGGGACCGTGGCCAGGGGGAGCCTGCCTTTTGTGGGGATCCTCTGCAAGAGGAAGCAGAGAGCCTCCTTCTCGGAGACGCCGGCTTTGTGCTGTGCGGGCCTGATGCTATCTTTGGAACGTGTCTGTTTCCTTGAAGGCCAACCTCAAAAGCCCAGCGGGCCCCTCAGGCACCTTCCGAGGCGGAGGCTGGGGCACCAGGGCAGCCGGATTGGCTGGCTGGGTGTTTCCGAAAACTTAACCTTCTTGCAGGGCTGGGACCCTCAGCTCCAGAGCAACAAAGGACAGTTTGGCGGGGAGAGGAAGGAGCGCTCCCCAGTCCCCTGGCCTCCCAGGCCCCCTGCTGCCAAACAACGTGTCCTCAGTGACCCCGCCTTCCCCCACCCCCACCCCCTCACCCCTTTCCACCCCGGCCTGCACGCGGCTCCTCAGTCTGGCGGGGCTCAGGGAGCCCCAGCACCTTCTCCCCACTCCCCACTCCTGGTCGCATTCAAACCCCCGGAGCGGCTCAGCGCGCCGCAGCCACACTCGCCCCGCGCCCCGCGCCCCCCGCGGCTTCCCCGGCACCCAGGGGTCCCGCTCCTGGGCCCAGCGTCCTCCTGCCCCGCAGCCCGCAGCCCCCCGCTCCAGCCTCCGAGGCAGGTGCGGTGCAGCCCGCCGCGGCCGAACCGGCTCCCCCGCTCCCCGTCCCCGCTCGCTCCTTCCTTTGTGTGCGCGCCCGCGGAGTTGGGGCGGAGGGAGGAGGGGGAGGTCGCTCCGTCTGCCTGTCTCCCGCCGCCCCGGCCCGGGCAGCTCCCCGAGTGCGGCCGGGCGGGCAGGAGCGCCGGGGAGGGCGCGGGAGGCTCAGGGACCCCCGGGCGCCCCGGTCCCCGCCGCGCGCGGGGGAGCGCGAGCCGGGCGGGCGGCGCGATCGGTCCGCCCCGCCGGCCGCCGGGCTCCCTCCGCGCCCACCGCCGGCCGCGGACCCGCGGACCCGGGGACCCGGGGAGCCGCGCGCTCCGGCGGCGCCGAGGGGGACGGAAGCCACAAATAAATAGCGGCGGCGGCAGCGCGTCATCTGGCGGAGCAGGAAGTGCCGGCAGAGTCCAGAGGCTGGTGCCGGCGGCGCCGCGGGACTTTGCCATGGGCCGGGGGCCGCGGCGGCCGCGAGCGGCCGGGCGAGGGCAGCGCCGGCCGCGTCCTCGGCGGGGCTGAGCCGCCGCCGCGAGCGGGGCGCGCGGAGATGGCCGCGTCCAGCAACTCCAGCCTGTCCGGCTCCTCCGTGTCCTCCGGTGAGTGAGTCCCAGCCGGTCCCCTGCCTCCTGCCCCCTGCCTCCTGCCCGCGCCCCGAGCCCCGCGCCCCGGGATGGGCAGCGCCTACCTGTGCCCGCCTGGCCCGCGCCCTCGGCGCCGGAGCGAGCGTCCGGGGCGACACTTGTCCGGGGGGCCGGCACCCGCGGCGCCCGCTGACAGCTGACAGCGCCGCGATGGGGTGCCGGGCGCCCCGAGTGCGCGGACGCGGGCGGTCTGGGGCTCGGGGAGCCGCGGGGAGCGGGGCAGGCTCTCACTTTGGGGCGCCGCCGGGGCCGGGGCCGGCGGGGCGGGGAAGGTTAGGGGCGCCCCGACCCGCTGGCCGTGCAGCGCCGCTGCCGAGCTGGATGCCCCGAATCGGAGGCACCGGGGAGCAAACCCGCGCTCCCCGCAGACTGGATTCTCTTTGTTTGTTTCGGAAATTAGCTCCGTGGAGACGGACGCTTGGGGCATGGGCTTGCGATGGAAGCAGTGAAGGGATTGTGTCCCTTTGGTCCTCATTGAAGTGAGTTCGTAAACAGGAGGCAGAGCCCAGCCACTGACAATTTGCCTGGCTGTGTGTGTGTGTGTGTGTGTGTGTGTGTGTGTGTGTGTGAGAGTGTGTGTGTGAGAGAGAGAGAGAGAGAGAGAGAGAGAGAGAGAGAGAGAGATTTTTCCCTGTTGGCCTCTTGGAATACGCTCTGTAATTTTACTTTCCAGGCATATGTGTGTGGGTTTTTTCCCTCCAAGTGCAGCTGAGCCGAGCGAGGGCTTCTTTCAGCTTTTCTATGGTTGATCAGCGGGTTCAATTGAAGAGGGAAAAATTGCGATTGAATCCGAAGGAGCAGGAATCAATAGAGGCACCCCCCACCCCGTTTCTGAGTATGGCAGGAATCTAATCGCAGGGATGCATTAGGTAGAATTCCTCTACCTCTCTGACCCCTGGAAACTTTAGTGACAAACCTCGGAGGGCTGTCTGATAAGACATTCAGTGCAGGCCACAGATTTCAGGCGTCAAGAAGGTCTGGAAGGCCCAATGGGAATGCTCAGTGTATTCATATGGTAGTAATTCCTGTTGTGTGGTGTTGTTTTACTGTGACCCAACATTGAATCCCAAAGAAGAAACACCTTGTTTGGAGGCACTGGACAGCAAGCCAGGCGTGGCGGAACCATATCTGTTGATGTGTGACTAATTAAATCATAAAAGCCAGGTGAATTTGACGAAGGTGCAATTGGGTTGTGCCACAGGTGACCGCCTGAAAGCCAGCTGTTATCTTTCTTGGCAAGTTTGGCTCCAGGGTAACAGCACTTCCTTGCTTTGATCGTGGCCAGCTCGCCAAAAGCGCGGTGCTGTTCTGCCTGTGGTAGAGTTACCAGTTCAAGTTCCTCCTTGCAGTAGCCAATGGGCCAGAGCGGGCCTATCTGATTGAGAGCAGCAACAAGTTGACCGCCGGTGGTTTTAATTCTGAGAACTCAGCAAATGCTGAAGCTTATTTTTAGTACCCACCCAAACCACGGCTGCTGCTTTTCAATTCATTTTGGTTGACTAGCATGGCATTCAAAATGCAGTGATGTTGGCTCACGGTTAGCAGATGGTTATCCCTCTCATGAAACTTCCCACTTGGAAAATCAACTCAGGAGGGAGACGTGGCCAGGGGGAGGAAGAGTGGAGAGAGGGCCCCGGGGGCAGTAATTTCCCACGATTGATCGGATTGATCGACTGAGGCCAGGAATTACGGGTGACGTGGCATCTGAATTCTCAGGTGCAGATGTGGCTTAAGAACTCTTCTTGAGAAACCTACCTCTGCCTTCAGAAGAACACGTGGACCCGAGGCACCCTGTCAGCTTTAGGGGAGGGTCATTGCTTTGCAGGCCGGCTAGAGCTGCTTGTGCTGGTTCTCTCTGCTGCCCAGCCATCACTCTCAAATCCTAATAGAAGCCCGGGAATCACGTGGAAGCTGAAATTCAAAAACCGGGCATGGATATGCTATTTGGTGTGCGTTGGCATGGACCAGAAGCTTATATCATCTAAGCCACCAATTAGTCAGGCATTTTGTCTTGAAAAATAATGAGAACTGTAGTTCCCTTTTTAAGCACACTTCTCAAGGTGTGGGTCATGAATAATTCAGAGATGCAAGCAGTTCACACCTGTGAGGGGTGCTGGGCAGGAAAGAAGAGAGCCTGTTGGTGATGGCAGCTGGGTTCTCCCAGGCTAAGGTCAGAACCAGTCAGTCACCGTTTTGGAGTACCTGCCGTGTGCCAGGCAGTCAATCAGAAGCCTCAGCGTCAAGGACGTGAAGTGAGGAAGGTGATTTTGGGATTGCTTCTGGCTCTGAAGTTCTAGGGTTATTGTCCTTGAGTTCTGGCACCACCACTGACCGATTAGGTAACTTAAGGTGTTACTGAACTTCTTTAAATATCAATTTACCCATCCGTAAGTGAGGGCAGATGCTAGTAATAGGACCTGCTTCAGAGGAATATTGCCGGGATTAAATAGATTATGTGTGTGGAGCATTTGCCCAGGGTGTGGCACCTAAGTGCTTAGTGTGAATAAGTTTTGCTCCTTGAAGTAATGAGAAAAAAAGGCAGTCATTAGCTTAGACTTCGGGTGCAGAAATTAAGTCTAGCACACAGAAAAATCCGCCTCTTGCATTGCATGTGAAACTTGATCTTGAGGTCTGAGCTCCATTGAACCAGCGTTTATTAAATGTCTTTAAAGTTTTAGGCCTATTCAAGTATTTGGAATAGAGAGATGAGTGAAGACCCTTTCCCTCGCCTTCCAGCACATATCAATCTGTATTCCAGTGGGATAAAGTGAATTATGTAGAGGAGAGCGCAGGGAAGAGAGGAGTCAGTGGAGATAACCGATGAGTTGGGCCTTGAAGCATGAGTAGGATTTTTCCAGAAATCAGAGAATAGGAAAGGTATTTCAGGAAGAGGAAAGAGCTCAGGTAAAGGCCTGGAGATGAAGTTCATGACCTGATTTTCAACTTCCTTTCTTAGGGCTATTGATCTTTTTTTCTTGGTGGTTTCTCTTCTCCGCACAGTTACACCCATAAGTCCCAAAGCAGCATCACACCTGGAGCTGCCAGACTGCGGGTGTAGGAGGCCTTCTTTCTGTTCAGGCACCAGTGTGGTCAATGACACAGCTCTGGACGCCCTAGGACATATGTGGGCAATTGACAGTTGATTCTGTAGTATCCAGGCAATTGACAGTTGATTCTGTAGTATCCAGGCAATTGACAGTTGATTCTGTAGTTATCGAGAGGTGAACTCAAATAACATGGGTTAAACCTCTCTCAGGGAAATAGCTGTGGAAGATGCGGCCTGGGTGTGTTTGCACTGAGTAAAGATCTAATCATTTGCTCAGTATTGAGCCCAAAGTTATCTGACTTTACTGAGAATGTTCACACTTGCTGTTGAACCCCATCACCCACATGTGTCATTTCATCTATATGAAATGGACCTCCTTAATAGAAATATTATGGGGGTTAAATGAGATAACGTGTGTGGAGCATTTAGCATAGAATGTAGCACCTAAGTGCTTGGTGTGAATAAATTTTCTTCTTGGAGGAATGAGAGGGGGGAAAAAAGCGACACATAATAAATACAATAATCAAGTTAAAAATAATTTTGAAAATACTTTTTTTTGAGAACTCTTCAGAAATTTCCTCCTGGAACATTCAAATTATGTGTAAAAGAAATGGCTTTGCCTTTGTTTCAAAGATACCTGCTGGTAATTAAATTTCACAATCACCTAGATTGGCAAGAAGGTTTGATTACCTGTATTATTTTTTAAAATCAGAAAAATAGTCTCTATCCTTAAGCCTTTGATTATACTGTGAAGTAAACAGTGATTGATTTGCAAAATAGTTTTCTTAATCATCATGGGTTATAGTTGTTTTTATAATTGAAATAACATTTTGCATATAGTAATGTGATTGCGAAATGGATAATTGCACACAGTAAAGAAAAGAAACTCAAGTAAAGTAATAGACTCTATGAGATGTTTTTAAGTAACAGAACTAAATAAAATATTCAATATTAAAGAGGCCCAGGATAAGAAGTTAAGATTTTTGAGAACACAAAGACACTGTATTATAGAAACGAAATCTACTTTACAAATGCAAATGAAAAAGAGTAAAATTCAGTATTAGGTACAGTTATCAAACCTTAATTGGGAAAAGAAGATTCTTGAATGGACTGGGGGAGTTATTTCTCCAGATTCTGTGCAACAGTAATGTGTGCTAGGTAAATGCAGTCCCTCCTTGGTATCCACGGAGATGGGCTCCAGGACCCCAGTGGGTACCAAAATCCAAGGATGCTTAAGTCCCTCATGTAAAATGGTCTACCTCAGTGCATACAGTCAGTCCTCCACATCCGTGGATAAAGAGGCCCACTGTAAAGCCGTTTTCTGCTGTCACACGGGTATTGATGGTAGAGGTGATAAATAGGAATTTTCATCACTCGTTATTGGTGGGCTGAAACCAGTGACATATACAAATTTTTCACAGTCCCAGGTGCAGAAGGTAAAACTACAAGACTGCTGCCAAGACTTACATCTGTGTAACCAGAAACTCCATGTAACTATCGCTGCAAAACGGGGTATCTTAGTCAAAAGAGAGAAGTCTTCTTTTGGGTTCTTCAGAAATATCCAGTTATGTATAAAAGCAAGTTCTTTACCTTTATTTTGGTCATTGCTGTTGGTAATTTAAATACATAATCACCCAGAGTGGCCTGAAGATTTGATTGTCTTTATTATTTTAAATCACAAAAAAAGAAAAAATTGTGATTCCCAAAAGTCCTGCATATTTTTTAAAAAACTCACAGAGCTGAAAGGACCCCTTGAGAGATATAGTTTGCTAGAATTTGGATCGTTGTTCCTTGCTATCTTCCTGGTGACCCTCCCACGCCTCATTTTAACTTATTAGATTTTCACCATCCATTTGGGGTAACCCCGATGGGATGTGGGATGGGAGGAGAGGAATTCCTTAAGCACGGCAGCGTGTTTGTGGTGTGTGAGAAGGGCCCACCAGCTTGTGTCCTTTTGCGAAACTGCCACGTCGCCTTCGCTCCCACCAACCCTATGGACTGCTCTGGACAACTTATGGGGGACGCAAACAGCAGGCATTTTCCGAGGCGAGTCCTCTGAGCTGCCACCTGGGCTTGGCCCCGGTGTCAGTCCTGCTGGGGCCGGCTGCCGCCCCGGGGTCTTCTGTCTTTGCAGCGTGGTGAACGTAAGTGGACTTTGGGTTTGGAAAACCTGAGCGTGAGCGGAGTCACCCTGGTGTATTCTGGAAAAGGGTTTTCTGCCAGAAGAGATTCCTGCCAAGATGGTTAGATAAAGAGAAAGGGAAGCGATGACCTAGTGGTGGACACAGGATTGATAGCATCTGTCACCTACCAGTCACTTATCTCTTAGGGATATAGTCACATGTCATGGCTCCTGACATATGTCGCTTATTTTTCAGAATGAATCGAGCCTTCCTTTCTTTTTCAATTCTTTCTCCTTTCTTTCTTTCCCTTTTTAATTCTTTTCTTCTTCCTTCTTTTTTTCCCTTCCTCCCTCCCATCCTCGCTCCCTTTTGCTTATCTCACCTGCTATTACGCTGGTCAGATGTCTAAATTTTTAGGTTTTCATACATTCTGCACTTGGTCTACTTTACTGTTAACAGTTCCCCAAGCCTCCCCCACCCCTCCCCTTGCTGCTCCTTCCATGCACAGTGGGAGAGGAAGCTGGCATTCGGTGTTTCTCGTGGATTCGGTCGGAGGGGTAAGGCGGATGCCTGCATCTCTGGGTGGCTGGCTGGTGTGATAAAATGCACTCACACGTCTCAAGGTTAGTACCAAAGGCAGAGGTTTGTTTTGTCCCCATGACGAGAGGAAAACCCAGTTAGGTGTGCGCTGACCCCACAGGCAGTCTGCTCGGCGGTGGGACCCACGCTGGGGTCTGAGGATGAAGATCCGGCGTGAGGCATGACAGTGTTGATGGAACTTTCTCAGCTGAGTACCCAGGGAGAGCCATCCACTAGATGCTCCTGGGAAGAGCCTGCTTTCCCCTCATTTATTATTACCAGGGAATCCATACCTCTGTGGAGGCCACTCTTTGACTATAGCCTTTACGATATGGTCTCATTACAGCATTGCCTTGCTTCAACAATGTGGCCGATCAAAGCCACCTGGCCTCAGCCCATTCACAGTATAACCTCAGCAGTATGTAGTGTTCGTCTACTCGTTTAAAAAAATGTTTTTATTGATTTACTAGAGAGGGAAGGAGAGAGAGGGAGAAACATTGATGTGAGAGAGAAACATTCATCAGCTGTCTCCTGTATATTCCCCTACCATGGTCTGAACCTGCAACCTGGGCATGTGCCCTGACCAGTGACCTTTCAGGATATGGGACGGAGCTCAACCACCTGAGCCACACTGGCCAGGGCTATCGTGTTCTTTTAAATCATTCAACGCCTAAGTTCCCACAGACATTCGGTAATAAAGGTGTTCAGTTAATAGCCTTATTTAAAATGTTGTAATCGCCTCCAGCCAGGGGTTGCATTGATTAGATTCCTGGAGTGGAGATACCACCTACGCCTTGTGCAGGCTGCCAGTCACCCCGTGTGTGGTGGGCCTGCTGGAGAGAGAGCTTTTCCAAGAAGAGAGAGAGGCTGGATGCCAGTAGCGGCCTGGCAGAACCAACTAGATGCGGGGAAACAGTCTGCTTCCTCCAGCTCTGAGAGATCCCACATTCTGAAATGTGTCTCCATTAGAGGTCAGAGGAAGAGCCCTAAACGTGGAGTCAGAAGATCTGGACACTTAAGCTTTTAGCCAGAACACTTAAACCCTTAACCAAGGCCCCATAACCCTCAGAGCCCTTAAACCCTAACCAGCACCCTCCAACCATTAACCGGGGCCCTTGAGCCCTTAACCAAGACTCCTAAACCCTTAGCATAGGCACTTAAACCAGATACTTAGCCAAGCCTTGCAACTAGCTAGCTATGTGGTTTGGGTGACATTAGCCTCTCTGAGCCTTAAATACCTCCCTGCAAACTGCTGGTGTGAAACCTGCTTCCTGGAGTAGACGTGAGCGTTCAGCGAGCTGATAGAAGCATGGCCTCCCATAGGCCTGGCCGCCATGTCACCTCAGTAGATGCCACTTCTCTCCCTTTCCTCCCTCCTTCCTTTAACGTCTCTGAGCCTCGGTTGGCTTGGCTATAAACCAGAAGTAACAGTAGCCGGCGGATTCCTCCCCCAGGGTTGTCATTCCTGGAGCACTGTTTGGGGAAATGCTTATAAACTGTAAAAGCAACTCACAGCACTGCGTGGCTGCTCCCTGACCTCCTGTGCCCATCGCGGTACATAATTCTCACACTGTGTCTCTGAGGTAGACCTTATGCCCATGTGCAAACAAAGAAATAATTAGGTTCAGAGGGGCCCCCAGGGCTTGGACTGGAGGTGCCAGGGTTAGAACAAGATCTTCCTAATGTCAAGGCCCAGTCTGTGTCCTCACGGGGGTTTGCTTCGATCTCTGTGTAAGAAGCCTGTGACGTGGAGGGTGAAGGCTCGTGGTGAACATGGACAACACAGCACTCCCGTTGTGCTTTACACGGCTGCGCTCAGTAGTTGCTCAGGCCTCCCCGGCCTGACTGAAGCTCATTCTCCCAGGGCTGGGATCTGGGAGGTGTTACCAAGTCCTCGCTCTGCAGAGAGGACACCTGGGGGGTTGGGCTCGCGGTATCTGGACTTAAGAACAGTCTTGCCAGGTGAAACGTTATTGCACTCTTCTTGCAACTTTTCCAAAAAGATTTGGACATTTTCTAAATGGAAGTGGGAAGAAACTAGGGAAGAAAAGAGCGATGGTACGTTGCACTCAGTTCATTATCTTCACGGGCCTGTTAGCAGCGCTCCAGGTGGGGTGAGCATATCAAGTCTTGTTAGCCTCACCGGACACTCCCAGACTCCGAGTCCTCCAGCGGCAGCATATATGTTTCTTAGCTTTACATCCTTGGTGAGAAAGTCAAGGAACAAAATGATGGACGAAGTTCAGAGAGATCACACACAAAAGAAGGATTTTTTTCCTGAGCCAGATTGACTGCATTGCATTGCAGCTTGGGAGGGAGGGGGGACCTTGGAGGTGGTTTAGCAGGAACCCAACATGGTGTAAGCCAGAGAACCCGGGACCAGGAGTTCCAGGAACTGCCCCGTGCCACTCAGAGCGCTGGTGGAGCCCGGGCGGAGCTGTTACCCAGCACCCAGGCCCTCAGAACATTAGTTCTCCATTTCTCTCCCCGCTCACCCCCCCAGAGCATCTTTAGAGACTTCCTTGCAGACGTTTTTCCTGTCTGGCTTTCCTGAAGCTGTTTAATTATTTAATATTTTCAAGATACGAGTCAAAAGTGCTTTGTATTTTAAGTGGGCCTTCGACTTCAAGGCTGCTGTGCGAATGGAGGCACCGAGACTCCAGTGACCTTGTGCCTGCCCTGGCTATATCCAGCCGCGCTGTTCCGCCTGGTAGCCACGAGCCCCGTGTAGCTATTTACATTTAGAACAATTCATTTCCTCAATCGCACTAGACATGTTTCAAGTCTCAGTTGCACACGTGGCTAGCGGCTGCCGTACTGGCCGGCAGGAATAGAATATTGCAGCCGCACTATTGGGCAGGACTGGTGTGAGGGTCAGCAGTTCTAAGACAGGGACGTGACTAATGTAAAATTAATACACGAAGGATAGAAATGTGATAGAGTGTTCTCCCATTCCTGCATTTGCTCCTGGTGCTGCTTAGATTATATTTTACAAAACAGCCTTTTTTTTTTTAAGTGATTTTTTTTTTATAACCTTGAGGGGAACTATGCGATGACAGCTGGAGGATTTTGTTGGGGAGAATAATCAAAATATTATAAACTCTTCTAGTCCTAAAGGTAGATTCAAACTTCTTAAAAAAAAAAAAAAAAGAAAAAAAAGGCCTGGGTTTCCCAGATAAGCAACCCCATTTCTCTTTGCCATAATACCCCAGTGAGTTGTAATCTCACTCCTAAAGGGAAAAGACATCCATATCCAAATCCAGAAGAAGTTCGGGTCTTACAGTTGTATCTCTCCCAAAACATCATAAAGAAAACGGGGAAATTGTGAATGTGTGGACGAAGGCTGCTAGTGGCATTTCCAAGCCAAACTATTTAAAGGAGATTTTCTACCAGCGTGGCCACCAGCTAACCATCGGCCTAGAAGCATTCTGCTCCTGCAAAAGGCCCACATATGGGGGAAAGCAGATGCACACTGGTTTTTAGAAAATAAAGTTAGCTTTTGGAATTCTTCAGCAACTTTAATTGGGGGGAAAGGCATGCAAATTCGATGCAAGAACATGACAGTTCCTAAGAAAAGGAAGCTGCCGCCTTCTTGAACTTCTGTTACCATATTGGAGTGCAGCAACCATTGAAACGTGGGAGGTTTCTCTAAAGTGCCAAGCAGCTGTTAAGAAAGAGGCGGGTGTGGAGCCCAGTGGACTCAGAAACGTGATTATTATCGCCATAACTCCGACTGTAAACTTAGGGCATGCGAATCACGGAATCACCGGGGCGATCACCGTATGCAATTCTTGTCTCTTCAGGGGCCTGGTCCCTGGATTTCATGAGGCTCCCATCTTTGCCTTCTGTACCCTCGGTCCTGGCTGACCACTGTCTCCTTAAAGGAAGCAGAAGCCAGCCTTATGATTTCAGAAGATGCCGCACTCACATTGTAAAGGGCCTTTTCTTAAGTAATTTTGCTTTTAAGGAATAAACCTGAGAGATCAAGTTTTTGGGACAGCAAGTAAACAGGAAGCAAGGAGTGGGGTTTGGCGGGTAAATCTTCTGCGGCCTCTACTGGAGTGGGGGCTGCAGCACTGACCTTTAGGATCTGCTTCGCGAGCCCCGACCTGTGTTGTCCAGTGCGGTGGCCACACGGGCTGTGTAGACCTCGAAGCCTGGCGAGCCTGAATGGAGGTGGCTGGGAGGCAAAATACGGCCCAAGGTTGAGAACTTAGAACAAAACCAAAAGACAGTTCCGAATATTATATTGGTTATACGTGGAAATGATAACAGATAGATATTAGGTAAAGAAGACTAAAAATTAACTTCACATCTTTTAAAATGTTTAACATAGCTACAAGAGATATTTAAAATTACATAAGTGACCCATAGTTGTATTAGAGAGCCCTGGTCTGGACAACATTTCAGAGAATGTTCTAGCCTTTATCCCAGACTGCACCACACAGACCCGGCAGACCCACAGACCCTGCGGACCCACCGCCCAGTGGCTCCCACAGCTGCAACCCTGTCCGCGTTCCCAGCCAGAACATAGCCACCCATTTGGCCTTGATCTCAGGTCCCTGTTTCGTTTTAGTCCCAGACATTGAGAGCTGCCCCTCATCTACCTGCGTCCGGACAGTGATGTTGGAATGGATGCCTCAGAGAGGGACGGGCTGGGGCGTTTGGCAGATTCTTGTTTACGCAAGTTTTGTGCTTTGTTTTTTATTTTGCTTCACTATAATTCCAGACTCTGCATATTTACTTGTTATATATATGTGTGTGTGCGCACCCCTCCTTCCAAGAAAAGCCTGCAATGCCATAATGCTGCAAAGTTGGAAGTAGAAGCTGAGAGAAGAAAGACATTTTTCTCTCTGCCTGTGCAGAAAATTCTTGTCTGATAGACTTTGCACTGAGGCTTCTTGCTGTGAACATGTATATGTATATGTCTGTAGGCGGTGTATGTGTCTGTTTGGATGTGTTTGTGTGTATATGTGTACACAGAAAGCAGAAGTGGGTTCAGTTTCAAACAACAGTTATTTCCAAGCAAATATAGAACATATGAATTAATATCCAGGGGAATGAAAAGTCAGGCCCAGCATTGCTTTTAGTAATGAAAGAATCCACTTGGGGTTATGCTAATGATGTGTAGATATTAATACACATAACTTGGCTGCCTAATATTGATTTAAGTTGCTCATTCAAATTCACTTTATTGTAGGAAAAATTAGCCATTCTGTTTCACAGGGCTCGTCCCTGTGGGCATGGAGACCGTTAAGCCATGTTTACTGGGTGAAGAATACTATTCTGCTGACTTTCCTGTGCAAAGAGGACATTATCACGTCTCCTTCAGGAAGTGCCCTGTGAGTTGTTGGTTTCTGGTTGGGACTTGATTAGTTGAAGCCAGGTGTCCCCTCTGTTATCTCCCGAGCGGGTGATCAATGTCCAGGGTTGAAGGTGCTCTCAGTGACCAGGGCATGTGACTCTTCTGTGTGACGTTCATGCGCCTGAGGGTTGAACTTTGCCTGAGTGAGAGCCCTGTGCTTGTTTCAAGCAGCCAGACTAACAGCATTTGTCTCCCCCCCCACCATCCCCCCAATATGAATCTTCTTCGGAGGAGAAAACTCTTGACTGGATCTCTGTAAATTCTCCTGAAATAGCATCAGATTCAGATTAGAGCATAACCACAGCAAATCCTAGGCGGGTACAAACGGGAGGCAGCGTTTTGAACTGGACAATGCAATTTGTCATAAGCACATAACAACTGCCACAATGCTTATTGGGGTCTATATTCCAACCTCAGGAATAGCACGGGAGGGTATTTTGTAAAAATGTGCAGCATCCTTTCGGGGAAGAGGTGCCCGGCAGACATCCTATTTTTCATACGTCGCCGAGGGCAGATCCGTCTTCCAGGAACTCAAGGCGGCGTGTTTCCGAGTCCGTGTGTAGTTCAAGCTGGCGCTCCTTCTTATGGTGCAAAGTTCCTTCATTTTCTGCCCCGAGAGTGGACTTGGTGGTGCTTTTTATTGCTTTACATCTAACTCTCTGAAATCCACTTCCAGTGCTCAGTTTTGGGGTTTTGTAAATGAGCGTGGGTTCATTTTGTAAATGAGTGTTGTGTGACAGGTGCGGGGAGTGGGAGATCTGGCCCAAAAACCAGCACCCCACTGGCTGAACTCACTTGGAAATCTCTGAATGTCCATTTTCTCATTGAAAAAAATGCCTCACAGTACTCTGTTGAGAGAATCAACTGGGATAATGTCTGAGAAAAACACTTGGAAGATTTATGAACAAGACATAAAAGTCTCTGGCCTCCTGAAGTTCCCCTTCCAATTTAGTTGATCCTTGGGTTCCTTTCCAGGACGATGAGTGATCGCTCAGAGTTTGTGATCTTTTAAAATAACTGGAAAAACCTCCCCTGAATATACTACCTTGCTCTTGTTCAGCAGCCTTTCAGAACCCTGCAGTGGAATCCCACCAGTTTAGAATTTCTCAGTGTAAGAGCCCACTGTGCCTCCCACATTCCCATAAGCATTTTACGTTAGCCCAGACAGACCTCTCATCCAAAGGGACTCCACTGGTTACTAATCCAGAGTAGTGGCTCTTTTTAAAATTGTATTTGGGATAACATTCAATATGTGTCAATATATGTACCTGCAAGCAACAAAGCACAGCAACATAACTCATAATATAAAAGCCACCACCCAACCTAGAATCATTACCTACCCCTGCATCTTCCTGGGTCCTCTTCTCCCTTCCCACCCCTATCTTCTCTCATTCCCCTCTTCCAAAGGTAACCGCTACTTTAATTTTTCTGCTTATTATTTCCTTGCCTTTTCTTCTTTCTTTAAGTAATTATGTCACTAAAATTAAATTGCTGTTCCCAGGGCATAGAATAGCATCTGGCGGGCAGTAGGCGCTCAGTAAGGACTTGTTGAGTGAGTGAATATGTTTCTACCTTAAGCACTCCATTGTAGGAGTGATGCCATAGCCTCTCCTTTACCGCTTGTAGGTCAATCGGTTCTGTGAGGTTCACAGTAGCCACAGGCCTTTGATGGTTCTTAGAAAGTTAGTTTTTCTAACTTAGATAAGATGGATTATTTGCACTCATAGTGGTGAGAGACTCCTGACAAAGTCCCGGCTTCCGAACAGGACTTCTTAAACTTGATTTGTAGTCCAGAAGCTCCTTTCAGGACTAAATAATGAACACTCAAGGAACATCAGAAGTAAAACTGGAGTTCAACAGGGAGAGCTTCAGAGAACTTTTGAAGAGTGATAGAGTCCACAACACAACAGGGATGAACCCTGGAAACAGTACGCTAAGTGCAAGAAGCCCGTTATAAAGGACCACATATTGCATGATCCCACTTCCACAAGATATCTAGAACAGGCAAATCACAGAGACGGAAAGTAGATCCAATGTTTTCCTGGACTGGGAGGGTTGGAGGGAAACTCGAGTGATGGCTAATGGGTACTGGTTTCTATTGGGGTCATGAATTGTTCTAAAATTGATTGTGGTGGTGGTTGCACCCATCTGTGAATATACTAAAAGTCATTGAGTTGTACACATTCAAATGGGTGAATTACAGGGTATGTGAATATATCTCCATAAAGCTGTTAAGAGGCAACAACAACAAAAAAGGCTATAGTAGGAATGAGAAGGTGAAAAGACGTGAAGTGAGCAGACAGGAAAAGCCCCCGTAGATCAAGTCCTTCCTAGACAGGATGCTTATAATCAGACAGGCAATGTCCACGTCATAATCTGACACCTTGATGTACACACGCGGGTACCCCTCCTCTTCCCATTTCCATTTCCACGTTTGTCTGTTTCTGCTGCAGCCTCCAGCTCCTCAGAAGGCCCCATAGAAGCCTTCCCCAGTTTGCCCTAATGGCTGCCATATTGTCTCTTCATCAAAGGAACGAAGGAGAGTAGCAGGTCTCCTCTGCTGATGCTGGACCAAGCAAGGAATGCATTTTGGATGACTAATTAGATTTCTTGCAGCTTTTCAAGGCCTGGGCACAACTGTCCTGCCCTCAGAGTGGAACAGGGGTCACCTGGGAGGCCAGCTTCCCGCCGGGTGCCTGGTGCTGCTGAGTGTTATGAGCACAGGCTTGCGGCAGCTGCTGCCTCAGATGTCTGGACACATGTGCAGACCTTTCCAAGGGTGTCACCTGCTGCCTCTTTTGTGGTTTCCAATCAAAGAGCTGACACCCTTGCATTGCAACAGGTCACAGCGTTGTATTGTAAATACTCTGGTAAAAAGACTCAGCTACCACGCAGGCACAGCTGTCTCGGTTGCCCTCATAGTGTTTACTTATACCCGGACCTAGTAAAGGGAAATGCATTGGATCGGATGTGAAATGTGAACATTACCAATGAAGTTTTCTAAAACCACACATTGTTCACTATATTGAATCCAGTCAATAAGCACCTTTAAAAGACCTACTGGTTTGAGAGGCTGGTTGGTGCAGCATGTCCTTTCTGCCGGGGTTGGAGTCTCCTAGAGAAAGAAACACTTCCTGTGGGCGGGAGGCAGATCTGGCCCTGGTGGGGCTAAAGACGGGTGTCTTTGGGGAACAGAGTCCCTGGGTGGTCACTTTCATGGGCAGACTTCCATCATTAATGGCCTGTGTGAGTTTACAGGATGGCTGGCTTCCCCTCAAGGACCGTCTGCCTTCTTCCCGCCATGGACAATAAAGATAAGCACCACACACAATACAGACACCAGTAAATGCCACACACAATACAGACACCAGTAAATGCCCGTTCATGGGAATGTGAGGAGAAAGCAAGCACTGAGCCGTCTTCCTGAGCCCTTTCCTTTCGCTCCCATTTGGAGTATTTTCCTGGCACCCAGAGGAGGAAGTAGATTTGGGTTACAGTGGATTTGCTGATCTGAGTCTTCTGCCGGGGGAAATCTGGTTGTCCCGGGTCGTCAGGACTACAGCACATGTGGACAAGGCTGGCCTCAGCAGCTCACTCCAGGCGTGGATTTGATACCTGGGTCCTTCTCCTTCCTGATGTCACAGGCCAACCTCTCTCTAACAAAAGGTGCACTGTCCCTGGGACCTGCTGTTCATGCAGCTTTTCTCTTGTTGAAACCAACACGCATAGCACAGTCACACCTCCTCACTTCCTGCCCAGAGCATTCCAGGGTGCCATTGTCCGGTGGGTTAATTTCCTGCTGCAAATACAAACAACCCTAAGAAGTGGGAGACAGGGACACCATACGCCGTGGCATCCGACTCTGTCTGCTTCCCAGGAGTCCTCTGCCTCTACCTTCTTGGTGGAAGAGCCTTGTTCTCAGTCTTGTTCTCTTTCTGATGTCAAGACTATTGGCAGCCCCCGGCATCACATTTAGAAAGGGGGAAGGAGGAATAGCTTCCTCCTGCCTGAATGGAGAAGGAGCAAGCCTTTCCCAGAAGTCCCCCCCACCCCACCCCCAGCAGAATTCCCCTGGCCCCATTGGCCACAGTTTTGTCACATGGTCACCTGTTAGCCAATCACTGGCAGGGAAAATAGGATTCCCATGATGTACTCAGTGGTCAAGACTGCCTTCCTGTGATGGGAGTGAGGTCAGTGTCCCTGAAGGGGTAAGGACACCGGAATGCATCAGAGTTCTGTGAAGGAGGAAGGAGGAGCCAAGCATGCCTGCCACAGTTGTGTCATGAATGTGACATGAATGTGTCATGAATGTGACATGAATGTGTCATGAATGTGACATGAATGTCTTCAGCCCTTGGCTTCTCAAAGGCCATGATGGAAATCTGTGTGTTCTAAGACACCTGGCTTCTCCCAGCATAGGACTCCGTCTAGTCAAGAGTCTAACAGTTGTGCCCTCTAACGCTAATGATGTTCACTCCCGGACAAAAACATGTCTGCTCCTCATCCAAAGCTGTGACTGACAGCTTCTCCGGGTGCGTTTTCACTGCTTGGCACTTTACGGGTTGGAAGTGCTTTGTTTTATGGTTATGGAAAAACATAGAGTCATTCGCTCGAAATTAGTCTTTAGCTCTCATGAAAAAATAGGACAGTGAGGTTGGGGGGCTTTAATTTTTACCGACTTCAACATCCCTGGCCCCGGTGTCGTGTCAGAATTGTTTCTTAGAAATTCAGGGGATAATAGTAGATGATTCAACCACTCCTGGTTGCTATGGCAAGGAGTTTCTAAAGCTTTGATTTAGGAGAAATAGTGATCATTAGCAGCTCTTTGTTTTTAAAACAGAGAGCCTTCAAATTGTGAACAGATGATTGGCACCTCATTGGAGGGAGAATCCAGGGCTCTCACTGAAGAAAAGAGAACAGGCCCAGCTTTTCATTTTCATCGCAGGATCTTTTATTTAAAGATCATTGGACCAGGAGTCCTATGACCCAGCTCTGTGCTAGCTTCATCTCTGAATTTGCTGTTCGGATGGCCTGGGGCAAATGGCATTATCGGTTTGTAACTTTGGATGCTCGTCTGTAGAATGATTACATCCGCATGGGAGCATCCCTGAGGGACTTGAAAATTTTATGAGTTTCTGACTCTGTCGGTGGTTTCCTTTTGCCAATTGATGGTGCCTGGCTGCTCCCCGCAAGGGAACGACCCTCCCTCCAACACTCACACTTCACCTCGCAGTTACCTTTGGCCCGGTTGTTCTGGACGCTGGTCTGGGAGATGCGAGGAGCTGTGGGGGCCTGTGCTGCCGCCCTTTTCAGTGGTCACTCTCAGCGGCCCAGGGAGGGTCCGAGTGCTCCTGGGCAGCGTTATACAGCGTTTTGGAACGTGACTTACACTAAGAAATACATACACACACAGCAATTCCCCCTTGTTAGTCTGATCTGCAGCGTCCCTTCATTGCTCCGATGAGGGAAAAACAAGTGGCTCCCATGAAAGGAGCTGTGGTCATTCTTTCTAGACTTTGCCAAAACCCCTTTGAAGAAATACTTCTTACTTTCAAAACTGAGTCATTTCAATCCCACTTTCGTTTTGACCCAAATATGGCCTCCTTTCTGCGGCTCTTGACTAACCAACCGTAAGCGCCTCGAGAGAAGGGGCCGGGTCTCCCTGCCTTCCTGCCATCCAGCCGCTGACCATGGGCCAGCACACAGTCATGCTCAGACGTTGCTTACGGTTTCACCTCCTCTTTTACCTGAAGCATTGGAGTAACCGCTCCTGGGCCTCCGGCCCTTCTCTCCTTTGGCCGCGTGGAACCTGCCTTTCTTAGGAAGCTTCGTCCACTGGAGCCTCCCTGGACCGGTACTGGCTCCTTGTCAGCAGCCTTCAAGGCCACCTCCTTCTTGTGGAGCAGTTTTCGTCCCTCCTGCCATGAGCGTGCCATCCTCGGTCAGCACGGTGTGGTGGTTATCTTTCTTCTCTCCACCAGTTTATTGACCAGAGACTAGTTTGAGATGGGCTACATGACTAAACACATTGCCATTCCTGAATGTGTCTATTTTCAGACTTCATTTCAGAGGGAGGTTAAATAAATATTTTTAGAGTATATGGTCTATGCTAATCCATGTTGAGTATGCCTTAATTGTGGAAATACCCAGATATTTTGTGTAAAAAAATTGGTAAGCAAGGTGGCAATACTCTGAGCCTTAGTCCTCTCATCCCTGCTTTCTCCTTCCTTCCTCCTTCTCTTTTTCGTAAGCACTGAGTGCATACTTACGTCAGCCACCCTGCGTGCCTCTGGTGAGGGACATAAAGAGGTAGGAAGCAACCCCCTTGTAACTTACTGTTCAGAACCTATCCCCAGTCATCACCCCATAAAGACAGCGACCCCCGGGTCACCAGCCACTAGTAGAGGGCATGCACATCCCAGCTTTGCAACAAACTCTTTTGGATGAATGAGTGAGTGGAGACATGAGCCTCACCACAAAGGAGTTTAGGGTCCACGGTTTGATAGGGAATGTAGACTTTGTCGAACTTTGTAGAACGTGTAGTTATTATTGGTTATAAATGCTTGTAGTTCAGAACTCTTCCCTTAGGACCGGCCAGTGTTGCTCAGTGGTTGAGCGTTGACCTAAGAACCAGGAGGTTATGGTTTGATTCCTGGTCAGGACATAAGCCCAGGTTGTGGGCTCGATCCCTAGTGGGTGACTTGCAGGAGGCAGCTGATCAATGACACTCTTTCATCATTGATATTTCTATCTCTCCCTCTCTGAAATATCAATATAAATATATCTTAAAAGATTTAAAAAACTCTTCCCTTGAGTTGCTACCCCTTTGGAGCACTAGTTTCTGAGACTTTGGTCCCCACTTGGAGGTGCCAGAAGTTGTATGTGGGGATCCGTACCCGCAGGGGCAAGGCCCGGCCTCGAGACGGCACACAGGGAGCCCGGAGGCTGAGCACGGCAGTCACGGCCCCTCCCGCCTGGCCTGTGGTGCCAGCTGGAAGGGGCTCCCAGCTCCAATTCTCTCTGGTTCTGCACATGCCCCGGTCCAGGCAGGCTCCCGGATGTCCTGATGAAGGGTTTCGTTTAGCCTGGAGGCAGGCCTGGAGTTGTAACTCTTCACCATGAGAAAAGCCTGTTTAAAACCAGCATAGAAGTCTACGTCTGTTTTCCAAAGTTTTTTCTTCTGTGTGTGTTACAGTTTTACCTTTCTGGCAGGCCAAGAAATTTTACCTTTGATACTGGTTAAGCAGGGATTAGAAAAACTTGCTCTGTTATTCCAGGGCAAGGATTTGCTTTGATGGAATGTAATGTCGTGTGTGTGTGTGTGTGTGTGTGTGTGTGTGTGTGTGTGTGTGAATGTCTGTGTATATGGATGTGTCTGTGAGTTCCTGTGTGTATCCCGAGTGTGTGTGTGTGTTTGGGATTATGTGTGTGTGTGTGTCAGCATATGTGTGTGTCTTTGTGGCATAAGGGGGATTCAGTTTCCAGGGGAAAGAAAACTTTCAGAGGATCCTTGCCTATGGGATGAGTTTTTAGCTACTACCTTTTCATTTTAAATTATTTATCATCTCCTTCAGTGACTGATTCTAAAAAGGAAAAAGTTCTTTTGGAGAGTGAGAATGATGTCATTTTAATGGTTATATGTATAATTAATCATATTATGTAAACCAATTATTTTTGACTCCCATAGGGAGTTTATAACTAATCCTGAGTTATTCTCCCCATGTAATGACTGACAAGCCATAGAGTCAAAATGTCAGAAAAGCTCCTTTTTGGGGGGTTGGAACATTTTTTTAATGGACGTTTTAGTTGCTGAAAGAGTCCTTGCAGATTTCCTTCAACATTCAAAAAGCAAGAGGAAGAGGACATTACAATTAATAGTCTTAAAATCCCAATTAATCTCTCAAATAGTGATTAATTTCCAGAGACACGGAGACTCTGCAGCGTATCTGAGAGAAAGGAAAAGACAATTAGGGTTGGGGAAATGGGTAAGGGACATTGGGAGGTGGACATCCCACCGGGATCTAAGGCAGCACTAGAATGGAGGTAACTGACAAGGCGGGAAGCCTGCCCCAAACTCAGCCCAGCCCTGCTTTTCTTAAAGGGACAGATGTACCCGGTTTGAAATCCACCAACCATGTTTCCTGAAACCCTCTTTTGGCTCTTTATGAACATGCTCAAGTAAGATCTGCTATCGATTTAGAGTGCTTGCTTTCTCGAACCTGTTGGCTCACGCGGCTGAGATTTTGGCCTCTGCCTGCTTTGCACTTAGGACACCCTTAGGGCTCCCCTGTCCTAGGCTGTGTGGATCTCAGCGGATCTCAGCTGGTTCAAGTCTGTTTAAGGTAGTGGATGCTTTACATGTCTAAGGCCACTAATGTAGGCTGGAAATCACAAGGACCAATGGATGCATCCACATTTTCCTCTAGAAAGGTAAAATAATACCATTGCATTTTTTGGGGGTGGGGTGGGGGAGGAGTGGTAGCGCAAAATTATTGAGAATGGGATAAATGGGAACAATGGGAAAATTAGCATATTCTCCTAGAGTTGGCTATTCTTATGAAAATCATACTTACTTTTGCATGCACATGCTAAATTCAAATTAGGGTGCATTCAATGTTAAGCCTCCTGGAACTAATTTTATATACCTGAAGTTTTAATTACATGGTAATGAAGAGGGTGATAAACTTTTACAGCAGCATTGGCTTTTGCTCTGCTCCTGTTCCCCGGTCCAGAGCTTATTAGGGGGAGGAAAAAAACACAACCCTTCAGAAAATGAGGGATAAACATCACAGTCCCTTGAACTTCTAAATATATGCATTGCCTCACAGAAATAATGTAAGCGAACTCACCATTGTGGTCAGCTGGGGAGCTGCACTTTTGGAGGGGTTTGACCAGCTACCCTGACCTAGAAAACTAAATAAGCAGTTTGGAGAATCTGGTTTGTGCGTGTAATTATTTTTATATTATCTCAGGCCATGCCTTGCAAAGCGCAAAACCACAGTAGTTATCTGACCTATTGCTCTGCCCTTGCCTTTTCTCCAGCACGGTAATTATGTTAGCCTCGGCATGTTTTTCCCTAACTGCGCGGGGGACATGCCTTAACTTCGGCAGCCCCCTCTCTCCGGCTGCTCACGTGCCCTGGATCCTCCTCTCAATCGGAATGGACAAGAAACCTTAAGTCAGGATGAATGGTAACATTTATACACAGGGGGAGGGGGCCATTGGAAAAGTAAAAGCCTTTGTCACTTTTATGGGCTGAAAAATGTCTCGAAAATGGTGCTGTGTCATAGCTGTCACTAGAATAGAAAATTAATCTTCAAGATGAGAGAGTCCTACCAATGCTTTTCATTTGAGCACAAAGATCGAGGGGTGGTTATAGGTTGCAGGATGGCTTTAAGGCGCCAGGGTCCTTTGGGCGTACTGTTTTAATTCTGGTTCTTCCTTTAGCAAAGGAAGAATGCTTTCCTTTGATTAGACGCATGATTCTAAGGATAACTGAATGAAAGATACATTTCTGATCCTTTGCCATCTCAGCCTCACCCCCTGGGCAGCAGGCTGGCATGCACTCGCCTGAATGCGAATGAATGCAGATGTGCAGGAAGATGTGTGTCTCCGCCTGGAAGGAACTGGCGGCAAAGCGGTTTAATCAGGATACCCCGGTCGCCTTATCATGCTGATTAGCTAGCATTGTAATTAGAAGACGTTTAATTTTTGTTTACAGTATGAAAGTGACTGGTGGGATTCAGATATCCATAACTGGGCTTAGCCTGCAGTTTAACCCTCTTAATCTTATATATTTTTTAAAAAAGACCATTCAAGGGAAACAGAGCTGTCAGGGGCCCTAGGCGGGTTCAGTCCTATTTGTGATAGTGACATCCTCTCCCACCTACGCCTCCGGAACCCTGAGCCCTGCCAGCAAAGCAGCGCCGTCTGCTCAGCTCGGGAGCTGGCTTCTTTTCCTTCCTCAGTGTGTGCTGTGACAGCAGTGCTAGAAGCAGAGTCATGCTTGGTGACGGTGGGCCTGAGGACTGTACAGTAACTCAGTGGAAAGGGAGTATCCCATTAAGATATTTGCGTGTGTTTGTTTTTATTGATTTCAGAGAGAGGAAGGGAGAGGGGGATAGATACATCAATGATGGGAGAAAATCATTGATTGGCTGCTTCTGGCTAGGGATTGATTAAGCCAGCAACTCGGGCATGTGCCTTGATCAGGAATCAAACCGTGGCCTTCTGGTTCATGGGCCAACACTCAACCACTGAGCCACACTGGCTGGACAAGATACAGTTTTTTTTTTAAACTTGAATTTATTAGGTGACATTGATTAATAAAATAAAGTTAGGTATTAATACTATTGATAGTTACAACCGATCCACTCAGGCCTTCCAATGAAACACTGATTTGCATTTCAACCATTTCCCAAGATAACCACTATTCTGACTTTCTCACCATAGGGTAATTGATCTCTGCTTGAATTTTATATGCACAACATCATACAGTATGCACTTATTGACTATTTTCTACCTAGATTCTTTTACTCATGTCTTGAGATTCATCCATATATTGTGTCTACGTGTGGTTCATTCTTTGTCACTTTGTAGAATAATCCAATTTCTACATATTTATATATACTTATGTATTCTACTTCTGATGACTGTTGGCTTATTTACAATTGGCCCTCCTACATAAACATGCTGATATGCATATTCCTGTATGTGCGCATATGGACACTATCTGCTATGTAGATACCCACATGTGGAATTGTTAGCTCCTGGATTGCAAGAGGATGCAGGCCAGGCCAAGGGACCCCACTGGTGCATGAATTCATGCACTGGGCCTCTAATATATAGATAAGAGAGAGAAAGGAAGAAAGAGACAGAGAGAAGGTGGGGGGGGGGAAGAGGGGAGAGAGAGAGAGAGAAAGGAAGAAACATCTATCAGTTGCCTCCCACAGATGCCCTGACTGCAACCTGCTTAACATGCCCTGACTGGGAACCTAATGCCACCTTTTGATGTATAGGGTGACGCTCCAACCAACTGAGCCACTTGGCCAGGGCTTCAAGGAGGGGGTCAATGGGATACATCTGTAATACTTTCACCAATAAAGATAAGTTTAAAATAATAAAATATTAAAAACAAAGCAACAACAACAAAAACAAAGACAAAAAGTAGTCTTAGGGTTGGTAAAGTGCTCTTCAAAGGCAGGTGTTTTCTCATGACAAGCCATGCTTTCCGTGTGACAGTCTTATTTATTACACATCTTCTCCCTTAAGCAGAGCCCGGCGTAGCACAGCCTGTAAGTACATTTGCTCATTCTCCTTTGCCTTAGCCGAAAGGAATGGAGAGGATGATTCATAATGAATAAAACACATATTGTCTCCTGGAGATAGAAAGTAAGGATAAAGGCAGATTTCCATTCGAGAGAATTTATTGGGGGCTTTGGAGGTAATTTACAAGGCGATCCCCTCTGCTGGCAATTTGTAGCCTGCCGGGTTGACACCTCCGTTTTCAATCACAGCAAGATTGCTTTTCGTTGCTGGGAATTGCCCAAGCCAGAGCTCGGAAAGTCTGAAACGGAGCCCTTGTCAAACTCCTTATAGATTTGAAGCAGATGGAATAAGAATGTGATCTTTCCTGATCCTCACCACACGCTTTGCAAACTATTTACAGTAATCCATAATTTGTCAAAATCAAGAGGGGGAAATCTGGCCTAATTATAATATTGTCTGATTGTATGTGGGCACGGCAGATTAGCCCAGAAAGACGTTAGCTATCAAATATGCAAACTTTATCATGAAGTAGCTGTTGGGTTTTTATATATGAGATCTAAGAAAGACAATATTATATATTGTGATTAAGCTCCTAGATCAGTCAACCAAAGCCAACATGTGAAAAAGTTGTGTGTGTGTGTGTGTGTGTGTGTGTGTGTGTTCTGACTGTCAATCTGTATGGAGATATGCAATGATATGTTTAGCATAAAATCTCCAAAGATTCTCTTTGAAAAACTGAGTTAGTTTGCCAAAACCTTTTTGGCTCAGTGGATAGAGCATCAGTCTGCAAACTGAAAGGTTCCAGGTTTGATTCTGGTCAAGGACATGTAGTACATTGGTTGCAGGCTCATCTCCGGTAGGGGGTGTGCAGGAGGCAGCTGATCTGGTCGATGTTTCTAGCTCTTTATCCCTCTCCCTTCCTCTCTGTAAAAAAATCAATAAAATATATATGTTTTAAAAGATTAAAAAAACTGAGTTAGTGTCTATAGGACATCTCTTTTGGCTTCTTAACTTGACTTTCCATGATATGGAAATCCTAGTCCAGAAGTATGGCAAAGCTGGTTATCTTGCTACTTAAAAAAAAATGATTGGAGAGGGAGAGGGAGAGGGAGAAAGCAAAACATCAATGTGAAGGAGAAACATTGTTTGCCTCCCGTAGGCACTCCAACTAACTGGGGATCAAACCTGCAACCTAGGTAGGTGCCCTGAGCAGGAATCAAACATGCAGTCTTATGGTACATGGGACAATGCTCCAACCAACTGAGCCACATCCAGGCTTATGGTGCACGGGACTATGCTGAGCCACATCCCAGCCAGGGCGTCCTCGCTACCTCTTTTAGGCAGGAGACTGAAGCTGATCAGTGCTGGGAGACCCATTTGAAGGAGTCCCCACTAACCACTGGAAAAGGTGACTTCCCTCACCTGGGGGACAGTGGTAATTACCAGGTGGGTGTGACCGTCACTGAGCGTTGCTGTAGTTGAAGCATCATTCTGAGACATGTCCTACAAGCCAGGGGATCAGGGCTTTATTAATAAAGCTCCCCAAATGGTATTTGTTCTGTGTCCTTCCACTTGAGAAGATAAGTAGGCGAAATTAAACTAACCTAGAAAGATTGCTTATCTTATAATTAAGAACATCAGGCAAGAGTGAATTCTGAATTTGTAGCAGTTTCTGGGTTGGCCAGGAAGACATATTAAATAACATTTCTTCTTCTTCTTTTTTTTAATCTTTTGAGACATAAATTCTCTGTGGGGGGGAAAAAACATAGAACAATGAGCTGTCTTTTCTCAGTTGACTGCCCACAGCGTTCCAAACCCTTTGACAAAGAAAGGGAAATTTAACATTTTCAAATGATCTTTCAGAAACCTGTCATGACGAGTGGGGAAAGGAAACCAAAGTCCTAAAGCAGTAAGACTGTTTGGAAACTTCCATGATGTAAGCCAGCTAGGTAAGCCTGGGGTGGACCAGCCGCAGAGCAAGGGGGCCTGAAATACGAGCATGAGTCACTGATTTGAATGGCCAGCCGGAGAAGCAGCTCATCGAATGCCATGTTTGCAAAAGGAAAATGGACAGTTATTTCCTGATGTGAAGGCAGTTGCTGTCTTAGGTTTTCCTTGGAAATGTCACCGTGCCTTATCCTGTTTATCAGCTCTCCACGGTGGTCCTGAGAAGCGGGTTGGGTCTATATATTTTAAGATATTGGCTCAGAGCAGCGAGTTGATAGCCACTGAATACTGTTCAAGTTAAAAAAAAAATTATAACACATCGGAATCAAATTCAGACTAATTTTACCTATGGGATGATTTTTTTAGGGTTTCTCTGGAATTAATCCTGGAGATCTTAATTTTGCTTTTAACTTTCCCCATGTATGCCCCACATAATTAACATAAAGAAGATAATAAAGGAGCCCTAACCAGTTTGGCTCAGTGGTAGAGCGTTGGCCTGCAAACTGAATGGTCCTAGGTTCGATTCCAGTCAAGGGCATGTACCTTGGTTGTGGGCACATCCCCAGAAGGAGGTGTGCAGGAGGCAGCTGATCGATGTTTCTCTCTATCCCTCTCTCTTCCTCTCTGTAAAAAAAAATCAATAAAATATATTTCTTAAAAAGAAAGCAGATGATAAAGGAGATTTTGTTTCCCCTAAAAGGAATTTCTCACACTGGTCTTGACTTTGCTTGTCTACAAAGTGAAGGCTGTAAAAGGCTGCCTGAAGCTGGGGGTAGGGAGAGGGCGTTGGAGTTTGCAGAAGCTCCAATGCGTGCGTCCGTGCCGTTTCGATGATGCTGCGCTTATGAAGGGAGCAATAGTTCCCTGATCTCGGCTCCTCAGGTCTGTGCTGGAACACGCTGTGCCACTGACAGCTGGTTAGAATGTCCCAGGACTGCACAGCATGGATGTTCAGCATCAGCACAGACTGCGACTTAGGCGGAGTCTCTTATCTCCCCCATTGCCCTTCCCCACCCTATCCCCGTGGGCTCCACAGCAGCAGCACCCCACTGGCTGCAGGAGCTCCTGGAGGCGATGTCCCATGCCTGGCTGGGTGAGCTCTGTAGCCCGCCTCAAACCATCCACGTCTCCATTTTCATGCTTTGTTGACTTGGAGTCAGTTCTTATCTCAGCGATCTCCTTCCTACCAGGAGCCACTTGCACTCCATTAAGTTGCTTTGCCCCATAGAGAAGAGCCATTGAGTTCCTTGATAAGGGTCCAGAGTTACTCCCAATCCTCATGACACAAGTCCCCGTTTCTTTATGGGGTGCCCACTTTTTCTAACTCCCTCAGTCCACACAGGCCCGGAGTTTCTGAGGGTGGCTAGTGACTCCAGCTTCACTGAGAACAGCTTCTGAAACTGGACCAGGAAAAGCACATGACCCCAGTGGAACTGTCAGATTTAAACTGGGGTCATCCTGCCTGGGCCGGTGTGCCTCAGTGGATAGAGCGTCGGCCCTGGGACTGAAGGGCCCCAGTGCGGGCACGTGTGAGAGGCAACCAATCTATGTGTCTCTCTCACATCGATGTTACTCTCTATCTCTCCCCATCCTCTCCATTCTCTCTAAAAATCAATGGAAATAATAGCCTTGGGATAGGATTGGGGAAAAAAAGGAACAAAATTTTAAAAGAATAATAAATAAAATAAATAAACTGTAGTCATCGTGCATTCACCTCCTAGGACCGAACCGGGAGATGGAGAAGAATCTAATCACAGTGTCTGAGGCTGAATCCAGTGTGGCCCGAGCTCTTGCTGGCCTGTGAGCCAGCACAGCTTTCCTTCCTTTAGCTAAACCAGCTGGAACTCTGTCATCTGTCACCGACCACAGATACGACCCCAAGTAATGCTAGCCTAAACTCTCTAGTCCAAGTTCAAAAGAATCACCCTCCTTCTTTGTGTTTATCCTGGGTGTTCCCAGGAATATATCCAGGCTGCAAAACCTTTGTTCAGCCATGGATGCTGGCACCCAGCAAGATTATTGTTAAAGTTGAGGCCTCGGGTTGTACAACAAATAAGTTTTCAGCTCTCTATTTTTAAGTGCTAAACAAACGTGTTATCAAGTTGCTTAAACTCGGGGTACCTACCAAATCATTGCTTCTAATTCACAGAAAAGCTACTTTAAAATAACATGTACACAGAAAAATAAATATATAGATATATGTGTGTGTGTGTGTGTGTGTGTGTGTGTGTGTGTATATACACACACACACACATATATATACACACATATATATTTATATATATACTTATACACACACACACACACACACACACACACATATGTGTGTGTGCATGTGTTATACCTTTAGAATGAGTAAGCCAATAATGTTTTACTCATTTCACTCGTTAGATTAAAAAGAAATCACAGCCTTCCCACCGGGCAATAGCAGGAAATAAATACACCAGGGCAGAGAATCTGATGTGATCAAAGTCCACGGTGGTTCGGCTGCAGGCACGGTCGTCAAGGGGGTGGTTTGTCTCCTCTGACCTCGGGTTTCAGGGAGGCCAGTCCACCCACGTCGCTCAGGCAGGGAGCCAGATGAGCGAGTCTCCAGCCCCAGCGCCAGGTTCTCCTTCCTGAACCCTCATTTCACGCCCACTCTGCTCCAGTCTGGCCTGATTGCCAAGCCGAGTGACGTGCTTCCTCTCTGGCCCGTGGACTCCAGGGTGGAATCGATATCCAGTTTTAACCCTTACAGCTCCCACCGCCCTAGCCCTGTCCAGTCTTGACCTCCTCCTCAGGCGGGCGGGCCTTTTTAGTCTTCTCCGCAAGAGCACGGTGGGGAAGGCAGAAGGCTGAGCTGAAAGAGTTAACGTAGCAAAAGGACAAAGGGGGTGTCTTCCCACGCACATCTTTACCTTCTTAAAAAAACATTCCCCATTGGCAGAAGAGATGAAGCCGAGCATATGGCATATGCTTCCCACTGCACCAGATTGTAATATCATACACTTGGATGGTACAGCCATAAACATATGTAAACATGGGTATGTTTTGCTAGGAAGTTAAAAAGCACCGATGATGTATTATCCTAATGAGCTGATTATGAAGATCAATTAATTATATTCTCAAGATCTAGATTGAAAGGGTGGCGCTCATTCCAGTGACATGCTATGCCGAGGAGGGTGGTGTTTTTCACTTGGTTTGATTGTGAGCATTTACTGCAGCCGGGTTTTAGGGGTTAGAATCCTAGGTCTGGAGGGAACCTTTGGATGAGGGATGAGAAGACGACAGCCTCCTGGCCAAAGCCAGCCTGCCACCTGTTGTTGTGTGCAGTTTGTTGGAGCCCGGCCACCCCCATGCACTTAGGTATGGTCCCTGGCCTTCACATCACCAGTAGACTAGACTGACTGCTGTCTCAGTGACTGTAAGGCTAGCTTGACTTTATTTTTTATTTATTTATTTAAAAATATATATTTTATTGATTTTTTTACAGAGAGCAAGAGAGAGGGATAGAGAGAAATATCAATGAGAGAGAATCATCGATCAGCTGCCTCTTGCACACCCCGTACTGGGGATGTGCCCACAAACCGAGGTATATGCCCTTGACCAGAATCTAACCTGGGACCCTTCAGTCTATAGGCCGATGCTCTATCCACTGAGCCAATCCGGTTTTGGCTCTAGCTTGACTTTAGAAGACAATCAAAATTCATTTGCCTCTTTTCTAGAATGATTGTTCTTCAGTTGTCTCAGGAAACTCTTTGCTCAGTTAGTAACTGGAACTCAGTTAGGAACTGTAGGATGAAGATTGTATTGTCTCACTGTATTTCCACTCTTTTGTAATAAAAAATTCTTTGTAAGGATAACTTACCTAAATCCTTCATGATACAGTGTAAACCCAATTCCTTTTCTTTTATCTGTAGTTCAGCTATTTTTAAAAAATATTTTTTATTGATTTTAGAGAGGAAGGGAGAAGGAAAGAGAGATAGAAACATCCATGAGGAGCATCATTGATTGGCTGCCTCCTGTCCTCCCCCTATCAGGGAAGAGCATACGACCGGGAGTAGAACATGACCTCCTGATTCATAGGTCCACGTTCAACCACTGACCTACACCGGCCAGCCTATAGTCCAGTTATTTTTGTTTTAGATGCTCAATGAAGGCTTTTCAGAGATTTAAAAACTATCAAATGGCTCACATTTTGCTTTTCCCTCTCCTTTCAACATTCCTCAATCTTGACTTTTTGTGTGTGACTTACTACAAAGTATTTTCCTTTTCCTGCAATGACATGCTCTTTTCATGGCTGAACAGCGGTGAGGCTCAGCAAGGGTAAGTGTCTGGCCTGTGGTCACACAGCCAGAAATTGCTCAACCTCTTCTAGCATACTGCACTGTCATTGCTTTGTAATGAGCCCGGAAGGAGGATTCGTACCCGTTCCCATAAGCTATGTTGCATGTGTCTGGCACAATGCCGTGCTTTCTTTGTGGGGGAATAGTCTGTCCTTTATGTCTACTGACTCAACCTCAGCTCGTAGCTGGTTGTGCCTGGGGCCAGTGAGAAGTGGGTCTCTAGCCCACTGTTTAAGTATTGTCTCTGTTCTGTGGCCACCGCAAACAAGTTACATGTCAGCAGAACTGGAGGCGAGTGTGGTTCAATGAGCAAAATCTCCTCGCCAGTAGGAGGAACGGTGTGTGTGCTTTGGGGGAGGAGGGTGCTCAGTGGGGTCCTATTTCTATGCCACAAGCAATGTTCTCTCCAAGGCCTCTTCTTCATTTGGTCTCCTCTCCCGGTGTACTGAGATGAGTGGTCTACTTTGCCAAAATTATTTTGCGTTTGCAGTCTTCCTTTGAAGATGGTCTCTGCTGCCTTCTCTCATCACCGTTTGGTGTGAATGTGGAATGCTTCTCTCAGAGAAAACGTGGAGCAGCAAAAACAAAGAGGCAGCTCAGTGATAACCCGTGGTTCTCAACACGCACAAAGATGGCGCAGGGGCCCTGCTGGGGAACATGGTGGACAGTTAGGACTGCACTGGTTTCCCACTAATTTATGTCAGCCTTTTAGGTGTTTCTTTGGAGAGCGCGTGAGAGCTCCGGAACTATCATTAGCACTTGAGATGACTGGCTGCAGTATTTAAGGGATTCATGGGCTACTTCTTGAACATTCTGCATTTTTAGTTCAACTTAAGCGTTTCCTTTTCTCATTGTACTTTGCTTGTTCATCTCTTATCCTGCACGGAACCATCTGACTAATTGAGTTTCTTGTTGTGTCTTCAGTTGTTGCAGGGTAAGTGTTTATTTTGATTACTAATAACATTCATCAGTCATTTGAAGCATAAGCCACTTTTCCTTACACAAACCCCACCAATGCGTCTCCCCTCCCCCACCCCAGGGTCTTTGTTTCTGAATCCTGTCATTTCTCACGATTGTGGAAGGAGCAGCAAGATGCGGAGGCCAGTGGGGAGGCTCCCGTTTAGGTTTGGAAACAGATCGGGAAACGGGACGTTTAAGGAGGACATCGCAGGGAAAGAACAGGTGCAGGACCTTGCCGTCATTGCATAGTCAGCACTAGAGAGGGGTGGAACGTTAAAATAGGAGTTTTTCTTTCCTTACCCTGTCTCCCACGCTTCCTTTGAAAGCTACTTTTAAAACATTAAAAACCTTCCTCTGCGTTTTCCTAACCTTTTCGCTAGTTTTGTGAGCAGGTCTTATTCTCACCTTGTCAGATTTCGTCTTGTGCAGACAGGATGCTTCCTGAGTCACCCCCGGCCTCGCAGCTGCTCGCTCCCTTCCAGAAACACTCCACTCCAGCACCCCTGATTTTGTCTCGTTTTTCCTCCTGTGGAGTTGCACTCCGCAGATACAGTTTCCATGTCTGAGAAGCAGCCCCCTCAGGTCTCGTGGACTGGATTTCATTTTGCTGGCTTCCCCCCTGCGGGCACCACGGGCCGCCTGATGGTTATGTCCATGTGAGAACAGAGGCGCCCCTCTTCCTGGAGTCGGGGTTTGGCTGAGGCCCCCCCCCTTTCCACCTGAGCCAACCGCATGTGTCCACTCAACTGTCAGGTGTGCCAAATGTCCTTCAACGTGGGATGCCACTGATTTTTCAGGCTTCTTCCTAACCCGTTATTTATACACTCTTCTGAAAACTTCAGTCATTTTTATGACGGGCAATATTTTAAAGGAACAGTCGTGACAATGACTATTCCTGGCTTATTTTCATTGAATTACCCTCATGTGTCTATAATGCGATCCAGTCTTTTTAACATTCCTTTCTATGGCTTGTTTATCTTAATTTCCATTATCCCTTTTTGGCTTGAAGGTTTTCACTATTTCTGTGATTTATGTTGTTTTGTTTACCCAGTTAGTGCTCTTTTCTCTTTAATTTTTCTCAGTGTTGTATGAAAGAGCAAACTACTCCTGGATGTTTAGGCCTTGCGTCCCCATCTTGCCACCAAACTAGTTGTGTGACCTGGGCAAGAAACAGTGTCTCTTTGTGCCTCAGTCTCCTTTTCTCTGAAATGATGGTAATGATATTACCCAGCTCCCCGGTGGTTGCAAGATTAAATGGGTTAAGTCATCCAGTGTGTTTAGGAAGGAGCCTGCGAGACAGTGAGTGCTCAATAATGGCAGCTGTTACTGTCATTTTTTTCTGTTTTCTCCTGAAGAGTGAGGACTTTGTGAAATACAGTTTATCTTTGAAATTCCGTATGAAACCACCTAACAGATGTGGATGCTCGAAGAACATATTAAGGCCCTGACAGGTTTGGTTTAGTGGCTAGAGTGTGGGCCTGTGGACTGAATGGTCCCAGGTTCGATTCCGGTCAAGGGCATGTGCCTTGGTTGCAGGCACATCCCCAGTAGGAGGTGTGCAGGAGGCAGCTGATGGATGTTTCTCTCTCATCGATGTTTCTAACTCTCTATCCCTCTCCCTTCTCTGTAAAAAAATCAATAAAAAGTATATATAAAAAAAGAATATACTAATGACTTGGTAGGCAGAATGATGTCACCAACTCCCACCTCCGCAAAGCTGTCTGCATCCTAATCTAGGGAACCCATGGATAGGCCATACCACACAGCAAGGGGAGCCTAAGGTTGCAGATGGCATGAAGGCTGCTGGCGGCCTGTAGAACCTGTAAAAGGCAAGGCCACGGACTCTCATTTCCCAGGGGCCTCCTAAAGAAACGCGTCCCTGCCAACACCTTGATCTTAGCCTGTGAGGACCCAGTTCAGGCTTCTGAGCTTCAGAGCGGTCATAGAATAAATGTTTATGCTTTTAAGGAAGCACATATTGATAATTTCTTAGAGCAGCAATAGGAAACTAGTGTAGTGATCAACTGAGTAAAGATGAACTATTTGAGACAATGACACTAAATAAAGACACCATTGTAAGAAATTGCATGTTGACCAACAAAGAAAGACCGAAGTGTGGAGGCATGGAACAGAGTGACATACCTCAATGTGGGGTTGGGGGAGGGGGTGAGAAGAGATAAACCAAAGAACTTATATATTTATATGCATAGTCCAAGGACATGGGCAATAGGGTGGTGAAGACCTGGAGGGGTGGAAAGAGGCTGGGAGGAGGGGGAAGGGGAGAAATGGGAGATATCTGTAATACTATCAACCATAAAAAATATATTATAAAAAAAAAGAAATTGCATGTTAGGAAGATATAATGGCCGGAATCATTTCTTAAAGCAGTGAACTTTAAACCTTTCTTAGACTTACTCCTTTGAAACATCACAAATGCTCATAAATATAGTGTTGCATAAAGTGGAATGAGGCCCACAAACCACACAGAAGCCATCCATTGACCCCGGGCCATATCCCTAGGTTTGCATGGGATTTGTTAAGATGGCCAGCAACAAGGTTTTAGGGATGAGCCTAGGACAATTCTCTATGGCCTGTCAGAGTGGTTTGGTGCTTGGATATTCTGAGTAGCCGAAGGCTCCGTGAATACTCACCAAAGTTATAAGGAAACTTAGAGAGCGGGCTCCCTTCCAGTCAAGTTGGAAGTTTAGAACCTTATTATCCGTTTCTCAGCTACTGTGGCAGTGCTGTGTCCCAAGTCAGCTGGCCCTTCTGCACTTACCGAGTATATTCTCCATTTTTTAGGGAAGATTTATTACTTGAGTAAGTACACTGGTGATTTAAAAAGTGATTTGAAAGCTAAGGTAGCATTAGCACGATGGTTACTCTTCCTATGCCTTATGACCAAGGTTTTGTTGGTGTCAGAGCAGTCGTGCAAACAGATTTCTCTCCAGATCATAGGAAGTGCTGAGAGGTAGCACAGGTGTCCTGTCTGCTGGTAGAAATTCATTCATTCAGTAAGTTTTGATCCAAAGCCAACTAAATTCCAGCAGAGCACTGAGGATGAGGGATGCTCAGTGTAGACCCTGTTCTCCAGGAGCTTGCAATCTTCTGATCTTTGTTACAAAGTGAATGAATGCCCCTCGGAGGCCACTGTGCACTTTATACTGAGTGAGTTTAACTGCCCCTGAGGAGGAAAGAAGGTGAGACCTACAATAGGAGCCCGAGGGGGAGGAAGAGTAGGTGTTCTGTGAGAAGATGAGAGAGGATGATAAGAGCAGCCTGGGTCCAGTGAATAAAACCTGTGCTCACCTTGGATTTATCTTCCAATGGATCAAGACTATTCTTTAAAAGTCCCCGTAAAGTGTATAAGTGATAGAGAGGGTGTGGGATAGTCTCAGGCGGCCAATGTGACTGCCCAGACCTGGTTCGAAGCCCATCTTGGTGACTCAGTGAATACCTGGCTTGCACTGGTGTGCCTGGCATTGCTTCCAGGTCTCGGCAAGGAGCCAGCCATGACTGTTTGCAAAGGCAAGGCTGCTCCTTTGTAGATCATTAAGCGCTGCACCTGAGCAAGCTGTGATTTCACAAACAACTTCAACATCTACCTTTGCCTGCTTCTAGAACATCTGGGATGTTCCTCACCAGGATTTTATATATATTATATTATATTTTATTTTATTGATATTTTACAGAGAGGAAGAGAGAGAGAGAGCTGGAAACGTCAATGAGAGAGAAACATTGACCAGCTGCCTCTTGCACATCCACTACCGGGATGTGCCCGTAACCAATGTATATGCCCTTGACCGGAATCGAACCTGGGACCTTTCAGTCTGCAGACCGACGCTCTACCACTGAGCCAAACCGGTTTCGGCCTTACCAGGATTTTCTGCAGCACAGGATGTGGGAATGAGAGATCAGACATGTACTCATTTCCTATTGGTGTTGCAATAAATTGCCACAAATCTAATGGCTCAAAACCACACTAACTTACCATCATGTGGTTCTCCATGGTCATAACGCTATAGGTTGGCAGAGCTGTGTTCCTTCTGAAGGCACTTGGGGAGAATCCAGCTTGTTGCCTTTTTCAACTTCTAGAGTTTGCCCCCATTGCTTGATGCTTGGCCCTGCATCACTCTGGCCTCTGCTTCTATTCTGGCATCTTTTCTGTTACCCTGCCGCCTCCCTCTTCTAAGGACACTTGAGATTATATTGGGCACACCCTGGTAATCCTATATAATAAAGAGATAATATGTAAATTGACCATCATGCCCTCATAAGATGGCGGCACTCATAATGGGGGTGGGGCTGGCTGCTCCATGTGTCTGCTGCCCTAGTCCCCTCAGCTCCGCCAGGGGCCTTGAATCCTTCTGCATCCTCCCCCCCCCCCCCCTGACTGACAGCTCACCCAGGCTCCTACAACGAGCTGCCCATCCCTCTCTTCCTCCCTCCCCTGAAGCTGAAGACTGACTGTGGTGTCCAACAAATTGAAAGTTATAACTCATGTAGTTGAGAATATCCTCCATTCCTTGCCCAGGGCCTACCACTCTGCATACCTGACACCTGAGTCCCCTCAGCCACGCTGGGGTCCTCAGGTCCTCCTGCACCCCCCACTGACTGAGGCTCAGGTAAGCAGGGCTGGCTGAGGCACAGGCAAGCCTTGGATGGTGGCTGTCCAGCTGCCCAGGGCTGGCCTGAGGTGCAGGTAACCAGGGCCAGCCGGCCAAGGCAGTGGCAGCAGTGGCAGCTGTGGCAGCAGCAGAGATGTGATGGGGCGTTGTCTTCCCCTGATTGCCAGGTCGCTCCTGCCCCTGAGGGCTCCCAAACTGTAAGGGAGGCAGTCTGGGCTGAGGGACCCCCTCCTGCAGTGCATGAATTTTCATGCACTGAGCCTCTAGTCTATAATAATCGCCCCATCTCACAATCCTTAACTTAATCACATCTGAAAAGTCCCTTTAGCCATGTAAAGTAACATATTCCCAGATTCCAGGGATCAAGAAGAGGACATGGGTGATGTCGATGGGGCCATTATTTGCCTACCACAAGGTGTCAAGGATGACAGCACCCAAACAGCCAAAGTGCTTTCATGCCACCACCTCAGCCCCACCCAGTTTTAGAGCCAAATAACCCTTTATAACCCCATATGGACTACTTTCCATTTTCCTGTCTAATGTACTTGATGTAAAATGTTCTAATGTGATTAGAATTAGCAATGTCTAATCTCACACGGCTCAGCGGGGAGTTGGTGGAAAGTGGCCGATTTCCAGGCTCTGTGCCTTGCCTTTGCAGGTCTGTAAATTCCTCCTCAGATTCCTGACTGTTTCAGTAACTCCTCATCCCATTGCCTTTTAGAGCCTGCTTCATGCTGCATTTTTGGACAGACATGACATAGCGTTTCAACCTGTGTTCACCTAAAGCTTTTTATAAAGATTTCAACTTCGTGTTGTCATCCTTAGGTGTCATCACGAAGCTATTTTCTTTACGCAGATAACTTCAAAAATCCAGTGGAAAAGAGAAAGGGGTGGAGGAAGCATCTCAATAAAGCAAAGACCTTGATCCAAAATTCTCCCAGGTTCCTTTCTGTCTGACATCTCCACTCCAGGCTAACGCCGAGAGGAGAGTAGGTGTCACTGCCCGGCCTGGGAGCAGGAGGTCAGCTGGGAGCCAGGAGATGAGGCCAGGGGGCTCGAAACCTCAGGACCAGACCTTGGAGGTTCCGAAACCAGAGAAGCAAAAGATGCAAAGGAGAATCCAGTGTGACAAGGAGGGTCTGAATAGAGTGTAGTGCAGAGTGGACACGTCCTGTGCATGAAAAATCCTAGCCCGTGTCTTGTATATGAATCCAAGGGGCCTGGACAAGAGGAAGGAGGAGCAGGCTGGTCTTTTCACTGCAGAGCAGTGTTGTGTATGTAGTATAACTTACTCCAGTATTTCAGTCTGTCACTCACTCACACATGGACTTTTAAAATGAAAGCTTGAGGCCTATTATATATATATTACCTTTGAGTTGAATGTTGCTTGGCAGACTACTAAATATCCCCCCACACACACACTGGGAATGAACATAGTAGGTAAGTACGATCTTGAAATGTAGACTATTTATAAATGTATTCATTGAACAAGTATTTATTGATCATCCAATATTTATTGAACTACATGCCATGGGTTCTCCCAGGCATTGGACATATGGTGTTTAACGAGATACACCGAAGACGTCCTTGAGGGGCTTATCTTGCAGCTGGGAGTGACAGACAGCAACAAAAACTACGTCAAGTTTAGAGAAGGAAAGCTGGGCAAGGATGGGATGTAACGTGTTGAGGAGGATTGACTTGAGGTGGGGGGATCAGTGAGGGCCTTTCTGAGGTGGAGACATTTTAGTAAGTCTGAAGGAAATGAAGGGGGTGATTAGTGGAGGGAAGGGGGAAACTATCCCAGACAGGGGGCCCGCAAATCCAAAGACCCTGAAGTGGGATATGCCTGAAGCACTCAGAGAGAAGCAAAGAGGGCGGGGTGGCTGGGGGCAAGTGAGCCGGGGCAGGGCAGGACGAGATGGAGGTGTCTGTGCGAGGGGGTGACTCACAGGTCATGGGACAGCGTGCAGATCTCATCAGGGGCTCTGTCACCAATGAACGGGAAGTCATTGGAAGATGCTGAGCAAGAGCAATGCTGTGACCCAGCGTTTATTTTCACAGGATCCTTCTGACCTCCGTGTTGAGAATGGACTGCAGGGCAAAATGGACAGGATTAGGGGCATCATTTCAGGGGCTATTCCAACCTAGGAGAAAAATGATGGTGTGGACCAGAGAGATGGCAGTGGAGCTGGTGATAGTGGGTTGCATTCCGGACAGATTTTGAAGGTGGAGCTAGAATAGGCCTTGCTGATGGGCCAGACAGGAGAGTGAAAGAGGCTGGAGTCAGAGGTGACATCAAAGCTGTTGGCCTGAGCAACTGCAAGAATGAATGGAGGTGCCTTTAGTGTGATGGGTGTGATGGCAGGAAGAGTAGGGGTGGGATTGGTGGCTCAGTGGAGACATATTCCATTCGATACACTCATTAAACATGCCAAGTAGGCAGTTGGATATATGGGTCTGGAAGGGAGGTCCTGGCTGCAGATATGGATTTATATTTATGCTCACACATACCATAGAGCCTTCAGCTCTGGTCTCCATGATCACACTTCTTAAAACCCTGTAATTTTAGCCTCCACCTGTCACTGATCTTCATACCCCCTCCTACCTTGGCCTAAGGAACTAAGATCTTACAAAAAGCTCTTGTCCCTTTGGTTCCGAGCTTCTTTCTCTATTCAGGCCTGATTCCTCCAGCTCCCATATCCTTCTATCAGTGTTTGAATTTCCGTGCTGAGCCCCGCCGGGAAGTTGCAGACTCAGTTGCACAGTGCCAGGCAGTTCATGTAATAGAGCCAAGTGGGGAGTGTGGTGAGCTGCAGAACACATGCCCCGCCCGCAGAGGGCAGCACTGTTTGGCTCCCACCAGGTGCTCCTACCTGGGAGGGGGACCCAGGGTTGCCCATTCTTCTAAAAATTAAACCAGGAATCTAGATGTTTAAATGTGCAGTCTCCCCATTTTTAAACATTGGCAACCAACTCACCCATTTTTCAAGACTCCGTGGGCCAAACATAATATATCTGGGGACCAAATCCAGTCCGCAGGCAGCCAGTCTTTACCACTGAGGAGCTGTTGGACCACTGACTGGCCAGGTTTGGGGTTTGGCCCCTGGACAGAACCTCTTGGATTATCCACTTTGGTTTCCCCGAGTGGAGGCAGAGGCATGAATCACCCGCCCTCGGAAGGTTCCCAAGGGACATTGTTCCCTGAGCCTGATTCCTAAGGACCCCACTTTGCTGGAAAGGAAGACGAGACGCCCTCCCCAGGACCTCGCTGAAGAATATTTTGTGTCCTGTTCTCCTTCAGCCTCTTCCCTCCTGATATTGTATCTCACTTCAAAAGCAGATTGAGTATTGATCCCATCTCGTAGGTGAGGCAGGGAGAGACTATTGAATCAGCACCCGTGTCTCAGATGCTCGATGGTAAAAAGAGATTGCAAAATAGCAGCTGAATGACAATCGGAGGGAGAGAGTTAATCTCAGGGCAGGTAGAAGCCATTCTGTGTTTCTTCAACAATTACACCTATTGAATATTTGCAAGGTGCCAGTTCTTTTACTACGTGCTGTGTGTATAGAAAAAGAATCAAACACTGTCTGCTCCTCAGAGAGTCCCAGTAGAGGAGACAAGTGTGAAAAGAAAGAAATGGCAGCATGATGTGAAAGAGAAAAAGAGCAAAGGCCAGGGCAGGAGGGTAAAATAAATTAAAAAGGCTTTTGGAGGCAGGGAGAGCTGGACCAAGTTTTGAAGAAAGAAGAGGTAGACCACGGGGAGAAAGCATTCCAGGAAAATAAATAGCATGTGCAAGGTTTCAGAGGGATGGAGCGGCACCGAGTAGTTGAGGAACTCTAGTCATGGCAGGAGCTTGAAGTGAGATGGAAGGTCCAAGCCAGGCACGAGGGGCAGGGCAGGAGAAAGTGCCTGGGGCCGGTCCTGAAGGGCTTTGTCAAAGAGGAGGAAGAGGGGCTAGTGTTGCCCATCTTCAACCAAGGGTTGCTGTGGCTAGTGTGGTCTGGGATGAGAGGCACACAACAACAATCCCATTTCTTCTTCCAAAATATATGCTAAGAGGTGAGCTACCATGAATCTGGAGCCACTTAGAAAAAAGTTGATAAAATCATCACCAATTCCCTCGTGACCTCATGCCATTCATATGACATGGAACCTACTAATGATATCAAACTCTTCTTATATGGTGGTTACTCCTCAAAGCATTGTTCCAAGGGCTCGATGTATATGGATGTGTTCATATAACTCCCTGAATTCTCAACACCTCCCTACGATGTGGTTGCTCTTGATGTAATTTACTGACAGGTCCAAGGTCCTACAGCTTGTCAGTGACAGAGCAGGCGTGGAACCTAAGCAGGCTGCCTCTAGAGTCCTTGCTGTTGAGTCTTCTACAGCGCTCTGTATGCGTCACGTGGTCTTTCTCCCCAGAAGGCAGGTAGCCTGTGTCCAGCAACTAGAGACAGGGCTGCTGTGTTTGTGTCAATCCATGTCCTCGGCATTGTGGGGAGTAACAATTGCAAATGCAAATGGTCAGAGACCCAGCCTTCATTCTCAGGGCCGTGGGAGCTTCCCATTGAACGAAGGCTGCCCTGCTCATTGCTGGTGTTGATGCCACGGCCATGTTTATCCGAATGAGTGCCTCATGTTAGGCCATCAGCAGTCTGTCCGGGTGGGAGCAGGATAGGTCTCCCAGAACTGTTGATGATTTCCTTTAAGAACTCTGGAGGGCTGGGTTCAGGTGGGAGACCCTTCAAGTAGAGTAAGTGTCCATTGTGTTCAGAAAGCACCGTACTTCTCTTTGATGCTCATTGTGCATCAGGTAAGAGCCTTCTTGGATGAAAGGCTCGAGTTTAAATGCTGAAATCCTGAAGTGAGATTCTTTGATTGTTATCTGGCAAAACCTGCAGCACTGCCTTATCTTCTTTTCTAAGAAGAGGGAGAGAAAAGAAAGTGAAAGAATCAGATGGGGTTTCTATGAGGAAAGCAGTAATTGCAGTTCTCAGGGTGAATGCTTGTCTTTTTATAGCATACCTTTTTAGAAAATATATATATTTTATTGATAGTTTACAGAGAGGAAGGGAGAGAGATAGAGTTAGAAACATCGATGAGAGAGAATTATCGACTAGCTGCCCCCTGCACGCCCCCATATGGGATGTGCCTGCAGCCACAGTACATGTCCCTGTCCAGAATTGAACCTGGGACCCTTCAGTCCCCAGACCGATGCTCTATCCACTGAGCCAAACTGGTTTCGGCAACCTTTTTTTTTTTTTTTAATGAACTTCAAACCTTCCACATATGTTAAAAATGTTCTCACATACAGGGAAACATTCATTTTCATTAATGACTTTGTTGTTGATGTAATTAATAAATAAGCACAGAAATAAAAATCACTGAGAAATTCTTGTAAAAAATTTACATAAGATTATTTTGACTTTTCTGTGAGGTGGCTTGAGTTATTTTAGAATTCCATTGTAATCTAGTCAGTCAGTTACTAATATTTAAACCATGGTAAGGGGAGAGAATTGCTTTTTAGGAAATGGAATTCACCGTGTTTGTTTGTTTTTAAATAAAATGCCACGGAGAAAGAACAAAAACAGCAACCTTTAAAAATATGCTACTGGTGTCCTTATGTTTAATTTTTCATAGGACAAATCTCATTTCTGGCATTTTCCACCCTGAGACCATTGTGGTCTTCCTAACGCAGGTGCACTTCACTTTGGGGAGCAGGTGTAATCCTGAAAAGCTATATATGAAGCAGAGTTTCCTAAGTTGAACCATTTAAAATGCACTCACATCAGAGCTCCTCATTTGAAAGGAATCCTATGGCGAATCCTTTTGGGAAATGAATGAAACATTTTATCTAAAAATAATCTCAATTTCAGATTTCAATATGTTGGTTTACCATAAAGGAGAAGTGACATAATTTTACTTTGTGTATGTTATGCAGATCCTTAATTAGAAGGATCTTAAAATATTCCACACCGTTTACTTGCAAACTATGCACAGGTAGGTGTTATCGCTTGTTGGGGTGGGAAAAAATTCCAACTGAGAGAAAAGAATTCCTCCGAGCCTCCAGGCTACCGAGGGAGGAGAATTTAAAATTCCCACGTTTGTTGTTGGTGTGCTTGCCAGTATATTCTTTCCGTCTAAAATCACAGAATTCACCTGTCTGGAGTTCCTTGCAGTTCCTCGCTGTCACAGGTCTATTTTTAGGTGCCTAAAGTGCACCCAAGTCCAAGTACCAATCAGGGTCCAGAGGGGATCTGAACATTCAGTGCCGCTTTTTAGAAAGAAGTTGGTCTGAGTAACAGCGCTCTGGATTGTTCTATTGTTAACACTAAGGAGGGGACTTCCTGATTTTTTTCCCCTTCATTTTTATTTAGTGGTTTCCAAACTAAAAAGGAAACATCGAATGGCGCTTGATTTTGAGTCTATGGTTAATATATTATTTTCTTTTCCCACACCCTCTTTCCCTGCCACATCCTAAGTGGTGTGTTTACTTATTTATGCTCTTGAGCTCTCATTTCCGAGGCTGGGATTTCCCCTTCTTCTTGGTTGTAATTTTGATGGAAAAGAGAAAGTACTGGGGAGAAAGGGGGCGGCCCAGAGAGCAGAGGGGGCTGTGGCTCACCACTCTCATTGGCTGTGCCCGTGAAGGACAGAATTCACCTCCTACGGAGGGGTGCACTAACCACATGACTCTCACAGGGGACTGAGTCCTCTGAGCCATTTCCGTTCTTCTCTGTAAGAATTTCAAAGCAAGCATTTTTTAAATTTGATTTTTCAATTACAGTTTGCATTCAATGCTATTCCGTATTAGTTTCAGGGGTATAACATTGCCGTTAGATGGTCAGATACTTTATAAAGTATTCCCCCCGATATTTCAAGTACCCACTTGGCACCATACGTGGTTATATATTGATCATATTCCCTCTGCTATCTTTGCATCCCTGTAACTATTTTGTGACACCAGTTAGTACTTCTTAATCCCTTCACCCTTTTCAATACGCCCCCAAGCACTCCCCCCCCCCCCCCCGTCCTTGCCTTAGGGCAGCAAGGTTGAATTGAACGTGATGACTGACGGATGTCACCTCCAGGGACAGCACATGACTGAGATTAGAAGACTGTGTTGAGGAAGGTGAGGTCCTAGTAGGAAAGGACAAGAAAGAATGCCTTGATCGATTAGAAATGTCTGCCTTGGGTGAGGGATAAGGAGGTGGTGTAAGTGCTACATATTGTCAGCTCCTTGCGAAGGGTATTCTAGCTCCTGATTAATCATGGAAACTAGCATGTTCATCCCAATTCTGCCCCGAATGAGCAGCGTAACTTGGAGCAAGTTAACATCCCCTGGCCTTGCTTTCCTGGTCTCTGGGAGGATTGTGGTCTATATGGGCCTTCCTGGTCTCAGCCTCTGTGACAACAGGCCATGTTACTCACAGCTGTCCATTGCTCCCAGGCACTGGCCTTCATCTTGACCTTGCTGTCTCTCTGTTAGTCAGACTTTAAACTACTTTTAAGGCCATGTCTTCGATTTCCTGTATTTACTGGCCAGGCCAGATACTCATGGCTTCTCAAACATATTCCACGCTTTTGTAACCTGATCTCTTTTCTTCAGCATTCCCCAATTCTCTGATTATTGAAAGCCTATTCATTTTTTTTGGGGGGGGGGTGGATTATGAGCCTCAGGAAACTCATTCCCTTGTAGAACCTTTAATACTCAGCAACCTATTACAGCTGGCTTGTGTTTGCCAAGTTTCCTGCAGACTCTGCCCCAAATTTATGATAGTCAAGGTCTGTTTCATTAATTCACTGTCTGTAGATTCTCTTCAAAGTCTAACTAGGCTAGAAAAGTATAGTAAACATTTCTTTAAAGAGAAAAACAAAAACCAAAGATCAGTGATAGAAATAAAGTAGCAAGCCGAAACCGGGTTGGCTCAGTGGATAGAGCGTCAGTCTGTGGACTGAAAGGTCCCAGGTTCCATTCCTGTCAAGGGCATGTACATTGGTTGCAGGCACATCCCCGGTAGGGGGTGTGCAGGAGGCAGCTGGTGGATGTCTCTCTCTCATTGACATTTCTAGCTCTCTACCCCTCTCCCTTCCTCTCTGTGGAAAATCAACAAAATATATATTTTTTAAAAAAGAAAAGAAATAAAGTAACAAGGTGATCCAGTAGGTCAACACATACTTAGTCTCTGTCTTCAAGGAGCTTGTGGCAACATCATCACCACCACCACCACCACCATCATCATTACATCTTCCATTTATTTTTTATTTTTATTTTCTAAATATATTTCTTTATTGATTTCATAGAGGAAGGGAGAGGGAGAGAGAGAAACACAATGATGAGAGAGAATCATTGATTGGCTACCTCCTGCACGCCCCTTGCTGAGGATCGAGCCAGCAACCCAGGCATGTCCCCTTGGCTGGAATCGAACCTGGGATCCTTCAGTCCTAAGGCTGACGCTCTAGCCACTGATCCAAGCCGGCTAGGGCTCTTCCATTTATTTAATGCACATTCTTTACCACATCCTTTGCCTACATCCTAAATTCTCAGAACAACCCTGCAAAGTATTCTCAATTCTGTTTCACCAGCTGAGAATGCTGAGGCCCAGAGAGTTTAAGGGACTCGTTGAAGGCCACACAGCAGGTAAGGGGATGACTGGCTCAGAGCCTGTGCTGGTTGGAGTGCATGGCATCGCTCCTCCAGGGAGGTGCCTGTGACCAGGACGGGCAGTTCCCTGAGCATTCCCTCTACTTCTCATCTTCAAGTCTTTGCTCAGGCTCCTCAGGTCACGTGGAATGCCCTCCACCTCCATCCCTCTTGGCTCTTGGAAATGCTTTTCATGCTTCAACTACATCTCAGATCTCCCCTCTTCAAGTCGTTCCTGCCTCTCCACGGAAGCTGGGCCTCTGACATATGGTCTCTATACACGTGTGTAAGATGAATGCATAGTGCCAACAGCATGCTTTTTATTATTACAAAGACTCTTAAGGGTGCGGTAGGAACATCTAAAGAAAAATGACCAGAGAATTCTGTTTCATTCAACCAACGTCTGCTTAGCATTTGCCAAGGCCTTGGTAACAGAGGAAGGCTCTGCCAGTGTTAGAACAACTGTTCTCTGCTTTTCAGGAGACAAGGCTGTGGTGACACCCATGATGAGATCATCGTCTGGGGCTTGTGCTGCATGGAGAGAATTACTTCTTGCTTTGGGCAGAAGCAGAGAAGTTTCCAGAGTTCTCTTATCCTCTTCCTGGTCCCGGTCCATGCAGCCTGGTCGGGCCAGGGGAGATAGGCACTGGGGTGGAGTCTCAGAAAGGAATTTATTCGCTGGGAGTTGCAAAACCAGAGTAGGTTTCTGGAACTGTCAGCTTCTGCCCTCTATCCAGGAGGGAAGGGTCAACGCAAGGCCAATGCCAGCACACTTTATCTTCATTGATCTTCCTACCGTAAGTGCTGTGTGGTCTCTATGTCTTCCACGGGGACCGCTGAGCCACTGCTTGCAAGAGTTGTGGATTCAAAGGCACACTGCATCCAAAGGGCAGTTTGCTGACTTGGGCACAGCATGGCGCATCATGTGTGGGTTAGGGCGGTGGCATGCTCTCATGCTGTTCAAGACCAGAGGAAGGAGCGATCTCTCGTGCCTAGGAGTGTCCGGGAGGACACCATAGAGGTGGTCACGCCCTTGGCTGGAGTGGAAGATGAATGGAATTGCAGAAAGGGGTGGGGTGTAGGGAACTCCAGGAAGAGGGAACAGCAGGAGGGAGTGCAGTTGGCATAGCGGAGCTCTGGATTTTATGTTCAACTATTGCTGTTATTTATGCAAATAATGCAGTCACCCGAGGATGCCAGGACAGGTACCCAGGCCTGCTGTCACAGCCTCCTTCCTCCCTCTTCATTGTGTATGAAACTGGCTGCCAACACCTTCCAGAGAACAAGTGCCCATTTGTCCTGTGACCGCATGCCTCCCCAGCCTTCTGCCCGAGGCCAGCCTGCCCTGCTTCCTGCGCTCAGCTTGCCAGAAGGATGCCAGAAGTGCAGCTTCGGGGCCCCGTGCACACAGCCCTCCCGGCACCCTTTGCACAGGGCAGTGCCCGCTCAGGGCCTAGGAAGGCCCAGAACTTGCTCGTTCTGCCCCCTCACAAAGCTTGCCAGCCCCTGTGTTACAGAAAACCTTCCCAGCAAACAAAGCCTTCCTGCCGCGGAGGGTGCACGGCAGGTCCTGACCTTTTAGTAGCCAGTCTTGACCTTCATTGTATCGCAGCCTGACCCACCGAGCCAGGAGCGCTGACACTGTTCTATTGTTTCCTCCGCCGGCTTTCCCTTTCTGGGGCTTTGCTTTCCAAGGAAAACAAAGCAAAACCAAAGTCAAACAAACCCCAGAGCCTTCCCAACTCTTAATCCTCAGGCGGTCAGCAAGGGGCTGTTCTGATCCGGTGGTCATGGCTGTTGCTTTGAGGGAAGACATTGTTTTTATAGAAAAAGCATCGCTGCTTGTGGAGCCCTGTGTGCACTCTGCCTTGCCCAGGCATCTTGACCAGGGAGGAACCGGTGCCCAGGCCTGTGAGGGCAGAGCTAGACCAGCCAGCCAGCCAGCAGGGGTGGGCGGGCGGAGGGGGCTGAGGTTGGAAGACAGAGCCTGTCCATTGCAGGAAGCACAGGCATGGGATCTGACTTACGTGCAGATAATGGAAGGGAGTGTGACCAGCGCCTGGAGGGGGAGGTCCAGCGGGTCTGGAGGCAGTAGTAGAGCAGGCAGTGGTGAGATCAGCAAGAAGCAACTTCTGATGTCCAGCCTGAGACCAGAGCTCCAGAGCCACCACCTGGGGCACTGGCCTTGCAGTCAGACCTGCCTTCAGCTGACTCACTGTGCATGTGTATCTCTGTTCCGCCTCCAGCTCGTTAGCCAAGGCTCCCGCAGTGGTCTGCAGCATCCACTGGTCTCTCTCCATTTCTGCTGTCCTGACATTAGCGCAGGCCCCGCATCTCCCCCAGATGACCGTGATTGGCCTCGTGATGAGTTAATTCTCTGCAAAGAGTCTCTCTCCATCACATCTGCCTTTTGGTGTCTTTACCTGGCATCTGGTTCTGATCATATTATTCACTCACCCGCCGATCTTCGATGGCCCCCACTCTCCTAACCCTGCAGCCTGCCTCGCCTCTCTCACCACTTCCTGTCTCATTCGCAGTGAGGAGTCCTGGACTGCCTCTTGTGCTCGGAGTATTTCCTGGAGATTCCCATGCTCATCTCCATGTGAATCTCGGGGGGGGGGAGGAGGGGAGAGATAGGGAGGGAAACTTGTTAACTATACAGTGTCTCCGGCTCCACCACCAGGGAGTCACTCCAGCACATTGGGGGCTGGAATCTGGACACGTCATGTGTGAAACTCAGGTCCGTGTGACTCTGTGGACGAGCCAGTTAGGGGAGCAGCGCCTTCATCATACCATTCCTGTGTTCTGGTGCGCTCGCTCCCGTCACCAGAACTCTGCCTGTTCTTCAGAGTCCAGCTCAGATGTCACTTCTTCCCCGGAGAGTTCTTGAGCTCAGGGGTCTAAATGATTTTCACCCCATACCTGGGTCCTGTGGCCTTCCTGCTTTAAACCCTTCATCTTTCCCGGCTTGATTATAAGTTCCTCAAGTGTAGGAAGTGCATTTTATTCACCCATATATCCTGTAGCTTCCAGGGAACCAAATTATAGTTAAGAGCTGCTCAAATGTGAAAGATAAGCAATACAATTATCAAGTAAAACTATATAGATTTTACACTCACTTACATAATATTTGAAACCTATATGAAAAAAAGGGAAACTATCATGGTAATGGTAGTAGCATGAATACCTATAAACAACTTCATTTTTTTAAAAATTTAGAAAGGAGAATTTAAACAAGTAGCACTTAGCCCTGGCCGGGTGGCTCAGCTGGTTGGAGCGTCATTCCATACACCAAGAAGGTTTCTGGTTTGATCCCTCTTTGTGGTGGGTACAGGAGGCAACTGATCCATGTTTCTTTCTCACTTGATGTTTCTCTCTCCCTTCCTCTCTCTCTAAAAAAAAATCAGTGAACCAATCCTGGTGTGGATTAAAAACACATACAAGTAGACTGTAGTTGTTAAACCTTGTACAAGAATTCTTTCCATCCACCGTCTTGCCGAGAGAAGATAGTGTGAGGCTTCCGAACCATCTGTATTGACAAGACATTACTGATGTAACCTTATATATGATTTTATTATTCATCTTTAAATTTTTTTCCTGTGATATTTGCTTTTGTTCACCAGCTCAAACATCAGTTAGCTCGGGTTTCTGTTCCCAGGCATAGTTTTAGGACATTCTCTGAGACGAAAGGGAGACTTTGGGAGTCATTGGTTTGCAGCTTTTATAGCAACACCTCTATTGATATGGCCCCATTTTGTAATGTCCATTTATCTGCATTGCAGAAATGAAATTTTAGACCCATTACTAAAATCAGATAGGAGACTTATTGGATTAGAAGTGCTTTCTTCCTCATTCTTAAGCGACCAAAAGGTTCTTTGATAATTCTATAAGAGAGTTAAAATTCTTTTTGATTTCAAAATGTTACAGACAGGAGGCTAACCTAGTTATATAGTTCACCGGTGTAAGGAGTGAACGTCTCAGGGAAGCAGGCAGTGCCAACAGAGGTTTCTGATTCAGGAACATGCAGAGGACACGAGACCTGCATGAATTTATAAGAGCTTGACTCATTAAGGGATAGAAAAGTACTTTACAAGTAGCACAATAGTCTAGGCTTGGAACTCTGAGTTTCTGTTCAACCTTAAGATACTTCCTACTATGAAGATTCTTAAAACCTCCCCCTCCTTTTTTTTGCATGCCTGAAACTTCTTAATAGTTTAGTAAGATTTCCATTACACATTCCTTACAGGCAAGGATGGCAAAATTAGAAATATGAAAATTAATCAACAAACATTTGTGATGTATCTACTGTGCAGGATACTTTGCAAAGGATTGTGGTCTAAAATGAAATACCCCTGCTTCCTTACAGATAGAGGACCATTTTGTTCAGTGAAGCAGCAACAAGCCCAGGAAGGGATTCTGACTTAGGGATGACACTGGACTAGATATAAGATATTGGACCAGCCATAAGATGCAGTTAATACATTGTTTCCTTCCCTCAGAGTATTGGCAGTTTATATTGGAGGCAGGTCCCAGAGTTGGCTATATGTGGGCTTGAATTCCAGGTCTAGCCCTTACCAGGAATACAATCCTGATCATGGACATGTGATCTTCTCTAAGCAAAATCTTCGTCTGCAAAATCGGGATGCTAACATCCACTTCATATTGTTATTTTGAGGAGTCTGTGCATTCAATATTTAGAATGTTAATTATAGCGTCTGGCACTGGTAGGTGCTAAATAGACATAGCTGGTCTTTTCCTCCTAGATGGTAAGCTCCTTGGAGTCAAGAACTAGTGTGTTAGCCACTGTCATCTCAGTGTCTGGTGCGTAGTCCCCCTTTAACAGATTTTGTTAAGTGAATGAAGGGAGGAGACTGCCAAGGCTAATGCTAATATAAAAAGTACTCAGAATAGCTGTGAGATGTGGCATTTCTCAGGTGAGGTTTTGGTGCGTGTATCTAAAGCACCTTCTGGGCCTAATTGGCTTGGCTCAGTGGATAGAGCATTGACCTGAAGACTGAAAGTTCCCAGGTTCGATTCCGGTCAAGGGCATGTACTTTGGCTGTGGGCACATCCCCAGTAGGGAGTGTGCAGGAGGCAGCTGATTGATGTTTCTAATTCTTCATTCCTCTCTGTAAAAAAATTAATAAAATATATTTTAAAAAATAAAGCACCTTCTATAAGTATGAGTTGGGAATACTCTACATTAAAAGGAAAGTAGGGAAGTACAAGGATAAGGAGTTGTTTTGATCAGTGTTGTTTGTTGCCAACAACAGAAGCCACCCTAACAAATTTAAGGGGAAAATTGTTTATGAGAAGGTACTAAGACCTTCAAAGAATCAGGACTGTTCTAGCAGTAACTCCATTGCCACCACCACTTACACTCAGCTTTGGTGTTACTGGGCACTGGATATGAGAATCTCTGCCATTGTTGTCCAGATAAATCACACACGCCAAGTCTATAGGAAACCAGTCTCCCTGCACTGAACAAATTAGGCATTCTATTTCAACACTTCCTTTTTCCAAATCTCATGTGTGCATGGGTCAGCTCATCAGTGTAGGTCATAGGTTAGTCCAGTATCTGCAAGGGAGCCTGGGAAATATAGTTTTTAGCCTTTATGTCTGTAGTCCAGGCAGGTTTGTGAAAAGGGGATTGGAAAGTGGCTGCACTAGCTTGCTGCACAGTGTCTAACGCAGAAGTCACTTTGAGCAGCTCTGTGCAGTTGGCCCACCAGGTCACAGGGGGTTGAGGCCATAGGAGGAGGGACTGGAAGACCAGAGGAGCCTAGTGAAGAGTTCAGACCCACAGACCCAGGAGCCTGCAGAGCAGGCACCCAAAAAGGGGCAGTGTGTTGCTGATTGGAGCTCACAGTCCAGGGAGGAGCAGGGGCAGATGCAGTTTTCCCAGCATGCATGGGGCAGGGGGAGGGGAGGGAGGATACTTGTGTTTAGAGGGAGACCTGCATTACCTTCCAGGAGCACTGTCCCAGGTTCAGCTGCAGGTAGAGATGCGGCTCCAGGCAGGGCCAGCAGGCTCATCTCACAGCCTGGCCTTCCCCATCCATCCCAGCAAAGCAGGGATGACGAGCGAGGGTCTCGTGTGCCAGCTGTGCAGCAGTGCCCCTGGCCTGGCCTGCGGGCCCTCCAGCTGGTCCCAACCAGCAGGCAAACAAGAGAAGGAGCATCCTCCACACCAAGGGACTTTAGGTTCGTGTTTCCCAAGCACGAGGTTGGAAGGAGGAAGCTGAGCGATCTCTAAGGAAACAAACAAAACAGAAACTTGGTTGGGGATGTGCTCCTTCTCTTCTTCCTTTTTGTCTTTCTTTTCAGTTTGTGTGGTTTTTTTATAGGCTGTGTGATAGAGGCAGTGGGATGGCTAGCAGGATCATCCAAGCTCAGGAAGGATCTTTGATAGAAAAAAACAAAACCAACCCAGCCATGATTTATTCCCGCCCCACCTTTTATTTATTCCCCTCTGCGGGCCTTCTAGGGGAGCTGACTGATTTATTGGCATCATTTTGTTCTTTGCCGGCCACATCCATCTCAGGTATTCCTTCCGTGAGGACAGAATCTATAAATGCAGCTCTCGGTATGCAAAAACCATTTTCTAGAAACCAATTCCGTTTAATGGTATTAAATGCAATCAGAAGCTACCAAGCATCTTACCGGAACTCCCTTCCGAATGTAGCCTAATCCGATTTACCTTTCCTTTGGTGTTTAAGCTCCTGACAGCTGGCGCAGACATTTCTTAGAGCAGTCTGCTGCTAACAGGTGCCTCTTCCTCTCTCATTCTCGGCTTCGTTCACCTCCTGTTAACATCTGGGTGTGACGGTACAGTGAGCATTACCCACCGGGTTACGTTCTGGGTGCAGAGATGCTGCCGTGTCAGACATGATTGCTTGATTTCCGGGTCATGAGTGTGTCTGAGGTGTGGTAGGTGAGGGAATGAGACGTAGTCCTGACCTCAAGTCCCTAGAGACCTCCTCACTTTATCTCAGAATTACAGAATCCTACGGTCATGTGGGAACACTTTATCTGTAATAAACCTGGAATTTAGTGACTCATTCCCACATGACTGTAGTGTTTCTTTCTCCATTGAAAGTGTTCTTCTTTAAGAAAAAGTTATTTAGCACGTGAACATCCAGGAGGAGGGAAAAGGCCGTTTCCCATCCTTTCCGTTTGAACACAATTACAATATTTTAACTCTCACCTTCCGGTCATGGACTTAATGTGGCACAGCACGCCCCTGGCTGGTTTCATTATCCGCTTCTGATCTCAGCTCAAAGAAATGGTGGAAGCCTGGGGGGGCGGGGGGACGGGGACGGGGGTGAGGGGTGGGGAGACTTCTCCTTCTCCAATATCTTCTGCTGGGAAGCTGGTTCTCCTGGATCATTTGCTCAAGGAATTATTTTAAAGCCCATCTTTTATCCAGCATACATTATAGCTGCATTAGGCTGGTCTGGCAAGGATGCAGCCTAATGCATCTGAACATGGCCCGTTCTAAAAACCTCAAAGAGAAACTGCGGGGAATAGTGATCCCTCTTCCCCAACCCCCTCAGCCAATCAATCATCACCTATAATAATAGACTCCTTGGCGAAGTGTCTTCAGGAACTCTCTATCCAGCTGGCTTTTTACTTTTCTTATGTTTTATATGGCATCTCATTATTCTCTCAGCACGTCTTTCACAGAGAAGGAAACTGTGGCTCAGAGAGGTTTAGTAACATGCTCAAGGGCACACAGCCTACTTGATGACAGGCCTGGGGTGTGAACTCAGGCCCTACGGCTGTAGAGCTGGTGTTTCGCTATATTCATTGCCTTCCTAATGTGGCCACGCTCTGTCACGTCTACCTCTGCTAGTCTCTTTCACGTCATCCCCAGGCTGGCCTGGGCACTGTGATTTCCTCCCAGCAGGCTTGGTCTCCAGATTCTCCCTCTTGTCACCCAGAGATCCTACTTAGCACCTCAAACTCAATCTCTCTAAAAAGTCATGAGTACCATTCCTCCACTCCACATGCATTTTCCAGAGCATCTATCCAGAAATGTAGTGATGATTTCTCTCTCAAAATGTTATTCCTCAGAACGTAAGACTGTATTAAATGCGTCCTTACAACGTCTTTTGTCATAACTAAAACGATGGCTCAGTTATTTGCTTTGAACCACAAACAGTATTTGAGCAAGACTCATTAACTTGGAGTTACCTAAAGTAAACACCAGCACGGCATGCTCACAGAGGTCACCTAATGGAATGACTTTTAACAGAAGCAAATTTGCACAGCCTTAGTGATTCTTCGGGGGCTCTGCCCTCATGGACATGCACATGAGATACCCCTGGACACGGGCCTTTTCAGGTTATTTTCAAAAAGCAGGGAAGTGGTGATCACTTATTTGTGATGCTCATGAATACGTATCTCCAGACAATCAAATAAAAACTGGCCTCACAGATTCCAAAGTGTTTTATCTCAAATGGCGTACACGGATTTGAAGATGGTACACCCCAGAAATCGATTCAGTGGCTCAAGAGTGACTCCAATGATGGCCAGGATACTGTCGAAAGAGACGTATGCCAAGAGTTTAATAAAGTTGTTTTTTAAAATCGTAGGAGTGAAAAGAGCAAGATTTCTAACCATATCATCTTATACAAAATGTGATTGTGAATATGCAAGTATAAACTGAATATTTTAAGTGGAAAATTATTCCATCTTTAGCCTGAATGTTTATGTTTTTAGACTGATTTTTTAAAAAAAACCTTTTTCCTTATCTTGTCATTGATTAAAAGGACAGTTGCTTTCTTTGTAGAGTCGCCTATGCTGATGTCTGAGCACTGCACCACTCACAGAAAATCAAATATAGACCCTGCACCCAGACAGCTCAGCAGGGAAGTGTAACAGCCACTATAGCCATAAAAACTCATCACATTTAGTAGAATAAAACAACCACCATTTTATTTGGTTCGTGGATCCTGTGGATCAGGAATATCTAGAAAGGCACAGAGGGGACAACTTTGTTCTGCTCCTTGTTTGGGCCTCAGCTTGAAGACTTGAAAGCTCCGTTGAAATCATTTGGGGGTGGTTTTACTCACTGGCACTGGGCTTCCTACAACATGGCAGCCTTGTGGGAGTCAAACTTCTTACATGAGAGCTCAGGGCTCCAAGCACAAAGTTCCACTGAACAAGGGGGAAGCTGCCTTCCTTTTTCTGATAACGACTACCCATTGTTACACCTGCCTTTTGGTTACAAGCAAGTCATAAGTCTACCCAGATACAGCAGAAGGAAGCTAGCTGCTTCCGCGAGGCTTTCTGCCCTTGCTCCCATACTTCTCCTCTGGTCTAGCCCCAAGCCTGTGCTTCCGCAGAGCATGGTTGGCTGTCTCATGGGTCCTGCTGTGGCTAACTTTATCACGGGTCCTGCTGCTCTGAAACCATCTCCAACACCATTATTTGACCCATTTATGCCATTTGACTTTGTGTCACACTCTTCTTTCAAAACTCTCCTATTCCTTGACTTCAGTTGCCCTTCCCTCTCTTCCCCCCCCCCCACCTCCCTGGCTGCACCATCTCAGTCTCCTGGGCTGGCTCTTTTTTTAAAGCTGGCTCATTATTTGTTGGTGGTCCCCAGGGTTTCCTTCTTGGCTGTTGCTCCTGCGTGTTCTGCACTCAGCATGTGAAGATGGGCTTCTGGTGGACCATGGGTTCCTGCAGAGATGTAAGCTTTGTGAGCATGTGCGAGAAGACACATTTTGCTTGATCTGTACCTTCATCACCTCCTCCAAGTGGTCTCAGATTTCGGACCCACTGCTTCCTGCATATTACTCCATGGCTGCACATTGGTATTCAGCTCTTATCACTCCCTTACACTCTAAGATCCCTCCTTGGCCACACATGAGGCTTTTCACTGGAGCTTAAAGAACTGCTGATGATCAGGGCTCAACCTGAGATCAGAATCCTGGGCACGGGGCCCAGTGGGGTTATACATTTCAAAGGAAGTATTAACCCTGCTTTGTCTGTCATGGATAACTCCATGGTTAATAGTTTAAACCACTTTCTTTTTACTAGGCTAAAATAAGTCATACCACCTTAGAGAGAGTCAAATTATATCAGGATTAGACTGTCAGTTGAGATGTCAAAAATCCGCATTTTCTTTTGAAATCAGTATAGAGAATTGATTGAATATAATTGTTTTGGGGGAGGGTTGACTTTATTTAGCTCCCTCTTTCCTTCTTTGCCTAATTGTTTCTTTTATTTTTGTCTATTAAAGTGACCCTTCCTCATGAAAAAGAAAGTAGATTTTAATGGGTACAATTTTCAGTTTCCCAAAAGAAAGAGAGTCCCGGAGATACATGGTGGAGATGGTTGTACAACAATGTTGATGTGCTTAATGCTGCTTCACTGCACACTTAAAAATGGTTAACGTGGTACAGCTGATGATATGTGTAGTTACCACAATTTTAAAAATGAGAACACATTTAAATTATTAAAAAGACAGTTGATTGTTAACAGGGGGAAAAAAGCCAACTAGATTTAGATGGAATAAATCATTGGCCTACTTACAGGAGGGTGTTGCTTCTCAGCACAAATACAATCCATTGAGAAATAACATCAAAACAGTTTCTCTCAAAACACAGTGAAGTCATGAGGGTGGAAATTATGGAGAATTTCACAAACAGGCCAGAAGTCCTAGAAAAAGCCATATGTCTGCCCAATTCAATTAATGGTAACTAGACCATAGCTTTCCTTTTCCCGTGTAGGATTTATTTCCTTGACAAAACAATTAAAAAACCCCATCTTTGATAAAGCTATAGTACCGGCATAACTCCTGAAGATACATTCGGTTGGGGTGGATGCATTTAAAGAATGAGCAAGAAATTACACAGTGGGCTGGATTCCTTGTAGAACGTGTGGGGTAGCGGTGAACTCCGAATTTAGACCCAGAGTGCCTGGCTTTTCATCCAAACTCCGCTATTAATGACCAGTGTGATCTGGGGCAAGTTAGTGTAACTGCTTGGGCCTCGTTTCCTTGCCTGTCACATAGACATCATCCACATAGAATTACATAAGCTAATACAAGTAAAGCACTCGGGACAGAGCCCAGAGCGTCCATTTATCTCCCCATCGCATGGAGACTCAGGCTGCTCTGACTCAGCAAGCGTTGCCTGGTTGTTGACTGCACATTGCTGAGGAGAGGCCCAAAGCACAGCATGAAATAGGCTCTCCTTTGCAAACCTCAAGGACTGCCCCGCCAGCTCTTTGGGCCCCTGCCCCCCTCTAAGGTGCCATGGCTATATTGCCTGCAGAGTTCATGACGCTACCCCGATGTCTTCCATTTCTCCTGACTCCACAGCACGTTCATTCATTTATTCAGCTTCACATTTTCTGAAGTTCTGAGTTGCCTCCTGATAGTGCTGCTTCTCTGCTTCCATTGGACATTCTTGGTCTCTTACTTGGTTTCATCACTCACGTCTCTCAAAAGCTGTGCTGATTGGAGCCCCAGATGTCCTCCCAAACTTGCATTCCCAGAACACTCGCTGTCATGAAATCTCTTGACACACATCTGTTCTGAGTTTTACTTCTGCCTCCTTAAGGATCCTGGCTGTGAAGCTAACCAGGCTGTTAATTAGCTCATAGAGCTTTGTGAGCGATTTAAGAGGTATGGGTAGGCACTCCTAGGGCAAAGACAAGATGACTAAATAAAAATCGTCTGGTTAGGGTAGAGGCATGCACCTGCCTTGTCCTTCTCTGAAATCAGAGGACTTGACTGCAGATGGGAGGAGGCTTCGCAAGAGAAATGAGACAGGAGGTGGTCTCTGGGTCTACGATGGCAGTAGACCAACCTTTTCTCTAGGCAAGAAGGAGAATCCTGCAGTTGGGATGGTAAGTGACAGCTGAGGAGAATTCTGATGCCAACTAGACAAAGGACAACCTGTGCCACAGTGGATGAGTGCATCAGGAGGAAAAGGCTTAAGGTTTGAGTCAACTTATAAAGTTGGTTTTAAATGGTAAAAACTTGGCTGCCACATGGGTGAGGAGTCTCCTCAAAAAGACCTTATTCAGATATTATTCATGCCATTGGTTTGTGTGACATATTGCCCAGAACTATATGTCTTCTACAAAGCAAGGTCCCATGAGATCTCCAAGCAGAGTTTTCTAGGAAACTGGGCCACCGTCAGGCCTTTCTCACTGAGCACTCACCAGAAAGCTGGTCCAGAGAGGGGAGATTCAGTAAGTATTTCCTTCTTTCCCAACTTTTCCTCTCCCTCCTGTCCCCCTCTCCCCATCCCTTAGAAGTGTCTAAAGGATGGATGATCCAATGAGATACTGAATGGGCAATATTGTTACCTTAAATAGAAAGAATATATTTGCTAAATCTCAAGTTGACTATATTGTTTTTCAGATGGACCAATAAGACAAGTTTTTAAAATTATGCATGTTTGGGAAAAATCCATGGCCTGTGATCCCAGTCATAGTTATTTCATGTGTAGAGAGATGGTCTGAGGAGAGGCGAGGTTGAGGAGAATCTACATTTATTGACCATTTGTGTGCAAGATATTGTGTTGAAGGTTGAAATGCATTATTTAATGTCAATGAGCTCCCTCCATGGCAGGCATTACCCCATTTCACAGTTGGGGAAACTGAGGCTTGGGAAGGACTGTGCTTTACTCAGGGTCACTTAGTCAGAGCATGTGGAGCTAGATTTTGAACCCAGGTCCACTCCCTGATTCCTCCCACTCTTGCCCATCTCCAGCATAAGTGACAGCTTGGTTCTGAGCACTGCCCTCCTTCCCCCTTTGGCACCCTCAATCCCAGCCTGGGCCCCAATGACCATCTTTTGGAAAACAGGAAATTGACTGTTTGGCCCTTCTCCCTGTTTCAAATGAGAAGCTAAAGTCATTTTCTGTTTGAAGTCCTGCCCATCTCTTAATGGGAGGACTCTGTATGGATCAGGTAGCCTCTTCTTTGATGGGTCCTACCTGGCTCAAGCTCTCCCCACCCCCAGTTCCGGCAGCACTTGGAACTCTTGCACTGATTTGGCATTTCTCACCAAGAACCTTCTGACGTCCTGTATTCCCCCCTGGCTGGCACGTCACTGGGATACTCTTTGCTGTATCTCTGTGCCAACAACCCAGGACCTTCTGCACCGTGGGCACTAAATGCACGTTTCTCAGTGGGTTATTAGGAGGACCAAAGCAAACCACTTTTCTCCAGGGAGAAACTTGAGGGCTGAGGGTCCAAGCACTCAGCTCTAGGGGCCCTTTTGCATGTTCTCTAGTTCTCCATGGCTTGGATGTCAATGTGCCCCCGTCCCGGGAATCTGGGATTCAGTGCCTGAATGAACAGTTTGAGTTTAGAAAAGCCACAGAATCCTCCCCAGCCCGCAGACAAGGAGACACAAGGGTTCTGTGCACATGTGCCAGGCTCCCCCAGCCTGTGTGCTGGCTGATCTGTGATCTGGATGACTCTCCTTGTAGCAGGACAGCCAAACCGGCTTCCTGCTGATAACAGTAATCAGATTTTATAGCAAAGTCCCAGTTAAGCAGGGCATGTAGGGACGCAGCTCGAGTTATTGATTCTCATCATGGAAGGTTCTTTTCCATCGAGAAGGCTGCGTGTTTTATGATTCAACCTTTTTCTTCTCTGTTCCCTGCATATTTCTCTTGTGCGTGTTATGGGACAGACGTCCTTCTTTATTTTATTTGCTTAGTTAAAACCCTAGGATGAAAGATTGGCAAACAAAATGCACACAATTAGTGCATGCAATTGGCTCAAGAGTGTCATCCATTTTGGTAACGTAGAAAGAAATGAAATTTGTTGATGATGCCATCAGACATTCTTAATATTTTTTCATGTCCTTTGTGTTTCATGCCATTAAAAAAAAATAGTGAAATAGGCTTTCAAGCCACAAAAAGAAAAAAAAATAGTGTCTTGCTGTGTATCAGCATTGGCTAAAGAGTATTTTTAAAAAAATAAAAATGACTGACTACTTCCTACATTTTTATTTTCTCTTAATCTTTGCATTTGGAAGATAATACTCTCTGGGTGTCTTTGAAGATAATAATAGAGTTGAGGATGCACGGATGCTGCTACACCAGTCCCCGGGGAAGGCTTTTCCAGATGTGCAGTGCCACAGGGAGTCATCTGGCTGGGATAATTGACAGCTGCCAGCCTGTAATCCCCGGTGCTAACCTGGGGCTGGGCTGCAGATGGCAACACAGCAGCTGGGCTGCTGGGAGTCGGTCCCCGCACTTGGCTCTCCCTCCATAGCCATCTGCAAGGACCCACCCCCACACGGGATGCCTGCTCAGGGAAGGGTCTGGAGCCTGAACTTCCTCCTGGAGGGAGGAAAGAAACACCTTGATTCACTCAGCGGGGCCACAGTTGGATAAGCGAGGGTTTGCTTTTTACCGGGATGAACTTTGGCATTTTAATCTTACATTCTGACCAGCTTTTGAGCTGAGACAGCACCATAAGTTTACAGGGCTGAGTGTATCAGCCAAATGGAGAAAACAGTCCTCTTTCAGGGCCTTGAACTAGTGCTGTTCCATGTTAAGCTTCACGTTCTGGCCCTCCATGCTGCCCTGGTTTCTCAAATGGGATTATACCACCTGTCTTACCTACTTCAGAGGATTGTTCTGGGGATCAGAGAAGTTCCTGAGTGCTTGGTCCACTGTCAAACCATTGAATACACAGATAGACTAAGAAGCGGTCTCTGGTGTGTATGGTGTGTCGTTCTAGTTCTCTTCCTCTTCTGAATTATGGTCTCAGTCACAAATACTTCTGGAGAAGCATAGTCACTGTCATTGCTGAATGCTTTTCATGAGCCAGGCATCGAGCAAAGTGCCATACAGGCATTATTTAGTCCTCATGATACCCTTACTGTGTGACCCTCACACTGCTTCCATTCACACAGCGCTGGGTTCCGAATCCATCTCGGTTTTCTAGAAAAGCCCATGTACTTCCTCTTAAGCTGCTTTGTAAATAAAGGAGCTACAGTCTTCATTTTCAAATAGGGCACTTTTAAAATGATGCAAAGGTGTGTAAGACCATGGGGCCAGAAAGCATGCCTGTAATTATGGTTACTGGAGAGAGAAAGGGAGGGGGGGTAGGAGTGGGAGGAGAATGCACTGGAAAGAAAAGAAGAGAGGAGGGAAGGGAGCAGAAAAGAGAATATATGACTCAGAGAAAAAGATACAATTTTTATGTGTGTGTGATAGGAATCACGATTTTCTAACATTTTATGTGCATATAATCCTTAAAAGCATATAATTAATTAGTTAATGGGCTTTTAATGTTCACAGTGCAAGAGATGTGAAAGCAAATGATCTTGATAATCTTCATAAAAGATCCTTAAAGTGCAACAATTCCCAGAATTTCAAAACCTTGCTGAACAGAAACGATTAGGTGGGGTGAAGGAGGTGGGCGGTGGTGGAGCGAAAGAGGAGGAGGAGGAGAAATATCCTCAGAGGGAGAGCTTTTTATTTCCGTCCTCCTCTCTGCGTATCCAGCGCAGTCTAACCTTGGCCTGGACAGGCCCCTGCCTGACTCAACAGCAAGGAGACAAGTGAAAGCACTGGTTGTTGTCTGCATGGAGTGGAAGGGTTGCTCTTGGCTGGGTTGGATAAACAGGTAATGAGTAGGCAGCCCATTGTAACATGGAACTTGATGACTCTAGAGCAGCCGTGGGCAAACTGTGGCCCGAGGTGCTCAGTGCTGATCGGGATGATCATGGCTGTCTTGCCCAATACTGATTGGGGCTAATCGGGGCTGATTGGGGCCCACTGGCTCGGGGGAAGGACTGCAGGAGATTGGCCGGTCATGGGAGGTTGGCTGTGAGAGCGCACTGACCACTAGGGTGCGGCTCCTGCATTGAATGTGTTTCCCCTGGTGGCCATTGCACATCATAGCGACCAGTTGACAGGCCGTTCAGTTGACAGGTCCATTCGGTCCACTGGTCATAATGGTCACTTAGCCTTTTATATATAGAGATTATTACTTGACATCTATGAAACTATTATTATTTGACATCTCTGAAACTCAGCTTCTTTATCTCCAAAGTGTATTTTTCCAGGTTGGTATGGGGATTAAGTTAGAGAATATATGGTCAGGTCTGGGAGAAAATGTCAAAGGCCATGAAAAATTATGCACAGTCAAGTCAATAGAACAAGTCAATTTTTTATACTGTGATGTTTTTCCGGGTGTAGAACCTCAGACCTTGAGCAGTACCACATGCTTTTCTGCACCCTTTTGAAAGGAGGGTGGTTAATTTTTGATTAAGTGAATATATATAATAACAGCCAGAGGAGAAACGGCAATATAATCACAACTAGTAATAATAATTACCTAGGGAGCTTTTCTCTTGAGTCTTGATTTTTGTGATGGGGGATCAGATGCAAGACTCTGAAGCTCCCCAGTGGGACAGTGTGAGGAGGAGGGGTCTGGGGCAGAAATCCATAGGGAGTTCCTGACGTGACCCTGAGACTCTGGGGGAAAAAGCACACAGGGTCCATCCCAAGGGGAAAGTCCCAGTCATGCATTAAACCTTTAAGGGCAGTTTTTTCTGTGGCTGTGGGCAGCCCCATGGGGCATGGATATTGTCTCAGTTAAACACTATTTGATGGAACAAGATTATGCCACAGGAGAGGCTTACTGGCTCTTTCTGAGGATGCTGCGTAACCAATTACAGAGCAGGGACTTTAGTCAGTGAGACCTGAAGTTCAGATCTTGGTTCTGCCACTTGAAAGCTATGTGTCAATGAGTGTATTTAATTCTGCCAACATTCATAGGACGGTTGTAAAAATTAAATGAGAAATTGCACATAAAGAAACCATTTGGCACTTTGTAAATGCCAATAAATGGAAGCCATTAGTACAGGTATTACTGTTCTAATGAGAACATCCCACCCACCGTCTGGTCACTGGATTTTCTAGTTGTGTTGAGAGGTTGACTCTTACCCATTGCTTGGCACCCATCTACTTTAGATCATCATAAGTGGTCCCACTTTTAGGTACAGGGCCCCATGGATAAGGGCCTGGTATGGTGCTAAGCCTCCCATCTTTATCCGTGTAAGTTTAGGATGCTATGAACCAGGCTTTTCTGGAACTGGTCACTAAACGTGATCCCGCTCTAGCTCATGCCGTAAACCAATATGCAAACAGAGTCATGGCCTTGGGTCAGTCAACCGATGAAGGTCATGGTTTACCATTTCCTAATTTGGTGAGTCACCAGACCCTGCCAGAGTTCCTAAGAACTCTGGTGATGCATTTGATGGACCGCTCATCTCTAGACCAGACGGAAGAAGTTATGCTGAGCAAGATCCAGGCTTGTTTGTGAAATCTAGGGACCTCCCTCCCTGACCAGTGAGGGTCATTAGCTGAGCCAGGAGTACAATGGTTCTGCAGGATGCATCCCTTTAACTTGTTCATTGAATGATCAAAGTTACAGATATTGTTGGAGCATCTCGAGAAGCCAGCTTGTCTACCCAAAGGAGAAGATTTCTGTGCATACCTAACCAGAGCCCTCCTGTGTCACCTGGGTACAAACCCAGACTGGCACAGAGGCAAAGCCCAGGTGGGTGGGCAGGATGCAGGCACCTGCAGGACGCTGGCATCCAGAATATGAGCAAGGGCCAAAAATGGGGACTCATGAGTAGGGGAGAGATGGGCAGAAGTAGCCATGGGGCATCTCTCCTGGACCACACACCTGCCCACACGGGCTGGAAGTTTGGTCGCTGCACACGCATAGTGGCTTTTAACAGCAGCATCTGTGAGTCATTACTCAGCTTCTGACATGAACCTCTGTCTTGTTGGAAGTCAGGATGGAGTCAGCAGCCTCTGAGCCCAACTCCCGCCATCCCCTATTTTAGATACAGATTATGAAGGGCAGTCAGTGCCAGGCACAATGCTGAGGACTCTACATGCATTTTTCCCTTTCCTCCCATCCCTCCTGTGAGGTAGGTGGTGGTGTTGTGCCCATTTTGTAGATGGAGAAGCTGAGGTATAGAGAGCACTTGAGCTGTTTAGGTCAAATAGCTTGTATGTGGCAGAGTCAGGATGCAGATTAGGCCTTTCTGTCCCCAAAGCTAAAGCTCTGAAGCACCCTTCCCTGTGACTCATTCAGCTGAGATGGAAAAAGACTCTATAACCTGCTCAGCTGCCTCTCAGAGGCTGGATCAGGATGGCCACCGTGGCTGCATGCACACTGCAATCACCCGGGAAGAGTACTCACGCCTGGATCTTGCCAGAGGATCTAATTTCAGTTGGTCTGAGGTACAGCCTGGGCATTTTCTGATCTAAAGGTTGGCAAACTTTTCCCGTCAAGGTCCAGGAAATATTACACACTTAAGCTTTGCAGACCATATGGTCTTTGTCATAACCACTCAAGTCTTCCTGCATAGAGCAAAAGCAGCCTTAGGCCATCCCTGAACCAGTGAGCATGACTGTGTTTCAGTAAAACTTTATTTATTAAGACAGGTGGCTGGCCCATGGGCCCTCGTTTGCCAGGGACTGATCAGGTCAGGCAGCCCATTCACAGATGCCGTCCTTCGCCAGTGAGAATTCAGCAAACTTCTGGGGACCTGGGCTCTGCGATGTCTTGGGAGAGAACCTTGGCTCCCTCCTACCCTGCAATCCCCTGCCTTCCACGATGACTGAGCTTCTACAATGGGCTCTTTTTTTGTTGAGCACCCACTTCGCCCCTGGGTCTGAAATCCTGCCACGAACCATCTCCTGTTTGGCAGGGGTTCTTTCTGGCTTGCTTGTACTTCTCCGTGAGGAGTTAAAAATGCCCCTCATGCCACCCCCGGTCTTGGCTGGCAGCCTGGTCCTTTGTAATTAAGAGGAATAGGTGGACCTGCAAGACTGCCACCTGTCTGCTAGGAGGACTGCCCTGTGTGGGCATGCCTCCCCTTGCAGGCAGCCCCCCAGGCTTGCTTCCTTCCAGAGCCTTCCCCTTCTGGCCCACTTCCTTTCCTGTCCTTGTACTTGCGGCTTGAGTAATGGCAGCGTTTGGCCTGAAGAATTCAGTATATCAATTACTTTTCTTTTATAGGGCATCAATGTAGTGTTTCTGAAATTGTGGCTGGTGGTTACAGATGCTCCTCTATTTGTGGGGGGGTTATGTCTTGATAACACCCATTGTAAGTTGAAAATACCTTAAGTCGAAGCCAGCTTCTTTAATAATTAATGTTTATCACAACTTGTTATCATGTTTTAGCACTCAAAATTAAACGACTGAAAATATGGGTAAAAAATAAAGGAAAGAAAATGCATTGAACACACCTAACCTGCTGAACATGATAGCTTACCCTTGCCTTCTGTAAATGTGCTCAGAACACTTGCCTTGCCCTCCAGTTAAATAACCTTGAGTTCCATCTCAAGATTCCTCGCCTTCCCCCCTCTTCTCACCACAAGTAGGAGCCACAGGTGGGCATTTTGTAGACATGATGGGATATGAAAACACAGCACACAATATCCAGAAACAGTGACAACACAGGACACTGTGGAGGAGGGGCTGTTCACCCTCAAGATTCTCAGACCGAGTGTGAACTTCAGTAAACAGCCCACACCCGGCATCATGGGAAAGAATAGTCCCTCTTATCACTAGCCCAGCAAGGATCTAAACTCAAATTTGAAGTATGGTTTCTACTGAAGGGGTATCACTTTTGCATCAACATAAACTCAAAAAAAAATGGTAAGTTGAATCATCATATGTCGCAGACATTCCATATTTGCAAAGTCAAAAGAAAACTGTAAAATAAAGCCACTGAAATGCTTGTGGTAATGGGAATTATGCCCCGACTCTCTAAAAGTATAAACACTAAAGCATGCGTTTTGTTTCTTATCTTCCCTCCTCTATCAGCTGTCCTTGGTAATGGGGTGCAGAGATACCACAAAAATGCCAGACTGAAAGGAGACTCTTAGTACAGGTGGCACCTAAGATATTAACAGTTTGTGTGCACAACGTGTCTTTCTAAGTTAGTTGTTTCCGCATCAGAAGACATCTGTCCAACAAGCATTTATTGAGACCCTGATTTGTCTCACTTGTCAGGGATGCAGGATAAGGCTCCTGTCCTCACAAACAGATAATTGCAAAGCCTTATCAGAAAAAAAGTGCTGTAAGGGGCACACACACAGCCGTCTTGGTGGAGAGGTTGGAGTAAAAGGTTCAGGGAAAGCGTCTCCCAGGAGGTGAGAACTGAGTTGGTTGAACAAGGTTCCCCACCTGGAAAACAGGAGGAAAGGCATTCCTGGGGAGAGGGACCAGCATGCCAAACACAGGAATGTGGCGAGTTGTGTGACTGGGTGGTTCATGGGGGTGGGGACTGAGTCCAGGCATGGCAGAGGGATTTGTAAACCAGTCTGGGAGCCCCAGCTTTTATGGCTGACATGGGCCAGTAGAAGGTTTTAAAATAGAGGATAACACAACCCAGTTTCTGTTTTTAGAGAGATCTGGTAGATTGGGGTGAGAAGGCAGGGAAGGAAGCAGGGTTGTTGTAAAAATAAATCAATCCCAACTAAGAACATGGAAGCTAGGATGGAAAGGCATAGGGAGATATGATTACACTGAGGAGACAGAATAGACTGAATAATGAAGATGAGTGATGAGGAGTTCTTGATGGTTAGCCTATATAATAAAAGGCTAATAAGCAAATGGACCAAATGGCGGAATGACTGGTCACTATGACGCACACTGACCACCAGGGGGCAGCTGCTCAGTGCAGGAGCTGCCTCCTGGTGGTCAGTGCTCCGCTCAGCCAGAAGCCAGGCTCATGGCTGGAGAGCGCAGTGGCAGTGCTGGGAGCTTCTCCCGCCTCTGTGGCAGCGCTAAGTTGTCAGTCAGACATCCCCCAAGGGCTCCTGGACCGCAAGAGGGTACAGACCGGGCTGAGGGACCCCTGAGTGCATGAATTTCATGCACCAGCCTCCAATAAACATATAAAAGAAGGAGTGGTGTTTTGGGGGGAAGCTAATGAAGTAGTTTTGGGTCTGTTGAGTTTGAGGGGTCTGAGGAACAGACAGTTGGAGTAACCCATTAGGCTGTGGGTATGGGAGGCTGGAATTCAAGAAGGAGATTGGAGGTAAAAATGATTCATAGGTGGTAATTAAATCAATGAAGGTGAATAACATCACCCAAAGAGTGTGTGAGGGAGAAGAGAAGAGACCCAAAGGAACACCAGCATTGAAGGAACTGAGTAGAGGAAGAGCCAGCAGAGCACACAGCTGTCCTCGGCAGATCAGTTATGACTAGGACAGCGTTGACTGGAGCACAGGGACCTAGTTACACCTGCGACTGGATGAGCTACAGTGTATTTCAAAACTCCCTACGGACCTTGCCTTACTCCTACCATTCAGGATATAAGACTCCATTCACTCGTTCCTTCATTTATTAATTAAACAAATAGTCTACTGAGTATAAGACCCTCTCCTGGGCCTTGCGGGTAGACATGGTTCCTGTGCTCTGTTGCTCACAGCTTAGAAGAGAAGACAGATGTTTGGCAATAAACTTGGAAACTGATGTTTTTATGAAAACAGTGACAGTTACATGGAAAAGTTGGCCCCTTAGAGCCCTGTCCAGACAATGGCCTCTAATAGATATCTGTCAGTGATGAGTTTTGAGGTGAGGGGCGGGGTGCCACGTGGTCTAATCTCCCCTGATGGCTTTGGGGCAGTGCTGTTTCCTTGTCATCAGCTCCTGGGACACATACATGCTCTGCCACAATATGTTGAATATTAGAGAGTGGCTCCTGCTGCCTGGCACTGGGGGTGGCAGTTGGGTGGTGGGGATCCTCAGACCCCCTCCGCAGTCTCCTCCATAAGCAGCATAGAGAAGGTCCTGTTGGCTCGCACAGCGTGATAGAACAGGTCGGAACGGGAGCTATGACCTCACCTGGTTTTCCGCGAGCAGTGGAGATGGAACTGATACTGCATGTCAGCTCATTTGTCTGTACAAGCCGTCTGCTTCGGACGGTGTTCATTACATCTGGTTCTTCTGTTTGTTTTGAAAACTCTATTTCACGTCGGAGTGAGGTGTTAGGCAGAAGACAGAACAGTGACTACGTGGATTCATAGTTGTCTCATATTGAGACATCTTCCATTCAGTTAAACAGATTGCTACCGAGACATCTCCTCAGGTCCAAGCAAGGACTTTCCACTGAGGACCTACTATGTGCGGGGGCTGAAATGTATTGCGTTTTGAAATCCTGCTGACAGCCACAGCTGTGCTGGCAGTTTGCGTTGACTCTGGCAGACTGAAATTGCTTCGCCTTTTTCCCTTTGCTAGCCTCTCATTATAGTTCTCGTCGGTAAACTAGATTGCGGACCCGGAGTGATTCACATTGCACAACAGAAGGGTTCCTGGAAATTGTTTTTTGCAAACGAATGGTTAGAAAATGAATAATGTTTTAACTGCACTGGGGGATTTTCTATTAAAAGGGAATTCTGATGCTGAATTGTTTTTGAAAGGTGAGACATCATTTTCTGATTTATCTGTCTGGTAAAGGAGAATTGTTAACCTAAAGGGAAAATAAGTCAAAATTTAATAATTTCAGGAATGGAAAAAAATATCAAACCAAAAAAAAAGTACTTGTAAGAGCTTAGGAGTAGTGAATACTAACAAAAAGAACCAGTGTCGTCAACACCACAGGACAGAATGTCAGCTGATCTGAGGGGGAGACATTGGGCTAATAATAGCCAATCTTGCCAGTGTAAAAAATGAGAATAAATGAGAGAAGCCACAGAGAAAGGAGAAAGAGACTGGGGGGAAAAGCACAGAGAAAAGGAAGGATAATAGCAGGTGGTGGAGGCCCAAGTGGCAGAGGAGACATAAGCCAAATGGTGAAAGTGGCAGCGGATGGGAGAGCTGGCCGCAGGGGCGCTGACAGAAGCCACCTCTCCAGGAAGCTGTGGGTCTGACCTACTTTAGCAGCCCCCCCGCCAGCGAGCACATGGGCCACAGGGCATCTGAGCCCCACTGGATTCCGTCACTCCCAGGATGCCGTGTGTTCCTGCACAGGAAAACCTTATACCTTCCTTGGGTGCTAGCCAGGTGCCGGTTCCTGTCCTCCGTGCTGTATGTATTAACTCCCCAAACCCCTGATTGTGTATTACATCACCACCCCCACTTTACGGATGAGGTGACTGAGTGACAGAGAGGCCAAGCAGGTTGCCCAACATCAGAGCCAATGAGTGGAAAAGCTACCTGTGACGGGCAGAATTCTCAGAGAGCTCTCCAATTCCTGCCCCTGAGTGCACACACACCCTGGGGAATCATATCCCGTGTTTCGTGTGGACAGGACTTCTCAGAGGGAAGGTGGAGGTGGGTGGGTGGGGAGATATCAACCAAGGAACATCTACTAGTATGCATATATGCATAACCCATGGACACAGACAATCCGGTGATAAAGGCCTGGGGCGGGGGCCTAGAGAGGTCAATGGGGGGAAAAGGGACATATGTAATACTTTCAACAACAGAGATGTAATAAAATAAAAAGATGGTGGGATTTCATTTTTCTTGATTAGGCTACATTCTGTGGCAAGGAAGAAGGGATTGTGAGGATATAGGTACAGCCTCTCATCAGGTGATTTTGAGGGAGTTTTTTTTGGGGGGTGGGCCAGACCTAATTAGGGGAGCCCTCTGTAGGAGGGTCCAGGCCTTCCCTGGAGAAGGAGAATCAAAGTAAGAGGACTTTTTTCTGGCCTTAAAGAACCCAACAGCCTGTTTGAAAGCCTGTGGTGGGGGCCACGTGGTCAGAATCAGAGAGGCGCCCTAGGAGCTGAGAGGGTCCCTGCCAACAGCTCACAAGGAAACAGAGCTCAGTCACCAGCCCCCGGGAGGTGAATTCTGCCAGTTTGGAAGAGGACCCAGAGCTCAGGGGGGAACACATCTGCTGGCACCTCACTTTCAGTCTGTGATACCCTGAGCAGAGGACACTGTTCACCCTGCCTGGGCTTCTGCCCCATCGTAACTGTGCACCAGTAAGTGCCCATTGGCTGAGCCCCTGACCTGTGTTCATTTGCTCTGCCGCCATGGAAAACGAACGCACTACGATTCCAACCCCATGGTTCTGGTGGCAGAGCTCACATTTCCCCACCACCCCGTCTGCCTCTTAGAAGTCACACCTCAAAATCATTCCTGGAACTTCCAAGTTGAATAGGAACCATAGAGTTTATTCAGTTCGGTGGCTTCATAAACCTTCCCCCAGAGCAGAAACCCATTGTGCAAACCTCGGGGGGGCTGCTCTGCTTGAAATGGGGTGTGGGAGCGGGAAGCTTGAGTAACAAGCTCGTGGAACCCCATTCCTTCCGCTGTTTCTGTTCCTTATATTCGCTCTTTGAGGAACCCCTGAGGAAGACAGTTTGAGAACCACTGTCTGATCTTTATATTCCCCTTGGCAATATCCATGTCATCTCCTGACCTCTGTTCGATCAGCCACTGAAACTTTCCACGTGAAGACCATTCCTTTGGAAAGTCTTCTTTCTGTCACATTCACATCTGTTCTCCTTTCATCCCCTCCGTCACTCTAGGCCCAGCTACACGTGGTATCGCAGAACACATGGAGCCCTTCCGCGGACAGCTCCTCACAGCCTTAAAGGCGGTTCTTATGTTTCATACAAGCCTGCTGTTTTCCAGGCAAAACATGCCCATGCCCTCAAATGAGTTTCCAGTCCCTTCCCCGTCTGGTCATTCCTCTCAGGTTGCCTGCGTAAGGTTAGGAATTAAGCATGGAGCTCTTGGTGGGGTCCGCCTCACGTAACATACAGCGGGCCACACACCAACCACAGTCTACATGTTCCCTTTCCAGCGGGGCAGCATGAGACCACATTAGCTTTTTGGCAACCACAGTGCGGTGTTGAATCATTCCATAGATACAGTCAAACCAACACTCCCTCTTCACACTGATGGCTGCCAAGGTGTGTCTCCACCACCACGGACTTGTGTGTGTTTATTGTAACCCGAACACAGGCATCACATTCCTCACTGTCTGGTCTCATCAGGGACCTGGTGCATATCGTGACTGGCCCTGATTATGTCATCCAACAGTATTGCTCTTCTCCACAGCATCACCTCTGCTCCCAATGTGATCAGAATGCCCTAAATGCCCTCGCTGGGGTTATTGACAGAATTTTGGAGCTGGACAGGGCTGAGGTCAGAGCCCTCTGGCACTATGTTGATGGCTGACTTCCAATGTGTGGGTCCCTTAAACATCATGGATCCAACTAATTGTATCATCTACTGGCCACCATCCAGCTCATAAAGGTACCTCAGAAACGTAGTGAAATATCTCCAGGAGTCCAGGTACGGGGTGTTGAGTCTAACTCCTTGACCTCCCAGCTAGGGGGTCACAGTAGCTCTGAAGCCAGATTGATTGAGTTTGAGATGCTCTGCCATTTACTAACAAGGCCCCTCAGGACAACTGGTCCCTGCCCCTCCGTTTCCTTATCTATAAAGTGAGAATCATTGTGAGGATTAGGTGAGGCATGAGGAATGCGAGAACAGTTCCTAGCGTTCAGTATGGACCATCTTAGCCAACACTTGAGCTCCGCATTCAGCCATGCCTGAAATAAGATTCGCTTCTTGGCATTTCGATCCTAAGAACAATGCATTTATTCTCTTCTTGTGTTAGCCAATTTGGGTTGTGTTTTTTGTCCCTTAGCCCCAAGAATTGTGACTAGTAGATTCAGTGAAATCAGATTCTCATTCAGTTTGAAGTTTTGTCTTCTTTAGTGAGACAAAGTTAAAAAATAATCCCCCAAGTGAGATATTCCTTTCCTGCCGGTTCCCCAAAGGGGAGTATGATCTCAGGAAAGGATAATTCCTTTCTTTCCCATCTTCTTGGTAGCATTTGTTTCAGATTTACTTTTCAGAATATCTTTTTAAAATACTGCATGTCATGGTCACAAGAAAACTCTCAACATTGTAATTAGATTTGCATAGCAAGCTTATGCTTTACTTCCTTTTCCCCAAATCATGAAATATTCTAAAATATTGATATACAGGAATAGAAGACACTCGGTGGGGAAGAGAGTAGCTGGCTGGGGATCGGGTGGGGATGGGGAGTAAATCAGAAAACCTGGGGCTCTATTTTGGCCTCAGCACCTACCTCCCTGTGTGGTCTTGGGCAAGTCATTCTCTCTGCTTCCTGGTCTATAAAACAGGCAACATGATACCTGAGATTACCTTCTTATAAAAATCCATAAAAATTTTCTTATGCACCTTAAATAATATAATTCATTTTCTCAGTGGTTGAAATGGTGAAAAGAAAATTAGAAAAATAATAAGCTTTAATGAGATCCATCTGTATTTTGTGATTACCTTAGAATTTGGAGTGTATATTTCAAGGTTTTGCCTTTTTTTTCTTCTTCTGTGTCTGAGGGGTTTTTGCTTTTTCTTTTTCTTATTTTCTTCTCTATATAAACCCACATGGTCTTCTCCCCGAGTCCTCACTGTCCTTAATAATCAAGAAGGATCTTGGCCATGTGAGCCGAGAAGTGCCGCCGAGGTCCCGGGCCTGTCCTCAGCTTTAATTAGCAGGCAGCACGCAGAGAGGAACAATAAGGAGCCAGAATAGAAAACATGGTAAACTAGCGAAAATGGAGACAAAGACACCGAGACAAAGCAAATGACTAGAATTAGCTGGGGGAGCTGGGAAGAGGGGAGCCAGAAACTGTGACATTCTGCTTTTTTCTTGGGATGCAAAGCCAGGCTTGCTGTGGAGTGGGCATGAGGTGGGTGTGCGTGGAGTGAGGGAGCGAGGAGGCGAGTGATGAATAGATGGGAGCGAGCATTTGGCTGCGTGCGGCCACACTCCAACCTGCCAACTCAACTAGCCCAGGGACAGGCGGGGAAGGAAATAACAAAAGGAAACTCGGGATGCCCGTGTACCAATGCAAAGCCCATCTTCCACTGCAGACACGGAAATATCGGCGGCATTGAATGAGACACAGTGCAACGATGGAGAAAGTGAGTCTTCACCTGCTAACCCGAACCGATGCATTGTTGCTTTTGAAACGTGGTACTTATTTGCAAGGAAGTCTTCACGTCATGCCCCGCTATTTGGCTTTCGGGTTGGACTTAATTAAAAAAGCTGTAGCACCTCTGAGTCCAATTTCCTCTTTTCTCGTAGCATCTGTCCCTGACAGCTTGGGCGAGGCTTGGCCACTTGTTGAGGCCGAGGCTCGAGGAGGAAATGACAGGGGAGAGGCGAGGTGGACAGACGCCTCTTGTGGGAGGTGGCACTTCTCGGCTTCTGCACGGCCCAGTCACGTGCTCGGGAGGCTTCTTGGTTTACGCAGGGCAACAGATGTCTCCGAGGGGGATGCTGGCAGCCTCTCCGAGGCCAGCAGGAGTGAGGGTAGGCATGAGTGCGCTAATGGGAGAGCAAGGCACACATGCTTTTGCCCTCTGCTCAGAACTGGAACCCGGGCCAAGATGGGATCCGAGCGAATTCTACAACTGAGCAGAGGGCGATGGCATAGAGAAAATGCTAATTTGCAATCAACTTTATCCCGAAGGGAAAACCTGACTGTTTCCTAAGACAAATATGCCCCAGCGCTTTCTCTATTCAAATAGATGGCCCAGGAGATGAAAGCCGGGACTGGGGCTGGCTCCGCCCGGAGATATGGCCCTGTTTTGCTTTGCAAAGCAAAGCTGCTTCTGTATGCATTCACCGGGCGGGCGGTTCAGTTTGGACTGAGAAAGACTGCGGCTTTCTCCCCTGAGGGCTGGCATTCTCACTCATTGGACAGGCCTATCAGTGAACACAGACAAACCTGTGTCTCAGTTTGGAGCAAGTAATTGAGTTTGTGGTAAGCAATGCCTTACAGACGGCGCATGCACTTAATCCACTTTTCGTTTGATGTTTTCAGTGTTGCTTTTAAAGTAGTTTGAGGTTCCAGAAGGTAGTTCTTTTTTTAAAAAAAATACTTTATTCTTAATTTAAAGGAATCTTTGGAAATTGCTTGGGCCATTAGATTGTCTTCTTCCTGATGTTACCCGGAAATTCTCTTAAGTGCTGTGCCGTGTTATAACCCAAGGCTCGTTGGGCCACATCTGGGCTGGGGTTTTTGTTCTCTTCCTGGGACTTTGCTTGTCTCCCCTTTGCGCCTCCCAGCTCTGTCTCCATAGATGTTCTGGCTGCATTTTATTCCCGGACAGTCCCTGTTGTTTCGACGCAAAGACAGCCGGCATGACCTGTCCCACTCGGAGTTTATAGTTAAAGCCTCGTTCCTTGTGGCTCTGTGGAGACTTGAATTTCCGCTATGGTCCCCACAGCCTTGCCCTGGTGTCTGAAGAATGCCGCCGGCCGAGCAGATTGTGGCGATCCATGGAGGAAGGCCCTCTCACCATTTGGGCCTGAACTCTGACACAGCACATGTCTGGGAGGCAGCGAGTCAGGAGCCATATGGGTGTCTGGCCTTGAGCACCACAAGGAACCAAGTGCAGTCACTTTTCCTCACACATTTCCCATTGCACTGCTAATGAAATGACACCGATGGAAACATCAGAAGAAAGTACAGGTGCGCAAAAAAGGCAATCTTCCTGAAAATCCCACGTTAGCAATAATCACACAGATCTTTAATGTTTATACTTCTGATACATGTAGTAAACATAGAATGTTTCTTTTTATAAAAATGTGGTCAGACCATTGATACTAATTTTACTTCAAAATCTGTGAACATATTTTCATCTCTTAAAGTACTTGACCTCATTTTTCATGGTCACTCTCTAATTCAATTGCAGGGATGGAACTTACATTATTTAAATCGACGCCCACTGTTCAACATTTAGGCTGATACCAGTTTTTCTTTCTAATAAACCAGGCTGTGATAAACATTATGCATCTTTCATTGTTTCTTTAGCATTAAATTCTAGAAGTTTAATTGTTTAGGCAAACATTGCCATGGTTCTTACAGAAAATCTGTACTACATATGCATATATTTATCATATGTCCTTTAGAATGGCACAGAACTTTTGGGTGACAAAAATTAGCAGCTAGTGCATATATATATATATATATATATATATATATATATAATTTTTTTACAGAGAGGAAGGGAGAGGGATAGAGAGCTAGAAACATCGATGAGAGAGAATCATCGATCAGCTGCCTCCCGCACACTCCCCACTGGGTATGTGCCCACAACCAAGGTACATGCCCTTGATCGGGATCGAACCTGGGATCCTTGAGTCTGCAGGTCGATGCTCTATCTATCCACTGAGCCAAACCGGTTAGGGTGCAACTAGTACTTCTTAAGCCACAGCTAAAATAAGGAAAAAGGAGATAAGAAAAATGTGCCCTCCACTCTCCGGGAAGATTTGTGTATAGTATTACCTGTTATACACTTGAAGGGGAGAAACTGGTCTCCTCGTGTATTTTGGTCATTCCAAGCCCTAAGTATTGGATTGAATATGTTTAAATATGTTTAATGTAGGCCTCAGGAATGGGCATTTTTTATGATGACACTCTTACCTTGCTATGCACGTAAGAATGTCTGCAACTGTAGCTACGGGCGGCCAAGGAGGGGGAGAGGGCAGTTCTCATCTTCTCTGTGTTGAGTAGAGATGCACGTATTTGTTACGCTGAGGAGAGTTCCTGAAAGATGCAGACTAATAGTGCTTCGCTGGAGAGCAGAAAAAGCTTGGTGACAATGGAATACTTTGAGCAACCTTTCGATCCATTTATCAAAAGAGCTTATAATGGAATTCTCATTTCAAGGGAGGTCAAACACTAATAAATACGGAGGGAAGAAAGTTAAAAGGACATCAAGTTAATATTTTACTCTCCAGTCTTTGATCTTGGGAAGCTTGAAATATTTTTCCACACACATTTTGTGATTTATTGATTCCTCCCTGACAATTGGCTTATTGGAACAGACACAGATGCCTGGCTTTTAACTGCGGCTTCAATTTCTATAATGCTTTACGGTGCCAGTGGCTTTTTATGTATTCCCTGGCATCATTCATTGATATCATCACAGTTCTGGAACAGTCTTTGCTAGTTAAAAACGGGCTTGTCAGTAAGAGCGGCTCACATGTTATTGATGTTTGGGTTAAATGCTGTAATAACATCTCCTGGTTTTATTGTGTTCATTTGGGGGCGGGGTGTGCAATAAAGCGTCCTGTGCGTTATGGACTCTTCGGTAGTTGGATCCAAAATATATTCAGAATCAGATCATTCTCTCACTTCCATGGCTGCCACTCTGGTCCCTGAAAAAGCCCACAAATAGCTCATCTCCATCCTGGATTATTGCAATAACCCCCTCACAGGCTGCTCTGTTTCCTCCTTGTATTCTGAACCCAAAAGCCAGAGAGAGCTTCTAAAATGTAAATAAAATCGTGTCACATCCCCCTCTTTCTCAGAGTTCATGCCTCAGCCCCTGCATGATTCACCCTCATCTTTCTCCTACTATCCTTTCTTTCTTTTCTTTTACTTTATTTTTTAAAATATATTTTATTGATTTTTTACAGAGAGGAAGGGAGAGGGATAGAGAGCTAGAAACATCCATGAGAGAGAAACATCGACCAGCTGCCTCCTGCACACACACACCCCCCCCCCCATGTACATTGGTTGCGGGATGTGCCCGCAACCAATGTACATGCCCTTGGCCGGAATGGAACCTGGGACCTTCCAGTCCGCAGACCGATGCTCTACCACTGAGCCAAACAGGTTTTGGCCCTTTCTTTTTTTAGAACCTCCCCCCCCAGCATTATCTATAATAATAAAAGCATAATATGCTAATTAGACCGGATGTCCTTCCGGATGAAGCTGGGGCTGCAAGGAAAGCCTGGGTCCCGGGTGCCAGAGGGAAGTTGGTGCCAGCATCCAGGGGAAGGAAGGTCTACTGTTGCATGAATTTCATGCATTGGGCCTCTAGTTGAGATATAATTGACAAATAACATTGTGTAAGTTTAAGGTTTACAAGATGATGATTATATATACATATATGTTGTGAAATGATTACAATATCATTAGTTAACACATCCATCAACTCACATAGTTACCTTTGTATGTGTGTGTTTATGGTGAGCACATTTAAGACTGACTCTCCTCGCCGAAACCTGTTTGGCTCAATGGATAGAGAGTCGGCCTGCGGACTCAAGGGTCTCAGGTTCGATTCTGGTCAAGGGCATGTACCTTGGTTGCGGGCACATCCCCAGTGGGGGGTGTGCAAGAGGCAGCTGATCGATGATTCTCTCTCATCGATGTTTCTAACTCCCTATCCCTCTCTCTTCCTCTCTTTAAAAAATCAATAAAATATATATTTTTTAAGAGTGACTCTCCTCGCAAATTTTAGTATACAATCCTGTATGCTAACTATGGTCACCCTGCTGTTCTATGTTTCTATGAGTTTGATTTTTTTTTTAGATTCCACATATAAATGAGATCCTGAGGCATTTTTAGTTCTCTGTCTGGCTTATTTCACTTAGCATAATGCCTTCAAGGTTCCTTGATGCTATTGAACACAGATTTCCTTCTTGTGGCTGAATAACATTACAAAGTGTGTGTACAAACGTCATTTTCTTTATTCATTCATCCATCGAGGAATACTTCACTGGTTTCCATATCTTAGCTATGGTGAATAATGCTGCTACACATTTGGGGGGACAGACATGTCTTCAAGACAATGACTTAATTCTTTCAGATATGTACCAGAGTTAGGATTGCTGGATCATAGGGTAGTTCTATTTTTAATATTTTGAGGGCCCTCCATTCTGTTTTCCATAGTGGCTACACGGATTTACATTCTCTCCAACGGTGCACAAAGGTTCCTTTTTCCCACATTCTCACAAACACCTGTTCTCTTGTCCCTTTGATGGTGGCCTTCCTACCAGGTGTGAGATGCTCTCTCAGTGTGGTTTTCATTTGCATTTCCCTGATGACTAGTGATGTGGAGCTTTTCCATACACCTGTTGGCCATTTGCATGTCTTCTTTAGAGAACCATGCATGTCTTCTAATCAGGTCCTTTGTTCATTTTAAAATCATGTAATTTGCCTTTCTGCTATTGAGTTGTATAAGTTCTTTATATAAAAAAAACCCTTCTGGACAGTATTTCCTCATCCAATGACCACCCCGTTTCTCTACTCACTTTTCAGCAAAATGCTTTGTTGTCCATTCTTTCCCTCCCACCTTTCCCTGAATTCCCTATGGTCAGGTGTCTGCCCTCATTGCTCCTCCTGGCATCTCTAGTCAGGATCACCAACAACTTCCACAGCATCAATTTGTGTCCATTCTCAGTCCTCACCTTACCTGACCTCTCACTCACTTCCTTCACTGTGAAACACTTTCTTCTCTTTGCTCCCACAATCCACACTCTAATTGTCCTCCTGCTCCAGGGTCCTGATCTCAGCTACTTCCCTGTCCTTATGCCTTGCTTCAGGTGTTGGCCCGAATGTCACCAGTGCTACCTATGCCCTTTCCCTGCCCCTTTTCTCCATAGCATATCTTACTATCGGGCTTACTGTTTTTCCTATTTGTTTCATTTCTTGTCAGTTTCCACCCACTAGACTATAAGCTCAATGGGAGTTGGGGGGGATGGTTGGGGGATTATTGGTTGTATTCTCTATCTTATCCCCAATTCCTTGAATAGTGTCTGGGGCTTGATAGGGGCTCAATAAATATTTGTTGACTGAATAATGAGTGTTTCCGATATTGTTAGTAATGTGCTTGGAGAATTCTTCAGTGGGAATACTTGAGTCTCATATATTATAGAGTTTAAATGATTTCTAGTTTTCTTATGATTATCCAACTTGGGAAAAGCAATGTGTTTGGGGAGGTGGAATGCCTTTTTTATTCTGCCAGTGTCTCTATATACACAGAAACACTTCCCCAGAATGTTAATTCTCATAATCCTTAGTGTCTGTCCTGTAAGCACTTCAAGAAGGTGCCATTTTTGTGCCAAACTGAACGACAAGGGCAGAAGCAGAGAGAAGCCGCTGAGAGCTTGGTTTCATGTGGCTCGTTCTGACTCTGGTAAGTGCAAAATGCCTGCCTGTGTCTGGTGCCTCCTACTCAGGTAGAAACCTCAAAGGTTACCAGGCCACATTCCCTATGCACATCAGCACATTAGTGTACTCGCACTCACCTTGTGTTATCCCCCCATCCTGCCTTTTCCCAAGGATTTTTTCTTTCTCCCCAACCCCTTCTCATCTGTTTCTGCTTGCTGATTCCCGTCAAGACCCCACAAACATAGACTTGTGTGTGAAGCTTTTCCAGATCCTTGCAGTGAGAATGGGTGCCAACTGTGGACTGTGCTGATTAGAATAGTGAGCAGCAGTGTATCTCCACTTACCTGTGAAAACAGACACACACATATAGGTACACACACACACACACACACACACACACACACACAAATGCAATGCATTCACACACAGGTGCACACATACACCATATATTTGCACACTGTGGGCAGGGATTGTATTTTACTTTTCTAGTATTTTCAACACATAGACATGCCTTGAACAACGAAGGCATTCAATATAATTAGAATTGTCATAAAAGAGACACAAACACTTTCTCATCAGGTGCAATGTCATTCTTATAAATTTCCCCTTCTGCTGGATATTTTCCTTTTCCTCTTGTTTTGGTCCAGTTAGACATTCCAAAGGGAAAGCACTTGTGCACCCCACTCGAGTCTCCCGTTTAATCCAAGGGCTCTGCGCTTGTCTGGGTGCCCTCAGGCATGTCCGCAGACCAAGGCTGGTGGTTTCTTTCATCCTAGTCTTGTCTGGCAGAGGAGGAAATAGGGGAAGTAACTACCATAAGACTGTCCTATAACACAGAGGTGGATTTCAACATCTGCTGTTCAGCAATGCTAGTCTTGGGGGGGGAGGATTGGGGGTTCTATGAATGCCATTGTAGCTACCACGCAGTTCTTTATTAGAAACCACTCAATTGGAGATCTCAGGAGTCAAGAAAGATAGATAAAACCACAAGGAGGTCTGTTCATGGTGAGGGGGGGTTCTTGAGGCTTTTTCTACCAATGTTTGCACCTGGTAGCACAGATGAATCCCAGGGACATGTGGCTGTTGAGCTTACTTACCCACCTCTTCTCGTGATATTTGTCTTACGGCCAGGAGATGGGAGCACCAGAGAAGCAGATGACTGACTAATGCAGATCTGGCCCCCTTGGCATCACTGCCTTTGCCAGCAGAAAGGATTAGGCAAATTAGCAAAGGCTGGCCTGGAGCCAGCGGGGTCCTGTGGGAGGCCTCACTGATGTCGGAGACGCTGGGCATGAGGTCCCAGAGAAAGGAAAGTTGGCATGATCTTGGCTGAGCTGTCCATGAGCACCACATGCTAGAAATCATCCATGTTGAAGAAATGTACTGAGTCTGAGAAGCCTAAGGCTGGGATTGCTCCAAAAAGGGGAGGGTCTGTTCTTGCCTAATCACCTTTAAAAAAAAATCTAGGTATATCCAATGTGTTTTTTTAAGCATATCCTACAATGCTCTATATGTAAGGATTCCCAATGATGTAAATAATTTGGATTTTGTCACCTGCTGTGGAGTATCACAGCAGAGGGCTGTGGAACACTGTGAAGGGGGTGAAAGGTACCAAAAAGAGTGCATTTGCTTAACAGATTCTAGCCGTGGCCGGCAGGTATTAGCCTGCCACGGGGCTGGGTTCCTTCTCACTGTGCACTTTAGAAAATGGCTTCTTTCTATGGTGTCTGCGTCCTTCATTAGAAACATGAGGGATAGATGAGATCAAATGTTCAAGTCTCTTCAGCTGCCCAAAGAGGCAGCAATTTCGGGAGGTTCCCATGGGTTTCCTTTAAGAGATGCAGGGTGACTTGTCACAGGCCCACACTCCTAGAGATACTCTGCCTCTAGCTTGATTGGTGCCCAGACTCACCTCTGTGTCTGGAGATGAGATTTGCACTCAGGAGCCAGGCAAGTCCAGGGGGATGCCCCCCTTAATATCCCTGATGGATTAAGAAGGGGCATCTGTCTCTAGAATGTCTTAAATTAAAAGGCCAGGTAGTGTCCCCACTGCAATGGATTCCTATTTTAGTTGATGTGAGAAAGACCATGAAACACTCTACATATATCCTGGAAAGAATCTTCAAGGCTATTGTGGTAGGTCTCTATAATAGTGGTTCTCAAGTAAATCCTACTTCTGTATTCACACACGAAAAAGAAGGGTCATCCATCCTAAAGACATCACCAGTAGGGATCCTTGGGGATGTCTATTGTCACGGAGAACACACGCACTCTTGTGTTTCACCTGAAGGCTTGTTTGTCATGTGTTTGACATGATCCATACAAATGAAGGCACTCCTGAGCTCACAGGTAGTGCTGTCTGGAGGCCCTAGTAAAAGGTGCACAGTCAGGCTGAGTTTTGTTTTTGTGAGCATATTTAGGAATTCCTGTTTACCCGATAGAGCAGCACTGGTTTTGCCTCTAGCTAGCCCTTCGCTTTATTTTGATCAGGTGTCAAATGAGGATGGAGATGTCACCTTTTTTAGAAGTCTCGAGACAATAGAGAATTGATATGGCAAGCACAGCATGTATTTAATGTATTTTATTATTACTGCACAAAAGTGAAAACTCTGCCTTTTTATGAGAGTGATATGAGGTTGCTGATACTTCTTGGTATCCCATGACAATTCCTGTGTTTTCATTGAGCTTTTATTAAGCAGGGGGCATGGGACGCTGAAATATGAACACAAATAACTGGTACACAGAACCGAAAGTGACAAGCATTTTAAGAGACAAATCAATAACTCTCCATGAGAGTACAGAGGAGCATCCGAGTTCCCAAGAAGGAGGAACGGGAGACATAGCATGGAGAGAAGAGTTGGAGGCAGGGCCAGTGGGAATAGATTTTACTTGAACTCGGGCACATGAGGGACAAGAGCACATGTTAGACGAGGAATAAAGATTGGGGTCAGATTGTGGAAGGTCTTTCATGTCAAACTCAGGAGGGTGCACTTTAGGGCAAAGGTACTGGTAAGTAGTGAGTGATGAGAGATTGAGGTAATACACCAAAGAAAACTTGATGATGTCTTGAGCTAGGGCCTATTTGAGAAAACAGAGAGGAGAGTGAGGCAAGAAATACCCCGAAAAGAGGAGAGACAGGAATTGACTGTTAATAAAATATGAGAAACAAAGGTGAGCTGGTAAGGAGTAGGGAGAAGGTGGCTCATTAGGGTGTGTGGAACCACCCTGGGCCTTTGATTCTGGCTTCTGAGTGGACAATCTTGGAGAAATAGTGACCTTTTACATTCTTTCTCAATTTTGAGTGATGCAGCATATTTTGATCCAACAAAATAATATGATGAGTCAAATTGGAAAAGTTAAAAAAAAAAAGGAGAAAGCAGTGATTCATTTTTCAAACATGAAGCATTTCTCTTTTTCAAAAATCACTAAAACCTGAAACTCGGAAGTAGATAAATTAGCAGGTAATTGTTTAAATAACAAAAAGAATCTTTAACAACAGCTTTTCTCTATGGATTCTTTAGTAAGCATCTTGTCTACACTCATTTAAAATGTGATTTATTTGGAAGTATTTGATAAAACACAGAAACAAGCTTGTTGCATAAAGCATGGTATTCCTTAGAGCCACAGGTTACCACCGCTCCATGTATGTGTTAGCTTTGGGATGCACGGGAATCGCTCACCTGTTCTTAGATGTGCAATGGCACGAGGGTGCACCCGGGGCTGCCTCAGTCACTTGCCTAGGCACACCGGGGCATCTCCACTCTGGCATCTCCCCTCCTCCCTCAAGTCTACCTGGAAGGCAGATGCAATGCCTTGCTCTCATAGTCCCTAATGTGAGGCTCTCCCGTATCCACTCCTCCCGGGCTCTGCCTGGAGGCGGGTAGGAACTAGGGCCACCTCTCGGGGACCCTCCAGCCTCCAACACCTTTCTACCACTTACTTTTCACTGGCAGCTGGCTTCCCTCTGCCAAAGGACTTTATGAGAGAAGCAATCACACAGCTTAAATAAATCAATTATTTTCTATTTCAAAATCGTGGGTCCTGGAATGAGCTAAAGATCAGAAAGAATGGGTGTTAAGTAACAGATTATGATGATCTCTGAGCACAAAATAATCTGGCCACTCAGTGTATATATAAAACATGAAAATGTTTCATATATGTATATATGATAGATAGTTATATCATAAAGAATATGTGTTAACTATTTATGTTCTCAGTAAAGCTTCCAGTCAGCAGTAGACTAATAGTACTTAAGTTCTGGGGGAGTCAAAAGTAATACTCAGATTTTTTATTGCTCTGGGGGGCTCAGTGTCCCCAATTCCTCGTGTTGTTCAAGGGCCAACTGTACTTTAGCCAAAACCAGTTTGGCTCAGTGGATAGAGCGTCGGTCTATGGACTGAAAGGTTTCAGGTTCGATTCCTGTCAAGGGCATGTACATTAGTTGTGGGCTCATCCCCAGGAGGGGGTTTGCAGGAGGCAGTTGATTGATGTTTCTCTCTCATCCGTGTTTCTAACTCTCTATCTCTCTCCCTTTCTCTCTGTGAAAAATCAATAAAATATAAAATAAAAAAGGATCAACTGTACTTTAAATAGTTGCAGTTAGAGCCCCTAAGTCATCCTTCCTACCCCCCTCTCCCCTCCACCCCATCTGGAGGAACTCAACAGCTCAGAGCCAGGGAAGGAGGAAGGAGGAAAGGGCAGGAGGAGAGGGCTCTCCCACCTGGGGCACCAGCCAGGGCAGCCTGAGCCACGAAGGGGGGGGGGGGGGAGAGACACTGTAACTTTGAATCAAGTTTAGTATAATATTGAACTGGATTAAGCATATTCATTCCTACACTCTGTGTTTTGTGAGTTGAGCTGCTGACAACCTTGTTATCTGAAAGCAATCTGAAAGACATGGGGTTTGCCCCAAATTTCTTTCAGGGCAGAGATAGAATAAACCTAACCAAAACAAATTTCCAGTTTGGACAATGGGAGACAAAAACAAAGCTGATTATAGCCCTTGGATTTTGCTTATTCAGAATAACAGGTATATATATATATATATATATATATATATATATATATATATATATATATTAAAGTTACACAGAGATATAGAATGTCTGTATCCAACAAATATTTTTGAGCTCTCACTCTCAGGCAGTCCTGTCAGGTGATGGGGACGAATGGCATTAAAAGAACATCCCTTTATCTGCTCTTCCTTTTCCATAAACTGAAAATCAAAAACGATTTATGCAGCACCCAGCATTTCGACATGGATGGCTTCTTCTCTGACAAAGATAAATTTTGTTTTTTTGTTTTTGTTTTGTCACTTACCCTGATTTATTACAAAGCTTGTGATGTGTAAGAAAAAACATTTGCATGTGTTAAATCTTAGAAGCATGATAAAATGGGAAGTTGAGTCAATAGTTGGATAATTTTCAGAAACCGAATAATCAGAGCAATTGTTAGCTATTTGGTTTGCATAGCACAGAATGTAAAGTCTGATAGAGGTTCCTGGTGTAGGAAGCCACATGGGATGCCTAGAAAGCAACTCTTCACAGCCAAAGTCGATCCTTCTAAATAAGAGAGCACATGCACTGACTATGGATCTTTCTTGACTTCTCCTCGTCTCTCCTTTCTCCTCCTCTGCTCTTCCTCTCTTCCTCCCCTTCTCTTCCTATGCTTATTCTCCTCTTTCTTCTTCCTCTCTCTCTTTTTTCTTTCCCTCCTTATCTAACCCACCTCCCCAAATCAAGTTAGACACATACTTGTATCTTATTTATGTATAATATTCACAATGTATTTCATATTCAAAATGTTCATGTCTCGGTAGACAAAATATAAAATCAGTGTCAAGCAATCAAATATCTCAGAATGTTCCTAGTGCTGTGATTTGCTTTGGGTCTCATTGTGAGTTAGGCCTCCTTTAGGATTTGGTAGGAAGCTGGTTCATAAGTATTCATTGATTTTGTCAGTAGTGGATAGTGAGAGCCAATAAATAATTTGTCCCCAAACTGGCTGTGTCTTAAGAAGCAGGTTTGAAAGCATCATGTTGCTTTATCAGTTTCCTGGGAGGGGTTATAGGCTTAAAAACTATTGTTCAAGGTAGCATTTCCTGGGAAGTTAATTATCAGCACCTCCTAGAAGTAGAATACTGGCATCATGTCAAGGAAAAGTGAATGTTCTGGTTAGGTCATCTACACTAATAAAATGGAAATATGCAAATTTACCATACCTCCACAATGCTCACCAGCCAATCAAGAGTGAGTATGCAAATAGCACAACAAAGATGGTGGGTTAATTTGCATACACCGGCATGGAGCAAAGACTGAAGACTCTGGCCAGAGCAAAGACTGAAGACTGGCTCTTTCTTTGCCTAGCGCAGCCATGGCTCATGGTCCCAAGAAGCATCTGAAGCGTGTAGCAGCTCCAAACCATTGGATGCTGGATAAACTGACCGGTGTGTTTGCTCCTTGGCCATCTACCAGTCCCCACAAGCTGAGAGAATGTCTCCTTTTCATCATTTTCTTAAGGAACAAACTTAAGTAGGCTCTAACAGGAGATGAAGTAAAGAAGATCTGCATGCAGTGGCTTATTAAGATTGATGGCAAGGTCCGAACCGATATAACCTACCCTGCTGGCTTTATGGATGTCATCAGCATTGGCAAGACTGGAGAGAATTTCTGCCTGATCTATGACACTAAGAGCCGCTTTGCTGTTCATCGTATTACACCTGAGGAGGCCAAGTACAAGTTGTGCAAAGTGAGGAAGATCTTTGTGGGCACAAAAGGAATCCCTCATCTGGTAACCCATGAAGCTCGCACCATCTAATACCCTGATCTCCTCATCAAGGTGAATGACACCATTCACATCAATTTGGAGACTGGCAAAATTACTGATTTCATCAGGTTTGACACTGGTAACTTGTGCATGGTAACCGGAGGTGCTAACCTGGGAAGAATTGGCATGATCACCAACAGGGAGAGGCACCCTGGTTCTTTTGACGTAGTTCATGTGAAAGATACTAATGGCAACAGCTTTGCCACCCGGCTCTCCAACATTTTTATAATTGGCAAAGGCAACAAACCATGGATTTCCCGACCCTGTGGAAAGGGTATCCACCTCACCATTGCTGAAGAGAGAGACAAGAGACTGGCGGCCAGAGCAGTGGGGGAAGTGAGCTCTAGGTGAAATGATTGGAAGAGTCTTTGTACTTAATTAAAGATAATACAGCATGATTAATTGCCTTTTTGGTATGAGAGGGTTGGGGAAAAGAAAATCAGTGCCTTCCTTCATCTCTGGACTTCCTGCCACTGCTATCAACTCCAACCTCAGAGGTCTCTGCAAAACAGAAAGCGTGTGGAAAATAAACTTGTTCCTACTTAAAAGAGCAAAATCAAAAACAACAAAAAAACACACTGAAGACTGAAGAAGCTCAGCTTCTCTGCTTCCTTGAGGCTTGGCTTCTCTGCTACAGCCAGAGCAAAGGCCTGGGTCCTGGGTATCAGAGGAAAGCCGATACTGGCAGCCAAGGGAAGGAAGGCCTATTGCACAATTCTTTGTGCAACAGGCTGCTAGTATGTTTAATAAACAAAAAAGGGGATCCATAAAGAAAAAAAAATATAACAGGAGGGATGTGATGGGACGACAAAGGCCCTGTATGATATATCACTAAATAGAGTGTTCATTGTCAGGGACTCAGTGGGAAGAGGAGATCCTGGTGCTAAAAGAAAGATCAAGGTTGTAGATCTAATGCCACATGAACTGCTGTGCCTTGGCCCTTGACAGTTCAACTCCCAAGAGCAAACTTCCAGGGAATCTTGCATTAAGGTGATTTTTTTCAAGCATTTCCTTCATTATTTAAATGTGTGGCAGACCACTTAATCCAGGATAATTGATATGTCAAGAGTTGCTACAAACTCCCTCCTGTCCCAGTAGCTTTGTTAGCATCCTTGAGGAATGACATGGGAATGTAATCAGGCGAGCTCGAGTGGAATTGCTTTGGGTGATTTGCATTCCGCAGAGTTGCCAGATTTCTGTCCTCTAACACAATAATGAGCCTTTCCCTCCAGAGGTGTGAAGCGTGTGTATAACACTGAGTCCCCTGTGTTTCTGATATGACTGGTAACATCCAAGCCCCTTAGTGTTAAGAATATAATTTTATTGTGATGATATCTTCAAGGGGTCAGCCCCAAGCCCCCATATTGGTGGCAACAGGAGTGGGGTGAACCCAAGTACATCATACCAATGCTCCTTCAGCTAAAGGAGAACAATGACAGAGTTCACCAGACCTAGGATACTGAGATTTGAGAAGCCCAGTTTTCTTTCATTCTAATTGCCCTCAATGCAGAATCACTTCAGATATTTCTGGGAGGTCTTCAGCCTCTTTATACATTTTGAAAAGCCTAATAAAAGATATAAATGGAAATCATTATATGTAATTACATAATGAATTCAATATGTTTTAGAAATCAAATCTTTTAAAACATTCAGTTTTCAGGAAAATGATGAAGGCGTCTGTGAGTCACAGGCTTGATAACTATGGCTTAGTTGGCCTCAACTCACAACGAGTGGCATGTCCAGGGTGGTGGGCAGAAAAACAGCTCCCCCGAAGATGCTCCCATCCTTATCCCTGGAGCCTGTGAACATGTGACATGGTCGGGGGAAGGAGGCTGAAGGTGGACTTAAGGTGGCCAATCAACTGACCTCCAGATGGGAAGATTATCCTGGGTCATCTGGTTCCATCTCATGAAATCACAAGAACCCTGTTAAGTGAAAGAGGGAAGCAGGAGACGCAGAGTCAGAGAGATTTGAGGATGCTCTGCTATTGGCTTTTGATGATGGAGGAAGGGGCTGTGCGCCAAGGCATGCCACCTGCTGCTAGATGCTGGAAAAGGCAAGAACACAGGTTCTTCTCTAGAGCCTCCAGAAGGGACCCAGCCCCGCTGCCACCTTGATTTCAGCCCGGGGAGACTAATTTTGAACTTTTGACCTCCAGAACTGTAAGGTGAATAAATTAGGGATGTTTTATGCAATCAAATGTATGGTCATTTGTTGCAGCAGCAATAAGAAACTAATATGCTTCATGTTATATCTTTCTGGATAATGGTCATTTAGATAAATCATTGAACCTTAGCTGTGGGGTACCCTGGCATACAAATAACTGTCCTGGAGGAGTTGTAAAAAAAACTTTGGAGGAAGTAGAATAAATCCAAGCTCCTTGTCACTGCCTACAAGTATCTGCCTTATCTGCCTCTCCCATCGCTACAGCCTCAGCTCCCATTACTTCTCCACTCACGTGGCTCCAGCCCCTCCAGCTGACTGTCAGTTTCCCAGACTTCCTGCCTGGCCATTGGTTCATGCTGTTCCCTCTGCCTTGAAAGCTCTTATTCCAGGTCTCCCAACAGGTGAATTCCTTGCATCCTTCAGGCCTTAGTGAATCCTGTACTCCTCTGTTAGTCAAAAGATCTATCACTTACAACTCCAATTCTTTGTGGATTAAAAGAGTAAAATATATCTGCCCCACAGGTCACAACCCAATGTAGCTGGAATGTGTGTGCATGAATCAGAGATAGGAATGGGGACCTCCCCCCTCCTGTGTTCCACGTGGCCACCAAGCCAATCCAGCATGTGACCCCTCTATTCTCTGGACCTTCTCAGAATCCTCCACAGGATCGTGTGCTCCAACCTGATGAGAAAGAAGGAATGTCAGGAGGACTGTTTAGACCAGGCCTGGAAGTGGGAAGCATCACTTGTGCCCTCATCCTGTGGGACCTCACCTAGAGGGGAGGGGCTGGGCGTGTAGCCATCCTGTGTGCCAGGAGGAAAATTCACTATTTGGGTGCCCCTTCTCAGAGATGCCTCTTGTAACTATCCCACGCAGGTCTGTCTGCCTTGTTAGTCTCAGGAAGGTGCCTCCCTCCCTAGAGTACTTTATACTTAATAATTTATTTGCCTCTGTTGACTGTTTCCCTCCTCACAAGCCTAGAGCTGCAGAAGGACAGGGAGTGTCTGTTTTGATCATGACCATAGATGCACAATATCTTGCAAAGCCATGTCCTGTGCAGAGTAGATTACCAATCAATAATAGTTAATCAATGTGTGCTAATGGCTGAGCCAATGACTCAACCAATGACTGAAGAGAAAGCAGATACTTTATCTAGAGGGTGCCCACTATTATAGCAAAGAGAGGGCTAATAGCTCATGGTCTTTTACAAAAATATATTTAAAGAAGCAGCCAAAATCTTTGAGTTAAGAAATTAAGCTTGGATGAGGGTTTGGAATGTCACTGTTCTTTTTATTTTAGCCCAATTTAGTTTAAGTTCAGTTCTCCAGACTGGGGAGGGCACTTTTTAAATTTTGGTTAATTTTTTCACTCCTATATTTCTAAGCTGGGTTCTACCCCTTCAGACACCCTCCTAATTCATCTGCCCCTTCTCTCCTTTCAGAAGCCAAACCATTTGCTCCGTCACCCTCCTCTATCAATATATTCATAGTGGCCCAGGGGACAGAGAATGCCATCTCAGATGACTGAGATTTTTATCGTGACTCCCCTCTTTCTTCTCATTGTCTCTATCCTTTCATGACTTAGCCTGTGCTTGGAGGATAAGCCAGATGATAAACCAAATACTCAACTCAAGGCTTCCCAGCTCTCCCCTGGTGGATGCAGTGGAGTCCTACCCTACTTGGCTTATCGGAGCTGCTCTGGCATGGCCCCTGAGTGCCTGGGCTCCGTTGGCTGTAGCAGAGTGAAGGGCCAGAGTGTTCATTCCTAGAACCACCAGCCAGGCAGGATGCCCCTCCCTCAAATGAGCTTCTCCACCCCACCCCATCTCCCATGAGGCAGGCATGAGGCATTTATGGGGAAGGGGAAGGCAAGGAGGTGTGTGTGGGTAATTCCTGTGACAAGCACTTCAACTACTTTGTGTATTCACTTCACTTTTCTTCCCTCATTTCAGTGTTACTATGCAGATGAAGCACATTAACATGAACACTAAAACCAAGGATGTGTGCAAAGATGTAGCAACAGAAATGTTCAGTAACAGAAAAAAAAGGAAACAACTTAAATGGTCACATAAGGGAGTAGATAAAAATAAGTTATGATATATCCATATAATGAAGTACTTGAGCATCATTAAAATTGATCATGTAGAAGAATGTTAAACGACATGTAAGCATATTCACATCTAGTTTTTTAAAAGCTGGCTATAAAACTATAGACTCCACATGATACCATTTTGCAATTAAAAGGTTTTTTTTAATCTATAATATATAAACAATGAAAAGGATGAAGATCTCAATGGGGTAGTTATTGTGGTAAATGGCATGAATTTGTCTCTTATTCTTAGTGCCCAATGGGATTCTTAAAACTTTCTATAAAGAAAACATATTTCTTTTGAAAAAGCACATAGAAATCTAAAATGCTATTTTAAAAATCAGATGACTAAATGTTAAAATAAAAACTTGTTTATAAAAAATAACCATTGATGGAATAGAAGAGTTAAGAATAAAACAAGTCGTTGAAATGCAATAATTAAAAAAAAAAGCTCATTGACTTGATTTTTTTGTCTCTATCCCCCATCCTCATCCTAGACCAGTTGTTGGTGAACTCATTAGTCAACAAAGCCAAATATCAATGATACAATGATTGAAATTTCTTTTGAGAGGTGAATTTTTTAAACTTAAACTTCTTCTAACGTCACTTCTTCAAAATAGACTCGTCCAGGTCTTGGTATTTTGTGGAAGAGCCATATTCAAGGGGCCAAAGAGCCGCATGTGGCTCACGAGGCACAGTTTGCTGACCATGGTCCTAGACCTTTGTCCTACTTTCCATCTTATAAAAGGGAATAAGCAACAGAAGGTCGTTAGCATCTCTGGTTTCCACTCCCTCCATCACATTCCCATCTCCATCACTTCCTCACCTTCTGATGGGACTTCAGCCTCCAGGCCTTTGCTCACACTGTGCTCATTGTGCTGCCCTTGCCTTTCCATATCCTAGCAAACGGGGACCCATCTTAGGAGACTCAGCTCAAACAAAGATCGCATGTTCTCTTAGACTCTTTTCTGACAGGCACCACTTCTTTCCCAGAACTGAACCATCTTTATGCCTCACTCTTTGTTCTAAACGCTCTCATAGAAGTTTTACTTCTCTAGTGCTCTAGACCGAGGTACGATTGACATGTAAAAGCTGCATATGTTTAATGTATACAACTTAATGAGTCTGTGGATAAGTGTACCCCAGGGAAACCATCCCACCATCAAGGCCATAGACATATCCATCACCTCTCAAAGTTTTCTCCCATCCCCTCTATCATTATTATTATTTTAAATATATTTTATTGATTTTTTTTTTTTTACAGAGAGGAAGAGAGAGGGATAGAGAGTTAGAAACATCAATAAGAGAGAATCATTGATCAGCTGCCTCTTGCACACCCCCCCACTGGGGATGTGCCCACAACCAAGGTACATGCCTTTGATCAGAATCGAACCTGGGACCCTTCAGTCCGCAGGCTGATGTTCTATCCACTGAGCCAAAAACAGTTTCGGCTTATCATTATTATTTTTTTATTGAACTTGATACTCATTTTGTACCAGGTAGATTACACTTCTTCAATAGTAATTCATGTAATCCTTGCAAAATCCCCTTGAGGGTTATAGCCCCACATTGAAAGTGAGAAAATAGAGGCAAAGATAAAGTAACTCACCCAAGGCCTCACTGGAAGAATTTTGTAAAACCCAGGTTGTGTGGCTCTAGTATCTCTGCCCTTAAAATATTTATGTGCTGCTGCTGCTTATATTCCTATGGCCTTTTATATGTCTCTTTACTCCACCACATAAAGGAAGGATCATGTCAATGTGTCTTTATTTTTTGGATGCTAAGCCCGGGGCTGGCATATAACCATTCTAATATATAAAAACCCAGGGTACATAACATCCAAAATAACTGAAGAATTGACCAACCGGAAGTTGCCTCTGTGGATGCCCTGACCCTGTACTGATTGCCAAGGGGGCTGTGGATCGGGCCCAAAAAGAGGCCTGGAGAGAGAAGCAGGGTCTGACTCATAGCCTCCGTGGCAGCTGTTGATCAGCATTTACCGTACCTCTCTCTTTCACTATGGGCCTGGCCAGCAGCTGCACCTCTCTTTACCACTGGGGCTGCTGATCGGCCTGTCTCTCTGATCAGGGCCATTGATAGGCCCAGAGATGCTGATAGGCATAGAAACCAACCAATCAGAAACAAGTCTGGGTGAAGTGCAAGGAGCCAATGGCTGCCTAGGAGATGGAGCTTTTGACAATGACTGGCATAGAAACTGACCAGTCAGAACCTAATCTGGGTGAACTGTGAAGGCAGAACCTAAGGTGGGAGCTGAGGAGGGGTTTTAAGAGTATCAGCTGTTTGGTGTAAGGTATAAGAAAGCAGTTCAATTTATTAATGACTGGTTTGGCAGTATAGTGTATATGGCTGTCTATCAGTCCAGATATAGGGCTTATGTATTTTTGTCTGCCAAGAGCATCTCCTCCTGCTGAAAAAGGCTTACCCTCCCCCATATAAGCAATCCTATAACCTATCTATACTACTAAAAGGGTAATATGCTAATAAGACTGGGTCAACTGGCCATCTTCCAGATGTACAACTTCCTTTTGGACAAAGCCATGGTGGTGGGGCTGAGGCAGAGGCTGCCAGGGGTGATCAGGCCAGCAGGGGAGAGCAGTTGGAGGTGAGATCAGGCCGGCAGGAGAGGGCCATTGGGGTGAGATCAGGCCACTAGTCTCATCATAACTATTGACTGAATGCCTATTTATAGAAGTTTTTAATGAACACTTGCTAAATGCCAAGCATTGTTTTTAAGCACTTGAAATACATAAATAATGAAACAGATCAGGATTCCTGCCCTCTGTGGGGAATGGAAGGGTGACTTAGATTCTAAAACAAATGTCAAGGGCAAATTGGGTAAATAATTCAGACATTATTTAGATGACATTTTTACTTCTTCTGTATCCAGGCCTCACTAAATTACATTTTAAGTTTGGGGTATAATTTGAGGCAACTACAGTGCTGGAAATTAATACAATCCTTCATTTGTCATCACATAGCTCTGCACCGGAGCCAATTTAAGTGAACTGTCAGCATTCAAATCATGACTGTCCCATGCTTCACAATGCTATGAAACATATTTTTTGAAACCTCAATGCAAATCTGAAAATATACTCGTTCTCTCATTTTTATCCTCTTCTTTCTTGCTCATTTTTCTTTGCCTTTTTCCTCCTATTCTCTTGTGAAACAGTGTCAGAGCCCCCTGCTGCTTCCTCCTGCACTCTCTGCCTCTTCTTCTGCATTTCCTTTTCCCTCTCCCTCGCCAATTTTGCATTGCTGAACAGTTGATCAAAACTCATAGAGACAATATGATTTTTGCTTTCAACCTGTATGGTAAAGGTGGAGAGCAATTAATCTGAGCAAAATATATGTCACCAAGGGCTATAGATCTCATTTGGGAGCAGCAGAAAGAAGAGAGCCTAGCTTTAGAGGTCAGAGCAACCTCACAGTGTGGAAATTGTGTTTATTTTCTTACTAGCAAAGCAGAGTTTCAAAAGGATTAATTGTCTAAAGTCACCTAAGTCATAAAGAACGTGTGGGAAAACATGTTCTTCAGCGTCATGGTGCTTTCGCCCTCACACAGAAGGGACCACTGAAAAAAAGTTCTCCTCTCCTGCTTGAAGAATGCATTTTTCTGGGGTTTCATTTATTAAAATGCAACTGAGGTGTTAAAAACTCAGACTATTCCCAAATAATGGCATTACTTTAAAACAAATGGAGTCTTACAGGAATAGAAATAACCTATTATACTTGCAAAACGCCAGCTTAAAAATGTACCACCAGAATATGCTGTTTCTTCATTTTTTTTCCTCCCCACACCCCAGTCTCCACAAATGGAAATGACTCCTTCCTTAGGTCCTAGATTCCAGTGGCTATGGTGTGACCAAAGAAAGCCTCTGTGTTTATCAGTGGCTTCGCTGTACCTTGAACAATTTCACAGCCCTGGTGTCCAGAACATTATCTTTTGCAGATATTCTTTTTGTCAAACTCTATCCCAAAAATACAGTCAGTATTCCTCTATCTCTGTTAGTCCACTTGGCTCTCTAACCATTTGCAGTTGGGCTTGTGCCAGGATGAGCCAGCTCATAAGTCACCAAGGACCTGCTCACTGCCAAGGCCAAGTAAGCCTTTCCCTCAGCCCCAGGGGTCCTCAGCATTCCTGATTAGATAGATAGATAGATGATAGATATCCCCCAAAAGTATGCACACACTTTGAATAATTAGAAAGGCAGTGTTTATTAAAATAGACAGTTCATCTTCAAAATTGAGCTATCAGCTGTTACAATGTATATACATTTTGGGGGGACACCCTATAAATGCACTTGCTGGGCTAATACTTATATTTAGATTTTTCCCCAGGAGCAAATTCTGTTAAGAAGGCTTAGCCAGATTGGCTCAGTGGATAGAGCGTTGGCCTGTGGACCAAAGGGTCCCAGGTTTGATTATGGTCGAGGGCATATATCTTGGTTGCAGGCTCCACCCCAGCCCAGGCCCTGGTCAGGGCATGTGCAAGAGGCAACCAATCAATGTGTTTCTCTCACAATAATGTTTCTCTCTGACTTTCCCTCTCTCTTCCATTCCCTCTCTCTCTCTCTCTCTCTCTCTCTCTCTCTCTCTCTCTCTCTCTCTCTCAAAAAATCAATGGAGAAATATCCTTGGGTGAAGATTAACAAAAAATAAAAAAATAGAAAGGTTAAAGGAGAAATATCCAAAGCCTTAGCCTCTAGGTTAGTGGATGTGAACCCCAACTGGGAGATCCCCCAGAAGGAGAGGGGCCCTGGAACATTGGGAAATCCTCACAAAGCAGGTATGGCAGGTGACTTGGTGGTTGAACCCTCAGAGGTATGAGCTCTTGCTCTTAGACACCCCACTTCCTCCCTTCCATTCTCTCTAAAAATCAATGGAAAAATATCCTCGGTTAAGGATTTTAAAAACTTTAACTATTAATGTAGGAAGATGAATTGGAAAGTTATACCAAAACCAATGAAAAGAATTCTAAAAACTCACTGTCAACTATTATTTCTCAGTGATTACTAAGTACAGTATACCTGAGCTGAGAGCCAAGAAGGATAATGGAGATGAACCCACTATAATTCTTATCCCTAAGGAGATGTCAGTGTGGTCTGGGAGACGAGACACATACAGAATAATAACTGAGTGAAAATTCCAAGAAGTGCAAGCTTACATTAGGCGGGAAGCATAGCATTTGAGCTGACCATTTAAGGTGAACTGAGAAGTATATGTGGGAATCTAAAGCCAAATGGAAACATCTTACCTACCCTTGCATTAAAGGATAAATAATTAAGACTTTACTTCCCTTTATTTCTGGATTCTTATCAACTGTTTTGAGATGGAATAATCCCTGGCATTCCCACCTTAAAGTGCCACTTGATTAAAACAATATTGTGAATTTACGTGGGCAAGAGATTGATAAACCACCCCCACCCAGAGCTCATTACAATTTGAAACACCAGCATTTGCCGTATGGAGGTTAATTTTACTGTAATTTAGCCTTCAGTTGTGAAAGTATTACTTAATTTCCTGAATTCTTATGAAATTATGGTTTTTATCGTGTTCTTAGAAAACAAAGCCATATGCTCGTTTCTACTTTCTTGATGCCTCGAAAACAAATATTGTGGATGGGATACCTGAACCATGTGTGCTTCTAATTCAAGGATCTTTCCATAGTTCTGAAATGCTTCACTTTGTCACGGGTATATCTGAAAGGGAGAATGTGTCCAAATTGTCTGGCAAAGGGCGCTTACTTGGATCTGCTTCCTCTTCCTCAGCTTTGGCAGGCTCACACAAAGATGGCAATTTCTCCCCTGTTCGATCGTAGGAGGAAGCGTGCTGAATCATAAGAGTCCTAACTTCAGGCTGAAGGTGAAAATAATTCCTTTAGGGAGTTACCCATACATACAGTCTGCAGAATTAAGCTGATAAGCGATGACATTGCATTAGGAGGTTACAATAATAGGATCACCTTAAATTAAGTTCTCGGAATGAATAAGATAAACCTATTACTCTGAGGTTTGCCTCAGCCTTGTGAGATGCCTGGCATATCAGTGGTTCTGGAAAAATGACAAATAGATGACAAAAGCATGGGGTATTCTGATAAGGTGGTGATATATTTGAGAGCTGTTGTATATGACCCATTCTTTTCACTCTATGGTGGACACTGTTCAGTCAGTGTGATGCAAAGGCCATTTGTGGGGGAATGAGGCCAACTGGGTCCAGGGCCTTGCTCTGCTACTCATCCAGTGGGCAAGTCATTCCCAGGGAGCGGGACTCAGCACACAGCTGCCAGATGTGCACATTGGGCCACATGAGCTGCAAACCTCTTTCAGCTCTCAAATTCTGTAAGTATTAATGTTTCTTCCATGATTTAGAAGATTCGGGATCTGCCAGTTCCCCAGAATTGTAATGAAAATCATTACTATTAAGCCCAGGCATTTGACCTTTCTGGTCATTTAGATTTTGGATATATGTATAACAAAATCAGGTTGCTATGGTCTGAATATTTGTGTCCCCCAAAATTCACATACTGGAATCCTAACACCAGTGTGTCTGGTGTTAGGAGGTGGGGCTTTGAGAAGTGTTTAGGTCGTGTGGGTGGAGCCCTCATGGACAGGATCAGTGCCCTTCTGAAAGAGGCCCGCACGGAGCTCCCTGGCCCCTTCTGCTATGTGAGGACACGATGAAGAGTCTGCAACCCAAAAGGGGACCGAACCTGGCCATGCGGGCTCCCTGTTCTGGGACTTCCAGCCTCTAGAACTATGAAAAAGGACTTTCTATTGTTTATAAGCCACCCCATCTGGGATATGTGGTTAGAGCAGCCCGAATGGACAGAGACACGGGTATTATAAATTATCAGTTATAAAACTGCCCTACCTCTGTGTTCATTTTCTTCTGTAATTTCAGGTAAGGCAACTTGCTTCTCTTCATTGGAGATAAATATAGGGAGGAGCAATTTATATGGTATGAGTTGAGTATGGTGCATTTTCCTATAATTTGGTGCTAAAAAAGCCTTCTTCAAATCACATATTCACTATGACACCTATTTTCTGATGCAATTCAATATCCTTAGAAATTGTTGGGGGAGGTGTAATTATCCAAAATGCTGAGATTACTCGGTATAAAGGAGCCCACTATGGCGTCTTCATACTGAAAGCTGGTTTCCAGGCAGAGTGGAATGTAGCCAGGGCTGCTGCCCCAATGTGATATCTGACTGAATTCATACAAAGAAATGAGCTTTTTTTTTTTGCTACCGTGTTGGGGGTCATGCTTGTAACTTGCCAAAGCAAATAGCTCAGTTTTCATGGAGTCTGAAGGTTCTCCAGATAACCTTGGTATATTCTTATTTGGGAAGGGGAGTGGAGGGCAGGTTATTTGTGTGTGTGTGTGTGTGTGTGTGTGTGTGTGTGTGTGTGTGTGTTGTGAGGGAGGGTGGTCAGGTGATCCTTGGAGCTCTGTAAGCAATTATTTGCTCTGCCGATAAAGAAGTGTTTTGTTGCTATAAAAAGGGGGTGTAGGTAGCCTGAAAATAGGTTTCGATTTGGTCATTGTACTAGAGTTCTGGGAAAACAGGCTGTTCTTTTGAATTTCTAGACAATAATAATTTGTTTAAGACATTTGCACAGTCATGATAAGTTACACATCTTGATAAGAAAGCCCCACATTGGCAGAGCATCTGTAGAAAGAGCTCTACACAGATAGCGAGCATAGTTGTTTAAATTAAATTAAGTAGGCACCAGGCATAGGAGTAGATAGGGAAGGAGACGGTAACTGAAGCGGCAAATAGTCTGAGGCATAGAAATGGAAATGTGTGTAAACTCCGCAAATTTTGAAGTCATTTGGCGCCAAGAACTATTTTGTTAATTTCTTTGACGTGTTGAATAAGCACAAATAACGATGCACTGAAATAACCATGCAGAGAAACCAATATGTGCATCGAAATTAGGGAAGAAGTCTCTTTGATATGGCACTTTGGGACCGAGGGATAGTTCCTAGACCCTGCTACTTGATGTGTGGTCTTCAGACCAGGAATATTCAGCATCCTGGGAACCTGATAGAAATGCAGATGCTAAACCCCATTGTAAGGCCTACTGAATCAGACTCTGTATGTAGTCAAGTCTCCAGGTGATGGGATGCCTATTGAAGTCTATAAGGCACTGCCCTAGTTGTTATAGCAGTTCATTCACTCATTTACTCATGCATTCATTCATTCATTCATTCACTAAACATTTTTGGAGCCTGTTCCATGAGCCAGGCATTAGGTCAGACCAAAGGATGGGGAGATAATTATAAATATGAGTAAGATGCAGCCCCTGTGCTCAGGCAACACAGAGGGCCATGTGAGATGTAGTGAAAGAGTTACTACGGTTGTGCTCGACTGAGGGATGCCAGGCCCAGGAATGTGGCGATGCCCTCGTGTTAGTCCCCAGCACCTGAGTGTCTTACAATGAAGCATGCTTCTTATATAAAAACTGCTGTTTGAAATTTTAACCCTGTGATTTTGGCTTCTGTAAAAGCTTGCTTGTTTAAATAATAAGGAAAATCAGACTACTCCCACTTCAGAGAGGCCATAAACTTTCCCCAGAGGAAATTGTCAGTGCTGGCGCCAGGCCAAACCTTTGGTTGAAGGCTCAAAGCCCCAGCACCTACGGTTCTTTAAGAACTTGCAAAGGGTACCGAAAACACCCCATATTTGGGAGACAAAGAAGGTAAAAAGAAAAAAATAGGGAAAGTTCCTCCATGTTGGGGCCGGAATTTGAAATACAGTTTCTCTCGGCCCTCGCATAATAATAAAGCGTAACTCCATCTCTCTAAGCATTGCTTGGTTCTTCTCCGGTCTTTTGCAACTACAGCAGACTGGGAGGGAAAAGCGAATGTGGCTAGCCTTGCCGCATTGCATGTGGGGATAGCCGTGGAATTTGCAGGTGGAGGTGACTAGTAGGCAGATGGAGTCCAGAGCTATGGCTGCAAACCAAACCTTGCCCTCCCTTTGTTTGGGCAAATAAAGTTTTATTGGAACACAGCCACACTCACAGTTTGCACATTATCCTTGGCTGCCTCAGCACTCTGAGGGCAGAGTTGAGTAGGTGTGGGCAACCATGTGACCCACAAAGTTGAAAATGTCTCCTCTCCAGCCTTTTCCAGGGAAGCTTGCCAACTCTTCCCAGAGCCTCCTGGAAACGTCTGGGTTAGAGGTGGCCCTGAGGCACTCATAGCAGTGACCGGGTGGGCAAGACCATCCTGGGCGGATGCGCAGTAAGGAGAGAAACGGTCAAGGTCAGGACCGGAGACGGACACTGCATCGTGTGCTTCCTGTGTCTCTGGGAGTTCCCTGGCCATTCACATGCTTTTACTTTTTTTTCCCCTGATGACTTTTGTAATAGTTATTATTCTATTACACATGTATTAAGCCAAGAAATTTGCATTAGTTCAGCGAACCATTCTGTATGTAATCTGTAATCCTAATAATTTAGCGGATTCTGCACCATAACAAAGAACTTTTACCTCTCAGGGAAAGCCGTGAGTAACATAATAGTCTGGGCGTAATTGACAGTGAAGAATCCCATCTTCTTGTGAAATAGAAAGGAAAAATGTCCTTTCCCCATCAAGCTGGTGTGCCGGGCTCCCGTGGCCGTGCTGTGCTGAGGTGACTTCAGCTCCCGCAAAGTCCCTGTCCCCTCCATGCAGTCCCACAGCAGTGGTGACCGCAGCCGGCATGCTCCCCAGGCTCTGCCTCCGGTTCCTGGGAGGAGCATGAGGCTGAGGGTGGCCGGAGAGGGAATGCAGGATGCTTCTGGAGCAGGATATAGTTTAGGGCGGAAAAACGGATGTGTGTGTGTTTGACTTCTATAAGTTTAAAAGCCAATCAGTGCGGAAACCGGTTTGGCTCAGTGGTAGAGCGTCGGTCTGCGGACTGAAAGGTCCTGGGTTCAATTCCGGTCAAGAGCACATCCCCAGTAGGGGGTGTGCAAGAGGCAGCTGGTCGATGGTTCTCTCTCATGGATGTTTCTAGCTCTCTATCTCTCTCCCTTCCTCTCTGTAAAATATTAATAAAATATATATATTTTTTAAAAAGCCAATCAGTGCCATAAACTCCTGTGCTCATCTCAGGAGTTATGCGTAGGTGTTGGTGCGTAAAATAGTTTAATAGAATCACCACCACCAACAACAAAAAAAGGCCTCAGGCATCAGTTCTTAGCCCACCTTTCCTAGATAACTCACACAGTGAGTGTTCAGTGCAGGGCTCGGAGGGACGCTGGTGGTTTTTGTATGTTGAGGTGAGGATGGGAACTAGGGTGCCAGTTGGAATCAGCTCAGCACCATCAAGGTCACAGCAGAAATTACACTGTTACCGCGTTCTACTGGTACAAAGGTGTGCGCTGTGTTCTCTGGGGCCAGGCATGGTGGATGGAACCTTCACAGGCTTCCCCTAGTTTAGCATCCTTGTGGGCTGCAGAAGTTGTTGATCTCTATTTGATGCAAGGTGCTTGCTTCTGAGAAACTCTGGCAGCTCTAAGTTCGCCTGAGATTGTAGTCTAAGGTCAGAGGCACTGAGTCTGTCTGCATTTCCACAAACAGCTTTCTTTTCAGCAATTCCCTGCAGTCCCTGTGGGTGCCTGTTCACAGTATTGCAGTGTTGGGGTTTACAGTAGGGCATGGTTCATCTGGGCATTTGTTTATTCTGGAACCGAAAGGCACCAAACTCTGTCACTTCTTGCCCAGTGTTGCAATGCCCAGTTCCTTTGTGTGACCTGCCCTCCCTGACCCCAACAGCCCTTGTCTTTAGGTTACATCTGCGCAGAGGGTAAAGTAGAGTGTTGATGAGTAGGTTAAGGATCATCAATATTTCGCAAGTTATGATTAGTGATGTTGAGCATCTTTTCTTGTGTTTATTGCCCACTTGTAGGATCTCTTTGGAGAGATGTCTATTCATGTCCTCTGCCCATTTTTTAAATCAGATTGTTTATTTGTTTTTAATATCGAGCTATATGAATTCTTTATATGTTTTGGACATTAAACCCTTATCCGATACATCATTTGCAAATATCTTCTCTTGTTCAATAGGTTACCTTTTTGTTTTATTGATGATTTCCTATGTGGTGTGAAGGCTCTTTAGCTTGATGTAGGCCCATTTGTTTATTTTTAGTTGGTTGACTTTGCCCTACGAGACATATCCAAAGAAATATTTCGAAGGCCAACATCAAAGAGTTTATTGCCAATGTTTTCTTCTAGGAGTTTCATAGTTTCAGGTCTTACATTTAAGTCTTTAATCCATTTTGAGTTTGTTTTTGTATATGGTATAAAAAGGTGGTATCTTTTTTTTTTTCATGTATCTATTCACTTTTCCCAATATTGGTTATTAAAGTAATTATCTTTATGTAATTGTATAGTCTTACCTTCTTTATCATAGATTAATGTCAACTGTAGTTGAAAAATAAATTTAAAAAAAGAAAGTAAAGCAGAATGAAGTAAATAGCAGTCGGCTTAGCATCAAGAGTGGAAGAGACGGGCTTTAAGCCCTGGTTTCAGCATCTACCCTAGCAGCTCTTTGAGGGCTCACCTGAGTTTGTAGCTGTGCTTTCCACAGTTTTTCAATCTTTGCAACCCCTTTTTATTACTGGCAATACGTTAAGAAAAGTTTAAACAACAAAAAAAGAAATTTTAGTGGGGAATGGGACTCGCATTTTGCTCACAGTAGCACACTGAACCCTTCCACTCCCCATGGGGGATAGAGCCTATAAATTTCTCTATTAAACAGGAAGTAACGGAGGCTTAGAGAAGTTAAACAACGTGTCTAGAGTCACAGCCAGAAAGCGACAGAGCTGCATTAGAACCACATTTTATCTGTCAGACCAGATGCAGTGCTCTTAACTCCCATGCCAGTCAACAGCCTGAACTTTGCATGCTAGAGATTTGAGTCCCAGAGCCACCAACCTGCTCTGATTTTTGCAGTTTCTGCCTCAAAGGGAGGTATCCATTGTCACTCCCCTCCCCTATGGTTCAGACCCACTGCTAACCAGGAGGTGACAGAACCCCGTGGCTTGGAACAACAAGGGCATCCTCCCCAAAATTTGCCCAGGTAGCTTTTGGCGGCATCCCCATAGATGTGTGACTGGACATTTTCTGCAACTTTATTACAAAACATTCTCATTTTTGAAAGAGCTAAAGTCAAGCAAATATTCGGAAAACATCAAAACCAACATAGCAGCTGCTAGAATGTGGCCATTTTCCTCACTAACATCTAGCAACCAGGTATCCCAGACCCCAATTAGAAGAGTAATACCCCCAATTTTTACTATTTATCAAAACAGTCTTGCCCATTTCCCTGGGGTTCTGTCCTCTTGACAGCTCTTTCTCTTTCTTCCGGTGCTCTCTCATTTGCTCTTCCCAGGTCCAGGAAGTCTTGATCTATTGGGTGGTCGACATCCGGCCCAGCCCTCTCCTCCAGCCTTCGAAGGCACACCTTCTTCTTGCCACCTCACATCCTATTTGCAGGGGTGCCTCCGCTGAAGCCATAGGGACCACATAGGCTCTACCATTACTTCTTCTCAAACTTCTTCCCAGAATCCAATCGCTTAAAATTAGACCCAGTGATGGGAGCAATTAGGTACATGTCTCTCCCACGGGAGAAAGTGGCTTCTTTTAAAACTTGCTGGAAACATTGCTCTAAAATGCCATGATCTCTTCTACAAAGCAGTCCAGGGAAGATTCTTATAGGTCTGATGCAAAGCTTCGCTGGTGGAAAATTGAGGGATGTTTCTACAGAGATTGGGTTCCTGGGTTATCTATGCGTTTCGTCTATGTGTGTTTTCCTAATATTGCTTTCTGTTGTGGACAGCCCCACATCTTTATTGCAAGTGAACAGAGAGAGGAGTTTGACTTTGACCACCAAGCTCAGGGCTCTCTACGCTCTGCAGTATACAGACAGTGCCGTGGGAATGAGGCTAACCCATGAAGCACGGACCGGGGCCCAGGCACTCACAGATTGGCTGACCCAATCCCCACAGCTCTCCTCTGAAGATGAAGGTACTCTCATGATGCCCATTTTATAGAGGGAAACCAGGCCCAGAGCTGTCGACTGACTTGCCCAAAGTCACACAGTTTGTAGGTGGAAGAGCAAAGATTTGAACCCAGCATTTGAACCAGTAGCCCTAGTTTCAAAGACTGCTCACTCCCCCCTTCTCTACCTCCCGACACAAGGACAAGGAAGGGTTAGCACTTCCTTTAACAGATATTGTGGATTACTCAGAGAGACATTTGCCAATCTAATTTAAAGCATACTGTGTTAAGTACCACAGCAGAAACATAAAATAGAATGCTCTTAAGCTCTGGATCTTTTCTTGTGATGTTAAAAAGCCATTTTGGGGAGGGGGGGGGGACTGCTTTTCATCCCAGAGAATTAGCAACCCTTGGAGTAATTGAGGAAAATGAGGTAAAGAGAGGATAAGTGTTTTTATTCAACCATCTTCTCCTTATAATTCACCACTAATAAGGGTCCAATGGCTTTTCTCATGTTGCTTCCCATCAGCTCTTCTTGTCTGCACCAGTGAGTCCCTGCCTTTCCTGGAAACAAAAGTTCTAGTCCATCCCCGAGGCTTGTTGCTTTCTAACACTCTGTTGCAGGGACGGTGCCCTGCAGAAAGTGTGATGTGGCTTTTTCCCATGAAAACGGAGATCTGGAAAGGACCAGGTTGCAAATTCCCAATTCCCATCGTGACTGAACAGCCTTTGCAGATCTTCTCGAGCTTCTGCAGCTGCAGCACGGGCACAACAAAACGTGCTTCGCCCTCCTCCTCACCTGGTGGGAGTGTCTTAAAGATAAAAGGCAATAATTGATGAGAAAATGCACTAGCCCCATGGATGAAAGCTCTCTGTAATGCTAACATATCATTAAGCTGGCTTTATTGGGATTTCGATACAGTTCTATGGCCCAGAGAAGTAGGTCTTTCAGCAGGTAGCATGAGGTCTCAGGGCTTCATTCCAGAAAAGGCTAATTTACTGCAAATAAAGTTGAGTTAACACTATGTATGTCAGGGATAGCCTAGAGTCGGGGGATAGATGCACCCCCATTTGGGAAGCACTGTCCGCCATGTTTGAAAGCCTCCTGTGACGGGGCCCTCCCTACCTCCTGAATGGGAGACCGTTAGACAGCACTTCTCTCAGACTGGCACTGATTCTGTGTCTCTGCTGTCCCAAACTATAGGTCTACCTCATCTCATCATACTCTGCTTTGTTGCACTTCACAGATGTTGCTTTTTAATTTTTAATTTTTATTTTTACAAGTTGAAGTTAAGACCTTCCACCAGCAAAAGATTGTGATTTGCTTTGTTGTGATCTCAGTTATTGTGGTGGTCAGGGCTGACCCTGCACTGTCCCCGAAGGCAGCCTGCACCCAGGACACGCCCACATCTGGCCCTTCAGCTGTTTGAAGACGTACACTGCGCTCACTCAGAGACATGGCTAACCCAGCTTCCTTCAGCCACATCTTCCACAATGAGGTTTGAGATACTCTCATTCTCCTCATTCTCTTCCAGACACACTGCAGTTCTTCACTAATATCGTAGAATGTGGCCTCAGAAACACACACAATGCTCCAGGTAGTCTGACCAAAGCAGACGGCCTCCTATCACTGTTGGCACAGCTTAAGATCAGAGATTTCTAGTAGCTTTGTTATCACAGCTACTGGAGTTACACAATGACATCTCTGCATCTATATCACATGTCCTCCTGCTGGGCTGATTCTTTTTAATTCTTGGCAAAATGTTACATTTATTTTTCTTAAATGAAATTCTATTGAATTTAGTGTCAGGCTATATAGATCTTTAAAAATCCAAATTTTTAGTAGTTAGCTTCCCAGGTGGCAAGTCAAGCTCCTGGATCTTATTTCAAAAAGGGTAAAGGGCATACTTCTTGAAACGATGTTACATTTAATTAGATCTCTTATACATGGACAGTTTTGATAAGAATGCTCTTGATTTTGGTTAAACCATTAATAAAAATGTTGCCTAGGATAAAGACAAGAAATAGTTTTCTATCAACTAATATGTGCCATTTGCAGTTGTCAGTCATCAAGTTATTTATCTGGTTTCTAGCCTGTGTTTTGTAACCTTGTCCAAAATTCTTTGCACAAACCCCTCTTCCCGGCTTCATTTTCTCTGATATCCCCATCTTAGACTTTAGTCTGGAAAGAAATCACTGGCTTTAGTATGACTTGAGTTGTTCTTAGTGAGGCTGGGTTGGCTCCTATGGCACCACCATTATTGATTACCTTTACAGTCCATCCCATTTATAAATTCTGGGGTCTATTTTCAGCTCAACCACTTATATCTTAGAGAGTTTTCCTTTTCTCTCTTTGAAAAGTTGAGATGTTTGCCTAATGCCTTTTGTCTCTCATGGAACATGCCTCCTTCAAAGACCTCTGCCGGCAGGTTGTTCACTCATCTTCAGATTTCCTCTCTCCTCATGGTGCAGTTTGTCTCCCAGTGATATTTCAATGCGTTTGGAGCAGTTAGATGATCTGTCCTACCCAGAATGTCCCACCTCCGATTGTTTCCTTTGTGCAATTTTTGTTTTGCCCTTTGCAATCCAAAGACCGTTCTCCTTGGCAAGGAAGCCAGTGGAAAATGGCAAAGAAATTGTGCCTCTTTTTGGTGTAAGTTAGCATCACACCATGGGTACCAGGCAATTGACTCAGGCCTTCTTAGATGTTCTCCTGGCTCTGAGCCACACAAATTTCTCTTAAATGCTACTTGCAGTCTTTAAGAGACACGTGTGAAAAGGTAAATACCTCTGACAAGGATTGCTATGCTAACTAAGCCTGTGCAGTTTCAGGGGTAGGGTGAGTTTTAAGGGAAAACACTTATAGCTGCTGCTTCTGGCTGGGCTGAAACATTGGACTTTGCTGGGACAGTGGTCCTGGCCAAAGCTTGTTTCATTTTGGGGAGAATGTTCCATTCCTGAAGTAGTGTTTGCAGGAACTAAAGGGAGAAGAGGTGCAGCATACAGAGATGTGGATTGGAAGTTAGGAGACCTGGGTCACATTCCCAGGATCAGTTTCTGGATAGGCTCTGAGACTTCTGTATCTTCATCTATAAAATAAAAACATTGGGTCAACTTAAATTTATCTGTAATGCCATTCCCAGAATGATCCTGTGATACTTTATCCTAATCCAATCCCACCTTCTCCATCATCATTAGCTCAAGTTACCTCACTTCCCTGGGTCTTAGTTTCTTTCCTCGGTTGTAGAGAGAGGGATAATTAGTTCTCAGGTTTCCTAAATGGTCAGGGCTCCCAGAAGCCTGGGGAGAAGCAGGATAGGGGTGTAGAAAAGGGACTTCCTGCCCCCTCCTTCCCTGTTCAACCAGAACAACTCAATATTTACCTGCTGGTCTTTGGCACAAGCTTCATTCCGAGAAAGGCTTTTATTGTTGCTTTTCTTTTGTTTGTTTGTTTTTCCTATTAATGAATGCATCTTAGTAAATGTCCAAATAGTCTACTATCATAAGTGACTCTAAAGCTCCCATTTAGTTAAAAAAAAAAAGTGATATTAAGCTCCTTGAGAGCAGGGATCAGGACTTACCATTTTATCTTCATTATCCTCCATGGAGTCTAAAGTAGTAGATGTTCAGCAAATGCTTGTGCCATAGACATGTAATGATAATAATGACCATTGTTAATGAGCTCTTTTTCCATGCCAGGCAGTCAGTGCTTTAGTGGGTTACCTCAGTTAACCCTTAAATTAAGCCTATGAAGTAGATATTATTTTTTGCCCCATTTTGCAGATGCATCAGTGGAGGGACTAAGATTCGAGCTGATTAAAGGTAATCGGATATATATTAACACCAAGGATTTAATTTCTAGTGACTTGGCCTTATTTCTGTCTCGGGGACATTCTGAGTGAGAAGCTGAAAAGCCAGGCCAATAGGAGGGGAGTGCCGATCCATGCTGGGGTTGGAGATGTTGTGGTCCAAGATAGGAGATTAATTCCATAGCTGTGAGTTCTCCAGACCACCAGCACCACCGAGAACTTTTCAGAAATACAAATTCTCAGACCCCATCCCAGACCTCTAAATCCGAAAAGCCAGAGTGGAGGCTCAGAAGTGTGTGTGTGTGTGTGTGTGTGTGTGTGTGTGTGTGTGTGTGTGTGTATGAGCCCTTCAGGCAATTCTGATGCACCCGATGTTTGAGAACCACGGCTGTGGACCACCTTCAGTGACTTTGGTTGCCTCTGAAGGATAGGGAAGCTCCTGGTGTTCTCGCTGTTGGAATGAAAGTTCTCAATTTACATCAGTATGTCCCTGTTTGATATTTTTAAGATAAGGCTATACAAGATGTTTGCTTGGACTAAAAGACTATCAAATTCCTTTTCTACCTCCTGTTTAGTCTGAAAACCTGAAGCTCATCACTTAACACTTGATTCATTGCCTGTAAAATGTGGCTAATGATGCCTCCCTGCCTTACTGGGACGTCCAGAGAAAGGTGTAATTAGAGGTTGTGCAGCCCCGGAGCCCAAAGCACCATATAAATACTGCATATTAGTAACCAGTTTATGACCTCAAATGCCACCTACAACCTGACACACATACCATTTCTTCCCTGAAATATAAAGTTTAAAGTTCATTTACCAGTTTGATATTTGCATTTATTTTTTATTCATTCTTTAGCCCAAAATTGAGTATAGGTATGTGCTTCCTTCAACTTTCCAGAGAAAGAGGGTAAGGAAAACAAAATGAAAAATCAGAACCACCTGAGAAAATGAACTCTCTAAAGCATAATGCTTGGTGGACTGTCAGGCAAGGATTCTACAGAAATTTTAAGCATAAAGAAGAGACTAAATCTTGTGCAAAATCTTCATTTCCTCTCATCTTTCTAACAGTAACCCTCCTTTTCTTATTCAGGACCCTAGAAGTCTGAATGATATGTTCTATGTGGCCATTCTTTATTCAACTTAGGCAAATACTTCCTTTTTTAGGCAAGACTGCTTGTCCTGTGCATACACTCCTTTTAGATTAGATTTACAAGGCGACGGTCTAGTTTGTTTTACTCTGGAGTAAAGTTTTTTCTTCCCCCTTAATCTTAAGCAGATGAACAGCCAAAAAGACCCAGATGGAGACCCAGGAAAAGCATTTCTTTGGGGAGTTTGACAAGGGCTGGATTTCTATGAGGGATACACATGTGGGTATATAAAGCAAAGATATGTGTATAAAAGAGGCTTTTATGCCAACAGTGTGGTCTGAAGAAAAAATTTTAAATGCTAACTGTAGCTTTCATTTTGTATATTATAACTTTACTATTGGAGCATAATAACTGGAAGGGAAAAAACTCCACCCTTTTATTGACATCTCCTAACATTTTAAATTATACATTATTACTGAATTTAAAAAATAAATAAAAAGAACAGCAGAAAGGGGATCATTCAGACCCTGAATCAACTCACTCATCTACACACAGCGTTTCAAGTAAGCAAGATTGTTTCTCCGAGGGCCTTATGCTGAGGGTCAAACCTTACAATGGCCTAAAATAACAAGTCCAGACATGTTTTCCTCATTGGAAATAAGAAAGACACTCAGCCATCTGCTCACGGGAAGAAAAGTTTTGCAATAAAGCGAGCAGCGGCTGTCATTTCTGAGGAAAGCTTTCTAAATTCTTTGGGGGGCAGAAATGGTGCTACATCATCACTCGGGGCACCATCCCTTAATGGTGAATTGCCTGGGGAGCCCTGGGTGTGCTTAGAAGTGCCAGGCGGAGTCTTTTACTAGTAGAAGCTGGTCTACCTTTACAACTGCTCGGGGTTATCCATTGCAGACCCAAGTGTTTCCTTTTCAAGTCCAAATAAGTCCAAATGAATTGGAGGAGTAATTCCCTGGAAGGGGCGAAAGAGAGGAGAGAGAGTGGGCCCGCCCTCTCCTTGAAAAGCACCCGGTGGAACCCAAGAATGCCTTCTGCTGCCACCACAGCCTGATGGCCATTTGCTACGCGCCACAATGCGATGACATAGTGGCAAGTCCAACCAACTGTGAGGGCTGTCAGCCAGCGGAAAGGGAGAGTTAACTCCTCATCCCCCACGCTGGCACTTAAGCCTTCAGACGAGGCAAGAAAAACGGCCAGCCTGCCCCTCCTGATAGAAGAGGGTCCGGCCGGAGAGATCTTCTCATTTTTCTGATTACCTATCTTCCCCGGGCTTGTCCTTTCTTATTAGGCGTAGGCTGTTCGTTTTCAACGTTCTGAAAAGGGCTTTAAGAAGATCAATAGCTGTGCGGTGAGGAAAGAGAATATAATTCCAGCTCCCTCCTCTCTCTGAAAGCCAGCTATGCCCGCCTGGTGTGTGCTTCCTGCCAGCTCGGGGATAATTAATGTACAGCGCGTATTTAATCTGCAGAAGCTTATCAGGAAATAAGTGCATTTAATCATTGTTTGGATGATCTAAAGCATTTTTAGTATTATAATGTTTAGGCGGCAAACCTCTGCAGTAAAGAAAACATGGTGTTTGATTGAATTGGGCAATTTAAAATTTCCTCTTGTGATTTTTAAAACAGGAACTGTTGCTTTTCAGATAAGAAGCATTTGTCTTCAGGGATCTGGGTGGCGGTTCACTGCGGCCCCTTTCTTTTTTGAACTCCCTTTCCTTGTGACCGGAACATTATTATAACACTCCCTGAGCTTTCACTGTCTAGACTACTCACTTCTCCCCTTTCAGCATCTACTTTCATTCTCTCTCTATGCCCTCCCCTGACAGGACTATAAACTCCTTGAAGGTAAACATCATCTTCTCTATTTCTTTATTTCTGGCCGGGCAGTCGTAACAAGATTGTATGTATGTGATCACAGTTCATGATCTAACCCATTTCTTACTAAAACAGTAGGTTCCAGCTCATTCTCCTCGAGTATCATAAAGTCATCTTGAAATTCATATGCGTGCCAGTCTCCATTCTGAAATGACCCTGACCTCATTCCGCACAATGACCTTTAGTCCAATACTTCAGTCCTGGGCTCTTGAGATATGATATGCCATGGGCATTACACTTGAAACGCCTGGTTTGAGCCTGTGTTCCTGGAATGAATGGTCTGTATCCCAGTGCCAGGCTCATTTCAGCGTGAGTGAAATCGGAAATTGTTACCCCTTTGAGACCCTCCCACTGCTGGAGAACATCAGAAAGAGAGGGTACCCCTCTTGGATATATAAATGTACACTTATTCTACATAGTACAGAGTTAATGAAGGTGACATTTCCGAAACTTGGTTTTGGAATTTAATCATGTCCACAGATTGACCTTTAAGGGACAAACTCATGTTCCTGGTCGTCGTGTTTGCATGTGTATGAAAAACAAAGGAACCAATTTAGTATCTAGGGTGTATCATTTAAATTCTTAGGAACCCCATAATTGTAGGTTTGTGGCATTCATATTATATGAAGAAAAGAAAAATAGCCCAGTAAAATATGAGGCCTTGCTATGCTCAAAATACATCACCAAAGAGTAAAGGCAAGAGTGTTGATTATGTTATCATTTTTATTTTTAGAAAAACCAAGAGCTCAGATGAGAGCTTCTCTACAATGAGTCGTTTGATAGGGGTGTATGGTGGAGCAGGGGAAGTTGGTTGCAGATGTGAAATGATGCAGGCATAGCAAGCATAAATGTTTATTCTTACTCTAAATTTAACCCACCAGCATTGAAGCGTTGGAAGGGAATTTGCTGTTTGGGATTGTGGGCATGAACTCCTCTCTCATCGCCATGGGGGTCAGAGGCAGAGCTATGGAAACTGTGGGACGATACCCAAGCTCCCTCCTCTTCTTTGGGAAACGTATTTGGCTCCAGTTTATAAAAAGTGAGTCAACAGTTTCTATAAAAATAAATGACCTTAGCCTTGTTCAGGTCTTGTTCCAGGATGTTTTAGCCTTCTTCTATGGCCTGGGGATGCTAAAGGATTTCAGGCAGGGTCCTGGCAGGGAGAGAAGGGACACTCAGCTGTGATGTTGAAAAGAAGCAATGAAGGAACTTATTTACAGAGGTGTAGATAGGCCAACAGAACCAGGGATTCTGGAGCACCCAGGAGTTGCCCATGGTGGGAGGCTATGACCACTCCTAAAGGGACAACAGGAGGAAACCGTTACTGGAGTCTGGGGACAGTTAGAGCCACAGGCAAAAGCTGGGACAGTGGTAGGGTCATTGGTCAATGGAGGGTCCCATCCACTGCCTACTCATATCCTGCCCACACCTCTGGTTGACTGAAACCAGTTGGAAGCCAGATGCAAGGGAGTGTAAGTAATGCAGTCTGTATAAGTTAACTTCCTCACACATGCACTGAGGGTCCCCCTGGGAGAAGTAAGGAACACTCCTATCAGAGTGTCAGAGTCAGTTCTTCCCTTCAAAATTGGGGTCACCAACACCATGATTGTTCAGTGGATTGGCTGGGGGATGTCCCCTTAAGAAATCAGAACTAGGGTGGCAGGTCAGCTTGTATGATCTGAAAAAATATTATGGGTAGTACAATTTGACTTACATCCATAAAAGGAGAAAATAAACAAATAGCCCCTGGGGGTAGTCGTTAGGAAACCTTGTACTGGAGTGGGACTATCCAAGTGTGACCCAGCGTGGTCTCTTACCAGCTGGCCTCTCTGGGGCAAATTTCTCCCTGAGGCTCCATTTGTATTTTTTAAAGTAGGGACAATGATCATACCTACCCTGTGGGGGTTTTTGGAGGGGCTGAAATGAAACGATAACTGTAAAGCTCTTGGCCTGGGACGTAATCAGCGCTCAGGAAATGGAGCTGCGAACTGCTCATCCATCTCACAGAGAGGAAGGCTCCATCTTGGCTGTGGTCCTATCCATGGAGATATCCTTCCTTCTGCACCAGGGTCAGAATGTGGGTGAGGATAAGGCATGAGTTTTTGTGTTCATTAAAAGGGAGCGAGGGCCACAATAGACTAAGAAGCACCCATTCTCTCCTCCCTTCTTAGAGCTGGGGGGGGGGGGGGAAGAGTGTTGCTTATGTCTCAGATGGCAGTAGGGGAAATAGGAAGCAGAGAAAGTAACTAAAGAAGGGTGTGTGCTAGTTTCATTCAGGTTGGGAGTTGGCTAGGGTACTGGGAGCAACAGCAGAGCAGGAGGCACGCCCTGGCTCTGTGTCCACGTTCTCTACCGCCATCCCGCACCAGGGCCTGACCCACTCTTCCCTGAGCCTCCATGGCTTCATGCTGGGACCGCTGCTGAAGGAGTTCCAGGGTCCTGCTCAGAATCTGATTTTGCAAAATGACCATTCTTGGGGGAAGAGATGACACAGCGGGTGGAAGAGATCCAAGCAGCTAAGAGCAGATCAAGAAGAAATTGAGGTCTCTTGAGAAGCAAAGTTGCCATCTAAGAATCTAAAGGTGGACTGGCATCTTCTAAGTTGGCTGGGTTTCCATGATATTTGTGCAGTTTTTAAAATCAAAAGTGGAAACAAATTGGATGAGCATGATGGCAATAGCCGACTGTGGAACTAAGGGCAGAATTCTGCTCTAAACTCATGAAGTCCTGGCACCGTTTTATACTGAGCATGTTCTGTTTCTACCACTAGCATTTTCCTGACTGACTTCTTCTCTAGCTCTAGACTTCTTTCTGGTTTTTCAATTTATGCCTCTCCTCCATCCCAGACCCATGGACGAGCCAGCAGGTGCAGAGGCAGGGCCTTTGATAGCAGTGACCTCTGGATTTTCAGCAACCATGGATGAGAATAAGGCACGAGATGAGTGTGCGAGATGGGGAGATAGGACTAGATAGAAACAACAGACACTGCACTATGGGGCTGGCAGTTCTTGACATTTGGAAGATTGCCTGGTTTTTGACAATCAGATTTGACCACCCTGCTATCAGGCAGAATTAAAACCCATTTTTAAAGCCATACGATAAATGTATTCCATCTCATAGTTACTGTTTCACCGCATAAGACCAGTGTACAGAATTTTGACAGATCGAGCTGTAGCAATTTGACATCACAAAACTGCATTGAGGAATTAGAAACCATGGTGAGGAATTAGAAACATTCTTCTTATAAGTCTATTTGGAAATAATTGGTTTTAGAAAAAAGGCCATCAGATGGTAGATTTGTCATGTAACTGTCCCCTAAGGATAAAGATTAGGGTCAAAGGGCTAGAGGGGAATGAGAAAATCCAGTGCAGACATAGCCCTGTAGGTGGATGCAGGAAGCCTGTGTGGGGATAACTCTGTCCATATCGGCCGTATGATCTCCAAGTCAGTGTTGATACCTTGGGTCATTTACTATGACTGAAGTAAGTTACCTAATTGATAGATACCTTTACCGTACCTATGAGTGTAACCGCTATGAAAACAGCGGTGATATAAAATACGTTTAGAAAGGCATCTAAAATTCCACAGAAAGATCTCAGTGGTGGTCCATTCAGAGTATGTCTGCTTTCCAGAACCATCTATTCAGTACAGTGTGCTCACGGGAGCGGAACAAGGGAGCCACTCCAGCCTTCTGGGTCTCTGTGGTGGGCGGGTGAGGAGGGCCTATCACCAAGTCACAGATGAATTCTGAACATAGAACCAGTTCTGAAGAAGCCAAGGATTGCATATGGGGACCCTACAAACAGCTCTTGCTGGAGGCTGAGCCTCTTGACCCAGTGACTGGTTCGGTACCTGTGGTCTGTTAGCGCCCAGAGGAGCACTCGCTTCCTGCTGGGGGATGCGCCGCCTTAGACGTGGGAAGCCCCTAAGTGTTTGGACCCAGACACTGGAGATGAAGAACCTGTTATTTGTTATTTCAGGGCCCCAAGTCTAGTCCTTCTGGCTCTTCTTTTCCAGACTTGAGTGCTGACAGCCGAATGGTAGGTGCACTAGTGAGTGGTCTGGATCGGAGTGTAGGTATATCAGGTTTGGTGCTCTACAAATCCTGGCTGCGAGGAGACCTCCAATGTGCTTCCTTGTTCTTCCCACCAGCCAGCTTGTGATAGTCTGGTGGACCTCTCCAACACTGTGGCTGATTCCTCTTGCTTGAACCTTGAACGGAAAGTACAGTGCTGAAACAGACATCCTTAAAGAGAATCTGATTTCTTCTACTTAGAGAAGATAATGGCCTCTCAAGCAAGCGTCTTTTGAGCACCTGGCGTGTGTAACGCTCTGCTTGGAGCGGTGCGAAGAGCGGAATGCTATAGGGGAGCATTGGGCTTGGGGCCAGCACGGAGGCTTTCCCTGGGATTCACACCCTGCTTTCATTCCGCGAAAGCCAGAGAATGCTCACTGGGAGCAGCCATGGGGTGGCTCGTGCCTAGAAGGGAAGGTGAGGAGGCAGGGTGCCCATGGAGAACTCCCCTGTGACCCTCTCCTCGCCCCTGACACCCCTTGCCAGATCACAGCCGCCCTTCCACTCAAAGTCAGCCTGTCCCTCTTGTGTTTGTGCGGCACAGGCAGGGAAAGGTGACTTTTGTCAAGGCCCAGGGCACGATGGAAAGAATTAGCTGGGCTTTGTGAGAAAACACTCTTTTGTCTGAAACTCTCGGTGTACAAACCAAAAGTTATCCCTCCTCCCCAAAACGCTTGTGTGAACTCTGTGTCCCAGTTTATCCCTTTTGCCTTCACCTTCCTCTCCCTCTCATGACCCAGAGCCCCGCCAACTCCTCTCCTCCTCATCCTTCACTGCCCAGCTCCCGTGTCATCCCCTCTGTGCACACTTCCTCGTCACCTTCCACTCACCCTCCCACCTTTGGGCGCCCACGGCTCTCGCACGCGCCCCTCCCACGGACTCCATTCGGTTATATTCCTTCCGGAAGCGGGAGCTGCTCGAGGCAAAGAGCTTCCTTACTCACCTATGTGTGCCCAGCGCCTAACTTGGGCCCACAAATAGGGTGACGGGAAAATATTTGTAAAGGAACAAATTAGGAGGTTGACAAATGATCTTTCACGAAGGCCCAGGTGTTTAAATATACTGTTCCTCCTTATGACGCTGCTGCTGGGAACAGATAAACAGGTTACGAGGACAAACAGCCTCTGCCAGGGGATAATATTGAGGAAAGATTTGTTTTAATACTCGGTCTTTGATTCTGGAAGCAGGAACTTTCACACACCGCGATTAGGAAGATGAATGTACACTGTGCAAACAAGCAGAGGGTAGGAGTCTCGGGCTGGCACGTGGTAGCCAGCGCTGTCCTGAGCGCCGTGGACAGGCAAACGCTCTGATAACAGCGGGGGACAGGAAGGGGGGCTATTCTTCTTGCTCTGCTGTGTAACATAAACACTTTCTCTCTCAGAAGTCCTGGGGCCCGCTTGTTGCGTGCCTCCTTCTTAACCCTTTCCTTGTAGATCTGCTGATGCTGTAGACGTTTGTATTTTGCACCAAAGTGATCAATGCGTGTAAGGCGGGGTTTAATGCTGAACTCTAAATTAGCATCTTGCAGGTCGAGAAGGATGGGTGTGAGGCCGCGTCTTCACCCTTGTTCCCCCTGCTTCCTGCGCTGTTTGTGTTGCTTTGTGGTGTGTGGTTGGTGAGATGTCTGAAGTGTTAGCGCATGTGTTTGTGATCTTTAGAAATATCTTCTCGGTAAGAAGCTATTTTTAAAGCAAGTGATGAGAAACCGTAGAGCACAGAAGAGCCAACTTTGGGCTCCTCAAGGCTCAGCGCCCATTGCAGCCCCGCTAGCCAACCTGACAGGGCCCCCTCGGCATGCCCTTGGCTGGCAGGAACAGGCAAGGTTTAGGTTGGTTCTAGATGAAGACAGAGTTCATGTAAGCTTGGGTCTCAGCAAACAGGTTTCACAAGTGTCCTGAGTCCATGTGATAACGTATGGTGACATAGGTCGGCCTCCCCAAGAGGGCGCGTCGTTATGTTTACAGGCCACAGGTGAGCTGGCCAACCTGGAGCGAGGGTAGAGTCCTCTTTGGCCCTCTGGTTCTTTCTCTGTCTGTGAAAGCAGGAGTCACCCACTGGTGGTCCGTGAGGTCTGAAAGGTTGGCGGCCGCTGTGTGAAAAGGTGCTGTTTGGAGATCCCACGTGACAATGTACATGAAGGCCCACAATGCAGTGGTGCTCAGTGGGAGAGGGGGCACTTTATAATGGGAAAAGCATGGTTTTTCAGAGTTGGACAGACCTAGACCTAAATACTCATCTCTGCTCCTTATGAACTAGGGGATGCTGGACACCCTCACTATTTCTCAGTTTGCTCCCCTGTACAAAGGGATGAACAATACCTTTTACATGCTTGTTATGCATAGTAAGTGACGGCACCTGCAACGCCTAAGAACACAGTGTGATGAAAGCATGTCGACAGAGGTTAAGCAGATGTGTTTACACTGAGGATACATGCCCCAAATTACCTTTCAGAAAGGAGGGTCATCTTCAATTCTATTTCACACCAAATCTCTCCGATGTTGGGCCTCTCTTTCACTGGCTTTATTTTCAGCCCAGTTAGCTACTTTCTGGAAAAGGCACAGCAGACCTGGAATTACCTTAAGTAATGATCGTTTCGCCCCCTTGTAGAGGTTGCTTAATGGAATTCCTTCCTAAAAAGGAAGCTACAAAATGTAACCCAGACATAGTCATAATTACAAGTGTTAAATGTAATTGTAAACAATCCTTTTAGAAGTTTTTTTTTTTCTTTTTCAAACAATGTAACAGGACAGACAGAGGACACCAGGTCTCTCTGCCTCTCCAGAGCCGCCCATGTTCTGCAAATGTTGGGCTGGCAACACCTTGCTTTTAACACTTAGCATTTTGAGAGCTTTCTAGACCAGCCATGTCATTCCTTTTAGCACTTTTTAAGCAGACTTTTAAAATATCACTTAATTGATTATTAATTTTAAATTAATTTCTTGCTGTTTACAGTTGATTTTTTTCAATTATAGTTTATATCCAATATCATATTAGTCTTAGGTTTATAGCCTAGTGGTTAGACTTACGAAGTGATCCCCTATAAGTCTGGTACCCACCTGGCACCATACATAGTTATTACAATATTATTCACTGTATTTCCTGAACTGTACTTACATCCCTGTGACGATTCTGTAACCACCAATTTGTACTTCTTAATCCCTTCACCTTTCCCTCCCGGCCCCGTAACCGCCTCCCCTCCAGCAGCCCTCGGTTTGTTCTCTGTATCTACAGTGGATTCTATTCATATATGTAAGCTGTGGAGCAGGACATGTTTGGAACTGTTTGATTGACTGCTTGGGACTGTTTTTCTGTGATTGACGTTTTTATTGGAGGACAGTTGACATACCATGTTATATGAGTTTCAGGTGTGCAGCACAGTGACTGCACATAAAGTTCCCTCTAAGAAGCGGTACAGCCGGTGGTTGTGTGGGGGAGGCCACCTGCAGGGCGGTGACAAGCCAGCTGCCCTCCTGTGACATGAACACGTGTCTGGGGCTGAAGACGATGTGCAGTGACAGCATCGTACTCGGGGGCTAAACATGTTTGCTCTGCAAAGGCTAAGGAATAAGCAAGTATAATGTGCCTTGGGGGGGGAATGTCTTAAATGACTCCACAAGTGAGAAAGATAACACGTAGAGAATTTAAATCAAGTTGTTCCATTAAATGTGTGTGAAGTGATGAAAGCACTATCTCTGAATGTGTGTATTATTGTATGCTGGAACTTAAATATGCATGTGTAAGTGAGTTAAATATTATGAGCCGATATCTCTGGTTTCATTAATATTCCTAAAGGTGTACATATTCAAAAACATTCATGGGGTGGTCTTCTCATTAGGAGAATGGAGGCTGCCTGCCTTCTGATTAAGGGTTGTTTAGGGCCCACCCTGAGCAGTCCTCAGCAAACAGAAATCAAACCAAGTAAAGCAGGCATAGGCTAAAAGGCTACCTTTATTACCAAGGGCAGGCGGGAGGGGTGCTAGTTAGGTGGACTTACTGAAATCATTGATTCTCCCAATGAAGCGGGCACATCACAAAGCTAGACCACCATCTGTTGCCAGACTGGTACCTAGTTGATGAGCCAGGCCTAGACATGGGCTGAATATTTCTATTGATAATGAAGTTGAGGAATAGTCATACTTGTGGAAGAAGAACAAGGATGGATGATGAATAGAGAGACAGACAGACAGATGGAGGGAGAATGTAATTAAGGAAGAGGGTAAGAGAGGGAAGGAGAGAAGGAGGGAGGGAGGAAATGAAGAAAGGAAGGAAGGAAGGAAGGAAGGAAGGAAGGAAGGAAGGAAGGAAGGAAGGAAGAGAATTTCAGTAGTAGTGAAATCTTTTGTTTGTTCTAAAAAATGGCAGAAAACTGAATAATGTCATGAGTTTTCCCATTTCACTAGTGCTGTTTCTGCGATGTTCAAACCATGTTATATCACTGAAGCAAACCAGAAAAAAAAGAGAAAGAGCTAAACATTTCCCTTTAATTTTTGCACTGCTGGTTACTCTGTGGGACTGAGACCATTGAGAGTGGAGGAGAGGGGGAGAAGCAGGGGGCAGGGCTGGGGGACTGGGGTAGGGTGGGGAGAGAATTAATTGGTTCTGAAGCAAACCAGATCTGGACTTGAATTCTACTTTTCCACTAACTGCGTGACCATAGGCAGATGACTTCATTCTTTGGGTTTCAGTTTTTTCATCTCTAGGAGATAAAAATAGTTGCCTTACATGACTTCCACTGTATGCTTCCCTAGCACACTGAACTTTGTCTATCATAACACCTTTCATAGTTTATTATACTAGTGTAACGTTTATTTGCCTTCATTGCTGAACTGAAGACACCTTGAAAGCAGGGACCTGGTTTTCCCTGCTCGTGGCTATTCCTTCATCATGTAGCAGAGTGCCTGCCATATAAATGTTTCCTGAAAGGTTGGATGGATGGATGGATGGATGGATGGGCCAGTGGGTGGGTGGGTAAATGGGTGGGTGGGTGGGTGGGTGGATGGAGAGATGGATGGGTGAATATGTGGAGAGATAATTCAGGAAAATTGTGAAGATTAAAGATAATGCATATCTGTAATGTACCAGACACTTTAAAATTCCTTCCTAATTTGGTAGGAAAGGAATTTCTCTCCTATTTCTACACTAGGACTCCCTCTATTTGACTCTGAATATAATACAGCCAAAAAGTCTGTCTTTCTTTGCCAGCAGCAGCATTGCCAGGACCATGATTTATGAGCTGCTTTCCTGAGAATTTAGTCTCTCTCTGCCACAACCCCTATATATCCAAAGAGACACAAATGCCTGCAGTAAACTCAAGACACAGCAAGATATTATAGAAGAAGGGCTTTTCTCAGTGGCAGGAGTAGAGGGCTGGCTGGAGGTACATCTACATTGTCTTCTCTAAGGAAAAAGACATCTCCTTCTATAGGAAGATGAATGGAATAAGAATTATCAAGAAATAACTGAGTAAAATAATCTATTCCGCTCCATTCAGTCTAACCTTGCTATCTACTATGCCTCTTTCTACCTTATGCTCTGGTCACATGCATAGGTGGCCAGGAGTGGGATGTTCGGCAGGCAGTCATTTAGTGTTTGTTGGATGAATGAATGAATGAGTTGATAACTTTATTTCCTCTCCTAACAGATTCCTTGTGGTTAGATTCTGCATCTTGCCTTTATATCTACACCCATGTCTGGTACAATATTTGATGCCAAGTAGGCTCTAAGCTCTAGGTAAATATTTGTTGGATGAATAAATGTATGCCCAAAAGGCTTCTGGAGGAGAACCAGGAAGACATTCTTCTGATGAAAAGAATTTGTAAAGAGGGGGGCAAAGGCTAGAAGGGAGAAGGGGGTGGGGAGGAAGGGAGACAGCGCTCCAGGCCCAATGGAAGTAGTAGGTGTGGGTTGTCTTTAAACAAACAGCATTGGAGGAAATGTGTGAATGATAAAGAAGGAAATTATCCATCATCCTGGGAGGAACAGGCTTTTTGTAGAAACGTTGAAACGTTGGACCAGTAAGCAGGGAGAGAGCCCTGAGAAAGTGGGCAGCCAGGGGCAAGGCCAGTGGTTTGGCAAGGAATAATGGTGTCCAAATAAGACCTCCTATTCTCCTCCATGTCACTGCCATACCTCCCCCAAAGAGTTGTTTACACTTCTGAGTTCTGTTTTCTCAACTTCCATTTACCCATCATCTCACTTAGCTGTGGCTTCTACCCACACTCCACTGCAAAGTCATCAAAAATCTCCTTGTTGCTGAAGCAGTGGGTCCTTATGCTTACCTCACTTGAACAGCTTCTAAAACTCTTCCCCATTTCTCTCTTTTTGTCTTCTGCCTTGCCTTTCATGTCAACCCAGCTCATGGGTTCTCTAATTGCTCTAGTGTCTACTCATTCTCCTCTTCTTATCAGCACTTAAATGTTGGGGATTCTACCAAAGATCTTCTTTTCTTACTCTGAAACCCATGCTGGACCATGTCATCTGTTTCAGTTGCAAAGTCACCATCTGTATGTTAGGGCTTCCATTTCTAGATCTCCAGCCCAGATCTCTCTTCTGAACTCCAAGCCTTTTAGGTATGTTCACTTGGCTGTCCCATAGACCTCTCTTTCCAACAGGGAGAAGCCAAGTGCATAGCCATCTGCCAAACCTGCTTCTCCTCTGGTTTGTCCTGTTTCTGTGGATAGCATCACTATCCATCCAGTTGCTTTTGCCAAAAACCACTCATCTTCTTCTATCCAAGCCATATGTCATTTTCTCTCCTACCCTTCTCTGTTCATATTCAATTCATCACCAAGTCCTACATATTCTATCTTCTCAGCATATGCCAAATTCATCCCATTTTCTCTGTCTTCGCTGCCTCCATTTGAGTTCAGATCACTGGTGTCACCTGCCTAGATTCCTGCCCAGCTCCCTGATTGGTACCACTCCTATGTTCCCTCTCTCCAGTTTACTCTTCCTCCATCCAGTTTTACACAGCGGTTGGAGTGCTCTTTCTGAAATACAACTGGATGCTGCCTCCTCCTTGCTTATAGTCCCCTTTCCTTCTAGAACAAAAGTAAGCCCTTACTTATCTGCTCCTGCTTCCTAGCTACTATTAAACACACACACACACACACACACACACACACACACACACACACACACCTCTTGGTCCGTGAGCCCACTTGCCCACAAAAGCACTCTTGCCATTGGCTGCTGTAGTGATGTCTGAGTGATGAAGTACCTCTTTGACTAGGCTTAATGTGCTATGTACTGAAAGTTGCTTATGCTTTTCAGACTTTGGGGACCACAAATCCTGCTGTTAGACTCCCCTTCTCTGAAATAGCTCCCAAAGGAGCCCTGGACAAGGCTGCTCAAGGCTAGAAGTAACTGGCTAAGGCATGGGAAGGGTCTAACTGCCCAAGACCCTGCTCAGCTACCCAAACTTTATAAAGTTCTGTCATCCACCCTCCTCTTCTACAACCTCTTGCTATCCTGTTGCCTCCTTACTTGTTTATATCCCTTGATAGAATGCAACTTTTAAGTCAGGGAACGAGATCTGTCTTTCACTAGTTGAGCACCTATGATATAACAGAATAGAATAAAACGGGTGGGGTCACTCCAGCTGTACTGTTTGTGCCCATCTGAGGGGATGAGTGGGGGTAAGATCCAGCCTGGACTTCTCTCACCAGATCGTATGCTCTGGCTACGGGCTCCATCTCTCAAGAGGAAGGGTCTTCTTCACACACAAGTGCTGTCCACTTGCCAAGCTGTGCACCTGCCTGAAAGGGCTGCCTTTTCCTAACTCACAAAAGATAATAACCGAGGGGAGACCCAGATATCAGAAAAAAATAGATAGATGAGGTTGTTGCAGTCACGGTACTCTCTGTCTAGCCTGGGGAGACAAAATATAAACAAAGAAATATACAAGCACATAGTCTGAAAGTTCAGAGAGTGCAAAAGCTCTGCCAAGTGGTAAGAAGGCTCTCGGGGAGACAGCTTATGGTGGATGGTCCAGGAAGTGTCCCTGAGCAGCCAGCACCCTGGCACTGAGATCCAGATGACAATCCACCGGCTGTGTAGGAATCGGAGGGAAGAGACCACAAGATCTCTCAGGCTGATCAGGATGTATCCAAGGATCAAAAGAAAGGCCGGGGTGGTTGAGGTAGAGTGGGCAAGAGGAGAGACAGATGAGGTGACAGGGAGAGGTGGCCAGGAGCCCGACCACGCAATGCTTCCTAAGCTTACCCGCCTTGCTCACTGAGGTGTTCCCGGGGCCTGGCTCCTTGTATTTATTCAATAAATACCTGTTGGATGGAAGCACCTCATCGTGCCTCTGCATATGGAGTAAGTGGCTCGGAACAGAAATGCCATGTGGCCCCAGTGCCCTCTAGTGACCATAAACCCAAGCCCTTAATGATT